>NC_069441.1:40558902-40611402 GCF_026875155.1 Cherax quadricarinatus
TTGATATATGTGAACGACACGATGGAAGGAATAGACTCTGAAGTGTCCTGTTCGCAGATGACGTGAAGTTGATGAGAAGAATTAAATCGGACGAGGATGAGGCAGGATGCAAAGAGACATGGAGGGGCTGGACATGTGGTCCAGTAACTGGCTTCTCGAATTCAATCCAGCCAAATGCAAAGTCATGAAGATTGGGGAGGGGCAAAGAAGATCACAGAGTATAGGCTAGGTGGACAAAGACTACTGACCTCACTCAGGGAGAAAGACCTTGGGGTGACCATAACACCGAGCACATCACCGGAGGCACACATCAACCAAATAACTGCTGCAGCATACGGGCGCCTGGCAAACCTGAGAATAGCGTTCCAATACCTTAATAAGGAATCGTTCAAGACACTACACTGTGTATGTTAGGCCCATACTGGAGTATGCAGCACCAGTCTGGAACCCACACCTGGTCAAGCACGTAAAGAAGTTAGAGAAAGTACAAAGGTTTGCAACAAGGCTAGTCCCAGAGCTCAAGGGAATGTCGTACGAGGAAAGGTTAAGGGAAATCGGACTGACGACACTGGAGGACAGAAGGTCAGGGGAGACATGGGTAACGACATACAAGATACTGCGGGGAATAGACAAGGTGGACAGAGATAGGATGTTCCAGAGAGGGGACACAGGGACAAGGGGTCACAACTGGAAGCTGAAGACTCAGACGAGTCACAGGGACGTTAGGAAGTATTTCTTCAGTCATAGAGTTGTCAGCAAGTGGAATAGCCTAGCAAGTGAAGTAGTGGAGGCAGGAACCATACATAGTTTTAAGAAGAGGTATGACAAAGCTCAGGAAGCAGAGAGAGAGAGGACCCAGTAGCGATCAGTGAAGAGGCGGGGCCAGGAGCTGAGTCTCGACCCCTGCAACCACAATTAGGTGAGTACAATTAGGTGAGTACACACACATCACTTTACTTTGAACACCCTCTGCACATCATTTGAACACCTTCAAAAAAACACCATCGAACACCTCCTAATACTCCCAAAACACTACTGATTACTACCAAATCACCGTCAAAATCACCAGAAACTAAGTTTAATATCACTATCCAACATCCTTTTTATAGAAATCCCCTCAAATCACTATAACCAAGAACTCCCTCCCCATTTGACGCATAAAAAAAGCATGAACACAAACCTAATACGCAAACACTTAGTACATGATCACCATCAACTGAAAACATATCTTGTACACACACACATAATCTAAGACAACCACCAACTACAATCACCCATGTTCACTTACCTCAAAAATCACTAATATCACAGAAAACACTCATTTTTATAAACATTTCACACACACAAAAAAATCATATTTGACATTATCTAAGCGCACTCACCTCACTACCACCAACACACGATGTCACACCTCACAGGACCGACGAGCTCACCTCCAGTGACGTCACACTCCCATTGTGCTACTTGGTGGTTGGTAACATCACACCCAACCCACCTTGTTTCAACCTGTTGTACCCTACCTAACTTAACCTAACCTATCCTAACCTAACCTAGCCTAACCTTACCTAACCTAACCTAACCGAACCTATCCTAACCTAGCCTAACCTAACCTAACCTAACCTAACCGAACCTATCCTAACCCAACCTAACCTAACCTAACCTAACCGAACCTAACTTAACCTAACCTAACCTAACCTAACCTAACCTAACCTAACCTAACCTAACTCAAATACACTAAAATCACTGTAACCATGATATTCACAAAACTCTATGACCACCTAACACACACACACACACACACACACACACACACACACACACACACACACACACCTCACTTTACTTTGAACACCTTCAAAACACTCTCATACATCATTTGAGACCACCTTTTCTCAATATCTCTCATCCACAACCTTTATCATCTCACTACAGAACAACCCCAAGATTACTTCGAACACTCTCATAAATCATTTGAATACTCACATAAACACCTTCGAACATTTCCAAACAACACTGAAGCACTTCCAAAATATCATTTTGATTACTCCCAAATAAGATTTATCATCTCTAATTTATCTACACTTACACATTTCATTAACTGAAATTACAACACATCCACCATACTACTCCCTCAGTCTCCAGACTTTACAACATTAGCACAAAAATCTAACTCAGACACTTATGTCATGAGACATTACCTTATCTAACACACTGACTAACTTTGAAACAACTCTGAACACCACTGATCTTCTTCAAAAAATACTCTGCACATCATTTGAACACCTTCAAAAAACACCATCAAACACCTCCGAATACTCCCAAAACACTACTGATTACTACCAAATCACCTTCAAAATCACCAGAAACTAAGTTTAACATCACCATCCAACAGCCTTTTTATAGAAATCCCCTCAAATCACTATAACCAAGAACTCTCTCCTCATTTGGCGCATAAAAAAAAAAAGCATGAACACAAACCTAATACGCAAACACTTAGTACATGATCACCATCAACTGAAAACATATCTTGTACACACACATAATCTAAGACAACCACCAACTACAATCACCCATGTTCACTTACCTCAAAAATCACTAATATCACAGAAAACACTCATTTTTATGAACATTTCACACACAAAAAAATCATATTTGACAATATCTAAGCGCACTCACCTCACTACCACCAACACACGATGTCACACCTCACAGGACCGACGAGCTCACCTCCAGTGACGTCACACTCCCATTGTGTTACTTGCTGGATGGTAACATCACACCCAACCCACCTTGTTTCAACCTGTTGTACCCTACATTATCTAAGAACACTATATCCAAGACGATTACCAGATTTTATGATCCCACCACCAAGATCACAGAAAACACACATTTTTTATAATTATTCACACAAAAATCAGGATCACCAATTCCATATCACCCACATCTTATACATTTCAATCACAAATTTAAGACATGAGACATACACACCAAATCTAAGACATTCTTACCGCATTTATGTTGCATATCACATTTCCTCATCCACATCTTCCCTAAAACATCCTTCCTTATTCATTCCGTATATCTCCTAGAGTTGTTTTAACCCCGATGGGCCCATCATGACATTAGGAGCCAGAGTGTAGTAGGTGGTGTTGGAGTGGTGATGGTTGCTCTGGCTCCTACGTCGTGATGGGCCCGTCGGGGTTAAACAACTCTAGGAGATATACGGAATGAAGAAGGAAGGATGTTTTAGGGATGATGTGGATGAGGAAATGTGATATGCAACATAAATGCGGTAAGAATGTCTTAGATTTGGTGTGTATGTCTCATGTCTTAAATTTGTGATTGAAATGTATAAGATGTGGGTGATATGGAATTGGTGATCCTGATTTTTGTGTGAATAATTATAAAAAATGTGTGTTTTCTGTGATCTTGGTGGTGGGGTCATTAAATCTGGTAATCGTCTAGGATATAGTGTTCTTAGATAATGTAGGGTACAACGGGTTGAAACAAGGTGGGTTGGGTGTGATGTTACCAACCAGCAAGTAACACAATGGGAGTGTGACGTCACTGGAGGTGAGCTCGTCGGTCCTGTGAGGTGTGACATCGTGTGTTGGTGGTAGTGAGGTGAGTGCGCTTAGATATTGTCAAATATGATTTTTTTGTGTGCGAAATGTTTATAAAAATGAGTGTTTTCTGTGATATTAGTGATTTTTGAGGTAAGTGAACATGGGTGATTGTAGTTGGTGGTTGTCTTAGATTATGTGTGTGTGTACAAGATATGTTTTCAGTTGATGGTGATCATGTACTAAGTGTTTGCGTATTAGGTTTGTGTTCATGCTTTTTTTTATGCGCCAAATGAGGAGAGAGTTCTTGGTTATAGTGATTTGAGGGGATTTCTATAAAAAGGTTGTTGGATGGTGAAGTTAAACTTAGTTTCTGGTGATTTTGATGGTGATTTGGTAGTAATCAGAAGTGTTTTGGGAGTATTCGGAGGTGTTTGATGGTGTTTTTTGAAGGTGTTCAAATGATGTGCAGAGTATTTTTTGAAGAAGATCAGTGGTGTTCAGAGTTGTTTCAAAGTTAGTCAGTGTGTTAGATAAGGTAATGTCTCATGACATAAGTGTCTGAGTTAGATTTTTGTGTTAATGTTGTAAAGTCTGGAGACTGAGGGAGTAGTATGGTGGATGTGTTGTAATTTCAGTTAATGAAATGTGTAAGTGTAGATAAATTAGAGATGATAAATCTTATTTGGGAGTAATCAAAAATGATATTTTGGAAGTGCTTCAGTGTTGTTTGGAAATGTTCGAAGGTGTTTATGTGAGTATTCAAATGATTTATGAGAGTGTTCGAAGTAATCTTGGGGTTGTTCTGTAGTAAAGATGATAAAGGTTGTGGTTGGAGATATTGGAAAAGGTGGTCTCAAATGATGTATGAGAGTGTTTTTAAGGTGTTCAAAGTAAAGTGAGGTGTGTGTGTGTGTGTGTGTGGGGGTTAGATGGTCATAGAGTTTTGTGAATATCATGGTTACAGTGATTTTAGTGTATTTGAGTTAGGTTAGGTTAGGTTAGGTTAGGTTAGGTTTAGGTTAGGTTAGGTTAGGTTAGGTTAGGTTCGGTTAGGTTAGGTTGGGTTTTGGGTTAGGATAGGTTAGGTTAGGTTGGGTTAGGTTAGGTTGGGCTAGGTTAGGATAGGTTCGGTTAGGTTAGGTAAAGTTAGGCTGGGTTTTAGGTTAGGAAATGTTAGGGTAAGTTTAGGTTAGGGTACAACAGGTTTTGAAACAAGGTGGGTTGGGTTGATGTTACCAACCCAAGAAAACACAATGGGAGTGTTGACGTCACTGGAGGTGAGCTCGTCGGTCGGGGTTGAGGTTTTGACATCGTGTGTTGGTGGTAGTGAGGTGAGTGCGCTTAGATATTGTCAAATATGATTTTTTTCTGTGTGTGAAATGTTTATAAAAATGAGTGTTTTCTGTGATATTAGTGATTTTTGAGGCAAGTGAACATGGGTGATTGTAGTTGGGGGTGTTGTCTTAGATTATGTGTGTGTGTACAAGTATTTTTTTCAGTTGATGGTGATCATTTTACTAAGTATTTACGTATTAGGTTTGGGGTTCATGTTTTTTTTTTTATGTGTCAAATGGGGAGGGAGTTCTTGGTTATAGTGATTTGAGGGGATTTCTATAAAAAAGGATGTTGGATAGTGATGTTAAACTTAGTTTCTGGTGATTTTGACAGTGATTTGGTAGTAATCAGTAGTGTTTTGGGGGGTATTCGGGGGTGTTTGATGGTGTTTTTTTTTTAAGGTGTTCAAATGATGTGCAGAGGGTGTTCAAAGTAAAGTGTGTGTGTGTGTGTGTGTGTGTGTGTGTGTGTGTTGTGTGTGTGTGTGGTTGGTGTGTGTGTGTGTGTGTGTTAGGTGGTCATAGAGTTTTGTGAATATCATGGTTACAGTTGATTTTAGTGTATTTGGTAGTTAGGTTAGGTTAGGTTTTGGTAGGTTAGGTTAGGTTAGGTTAGGTTAGGTTAGGTTAGGTTGGATAGGATAGGTTCGGTTAGGTTGGGTTAGGTTAGGTTAGGCCGGGTTAGGATGGGTTTCGGTTGGGTTAGGTTGGTTAGGCTAGTTGGGGTTTAGGTAGGTTAGGTTAAAGTTAGGTTAATGGTTTAAGTTAGGTTGGGTTTGGTTAAGTTAGGTTAGGTTAGGTTAGGTTGGTTGGGTTTAGGTTGGGTTAGGTTAGGTTGGTGGGGTTAGGTTCGGTTTGGTTTGGGTTTTGGGTTAGGTTTGGTTAGGTTGGGTTCGGTTAGGTTGGTTGGGTTGGGTTAGGATAGGTTTTTTCGGTTAATAGGTTGGTTTAGGTTAGGCTGGGTTTGGGATGGGTTTGGGTTGGTTGGGTTAGGTTGGTTAGACTAGGTTAGGTTAGGATAGGTTAGGTTAATTAGGTTAGGTTTAGGTTAAGTTAGGTTGGTTAGGTTAGGTTAGGTTAGGTTTGGGTTTTTGGGTTGGGTTGGGCTAGGTTAGGATCGGTTGGGTTAGGTTACTTTGGGTTCGGTTTAGGTTCGGTTAGGTTCGGTTAGGTTAGGTTATTAAAATGGGTTTTGGTTTGGGTTAGGTTCGGTTCGGTTAGGTTAGGTTGGGTTTGGGTTAGGTTTAGGGGTAGTGTGTGTGTGTGTGTGTGTGTTGTGTTGTGTGTGTTTTAGGGGGTCATAGGTTTGTAATATCTTGGTTACGGTGATTTTAGGGGAAATTTGAGTGGGTGATGGATGCTTTTGGGATGTAAAAGTGATTTTTGTGTGTTTTCAAAAGGTTTTTTTGGAGATGGGGGAGTGGATGTGAAGAAATTGGTGAGATGGAGAAGGGGGGGGGGAGGGTGTATTAAAAAATTTAATGAAAATGGGGGGATTTTACTGAAAAAAAAAGGGTAATATGTGAATATTTTAAAAAATTTATAGAATTTGAAAAGTTATGTATTTGGGAAAAAGAAGGAGGGTGTTAAAAACTTTGTCGCAAAATAGTTGGGTAGTGAGATTATTATACGAGTAAAAATTCAATTTATGTGGTACAAGGAAGGGGTATGGAGAGGATTTTATTGAATTTTGTAATGTAAAGAGGAATGTGTATTACTTTTAAGATTCGTAAAAAGAAGGGGAAAAAATATGAAAAAATTGGTAATTGATGAGGGTTGGGGGTTTTTTGTTTGTCGAACTAGAGATGCTGAAAAGTGTTTGAAAGTGATTTTGGTATTTTTCTGAGAAATAGTTAAACGAGAAAATGTCTAGACTTGTGTTGTTTTTTTGTGAAGAAAGTTGGATTGGGGGATGGGGGTTGTGGGAGTGGGTGTTGTGGATTGTGGGGTGTTGTCGAATAAGATATCGAAAAAGTGGTTTAAGTTGGGGTTTTGTGACTTTTTTGATGAAATTAGTTAAAACGGGAAAAAATTTTTTTGGGGGGTTGGGTTTTGGGGTTTTGGGGGTGTTGTTGTCGAACTAGAGATACCGAAAAGCTTTTATAAGTTGTTTTTTGTTTTGACTTTTTCTGATGAAATTATTTTAAAACAGAAAAAAATTTTTGAGGTGTGGGTATGTGGGTGATGGGGGTTGTGGCATGGGGGTGTTAATCTTATTTTAGGGGTGATTTTGGGTTTGTTTTATTATCGTGGTGCCCCCCCCCCCCTTATTTGGAATACTCAAAGGGTGTTTTTTGGAAGTGTTTGGGGTTTTTTTGGGAAACAAAGGTGTTTTTGAAGGTTTCAAATGAGGGGCAAGAGTATTTATGAAGGTTTTCTGGGAGTTTCAGGGTGATTTGGGGGGGGTTCAAATGATGTTTTGGAGTATTTAAAGGGAATTAAAGGTGTTTTTTGGGGATGTTCAAGAAAATGTTTGAGTTGTTTTTTTGATAAAAGTTGTGAAGTCTGGGACTGAGGGGGGAGTTTGGAGGGATGAGTTGTAAAATTTTAATTAAATTGTAAGGCAGATAAATTAGAGCTGTCAAATCTTATTTGGGATTTCAAAATGATATTTTGGAAGTGTTTCGTGTTGTTTGGAAATGTTCAAAGGATTTTTGGATATTCAATGATTTTGAGAGTGTTTTGAAGGTGAAAAATAAAAGGGGGGTGTGTGCGATAACTTCGTAATATGTAAAATTTTGACAAATGAATTTATCGAAAAGTGGTTATAAGGTTTTTGGTTATTTTGATGAAAATAGTTAAAACGAAAAAAATTGTGGGGGTGGGTGATTGGGTTGTGGGTGTTGTGGTTTGTGGGGGTTTGTGTCGAACTAGGATACCCCAAAAGACGTTATAAATGTGTTGTTTTGTTGTGACTTTTTCTGTGAAATTTGTTTAAAAACGAGAAAAAAAAAGTGGGAGTTGGGGGTTGTGGGTTGTGGGGGTTTTTGGGAGTGGGGTTGATCTTGTTTTGGTGATTTTGGTGGGGTTTTACTGTATTTTATGGTGTTTTAGTAGTATTCGTTGTGTATTTGGAGTACTCAAAATGTTGTCTTGGAAGTGTTTCAGGGTTGTTTGGAAAATGTTTAAAGGTATTTTGTGGTATTCAATGTTTTATGGAGTTGTGCGTATTAACTTTGTAAAAATGTAAAATTGTGACTAGGAATTTTTCGAGAAGTGGTTATAAATGTTGTTTTGGGGATTTTTGATGCAAAAGTTAAAACGAAAAAAAAGTCTAGACTTTGTTGTATTTTTTTTGAAGAAATTTTGGTTTTTTGTGGGTATTAACGAAAAAAAAGTAAATTATTTGGGTTACCTGGGGTTTTGAGTGAAAAAGTTTTTCCCCCTTTTTGTATATAAATGTATAGGGGGGGGAAATCGACAAAATTTTAGCTGTGTGCGGGGCCATCACGTGACAGAGAAGATAAGATAAGATTCGTTCGGTTTTTTTAACCCCCGGAGGTTAGCCACCCAGGAAAACCCCGAAAGCAGTGTGTCATCGAGGGTGTCTAACTTTTTCCTTGGGTCCCTTTAAACTTGCCCCCAGGGTGCGACCCACACCTACAAAAACCCAGGCCCCATTTGCTGCTAGGTGAAAAGGCAACGGTGTAAGGAAACGTGTCAAAGGGTTTTCCCCCCGCCCGGGGAAACGAACCCGGGGGCCCCCGTGTGGAAGCGGGGCTTTAGCCACCAGCCACCGGGCCACGACGTCACTGATATAGGGGGAAGTCGACAAGATTCAGCCTGTGTGCGGGGCCATCACGTGACGTCACTGACATAGGGGGAAGTCGACAAGATTCAGCTTGTATGTGTGAGGTCATCGCGTGACGTCACTGACATAGGGGGAAGTCGACAAGATTCAGCTTGTATGTGTGAGGTCATCACGTGACGTCACTGACCGCCGAGTAAACACACTTTTTAGTTCATTTAACTTAATGAGAGGAATACTGACGTCACACTTGTTTAGACCTGTAGTAAGAGAAAGTACCATGCATCATAGGAGGAGTTCATTTGAATGCTTACCCTGAGAGGGGGGAATCCAAAAAACTTTGATCCGAGGAGATGGAGTCTTTGTATTATCGAGAAAAAAACTTGATCCAAGGAGATCATAAGAATTTCGAAACCCCATAGGGGGGGAATCTAAAAGCTTGATCCAAGGAGATGGAGACTTTGATTTCGAGAAAAATTTGATCCGAGGAATTGGAGCCTTTGTATTATCGAGAAAACTTGATCCGAGGAGTTCATAAGAAAATGAAATTAAAAAAAAAATCGAAAAAATCGGAAAAAAATTCGGGGTGCGGGGGCGATCCGGACGACGCTGCAGAAGGCACAGCAGAAGGTGCTGGCGGGCGCGACGGGCGGGCGCGAAGGGTGCGACGTGCGGGCGCCTGGGTCGGCGCGACGGGCGGGGTGGGGGGTGCAGGGGGCGCGGGTGGGGGGCGCGGGGGGGCGCGGGTGGGGGTCGTGGGCGGGGTCGTGGGCGGGGTCGTGGGCGGGGTCGTGGGCGGGGTCGTGGGCGGGGTCAAGGTCATTAGCACATAGGTGTGAAAAGGGTCATTAGCACATAGGTGTGAAAAGGAGACTGCTCAGAGAGGGACCGCTCAGAGGAAGCCACTCTGTAGAAGAGACCGCTGAGAGGAGAGACCGTACCATGGGAGACCGCTGAGAGGAGAGACCGTACCGTGGGAGACCGCTGAGAGGAGAGACCGTACAGAAGAAACCGGTACTACTTATATATATATATATATATATATATATATATATATATATATACATATTTATGCATTTTGAGTAATGTGTTAGGTAGGTAGGTAACAGCTGGCTAAGAGTTGAAACAAGGTATGTCCTTGGAGGGTAGTTTAGCCTCCTATTCTCTCTCCCCTTTGGCGAGTTGATGTCATGTAGGGATTAACTGTGTTAATTCAGTTCGCTCTCCCTGCCGACTCAGTGTGCATTGACTGAGCTACCCCTCCAGTACTCCACCTTATTCTCACTTATTCAGAAGTGAAGTCTGCGGACAGTTATACACTGTTACCTTCAGTTTACGATGTGACGGCCTGTGTCAAGTTTAGAACTTTAAGTGATATATTCCTTATGCCAGGGAGTTACTCAGTGAAGGTGTCCATTCTCAATGTATATACTCGCGTACAAGTAATGTCATTATTGAGGAAGCAGTAATATTCCTCTGATCATTATCAAGTGTAGTGACCATATTGACATAGTCTCCAGAGGGGGTCTATCATGTACATTCTATTTAAGAGTTTTCTTGTGTGAAGGAAAGTTTCTGACAGTGATATTTAATAGATATTTATGAATATCTGAAGTATTTAAGGTTTTAAATAAAAAGAAACTAGAAAAGACTGAGTAACTATTATTTGTGCCTTACATTTCAAAGTTTGGAAGTATCTTCTCATTCTGTGAAGAGTATTGTTACGGAGTGCACTAACCTGGCTAAAGATTAAGATTCGAACTGTTCTTCAAATGGCTCATGATTTGCCATTGACCGAACACTTGGCTCATCGTAAAACGTGGCATAAACTCAAGCACACTTATTTTTGGCCAAGCATGTACTCTCAGGTTACAAAGAAGTATAATTCTTGCAATAGGTGTCAGGTGCTTGCTGCACAAAATACACACTCCTAGTTCCTGTATATTTTTTAAATCTAAAACTTCCTTCCTGCAGAAACGAGATACTCCACCATAGAAAAGGAATGTTTAGCCCTTGTGTGGGGTATCTCCAAACTCAAATTTTATTTACTGGGAAAAGAATTCAATTTAGAGACAAATCACAAATCTTTGATATACCTAGAAACTTTTAAGAGATCCAACAGTCGCCTCTTGAGGTGGACTCCAAGCTTTCAAGTTCCATATTGTGTATATCAATGGTTCATCCAATTATTTCTCTGACTGGTTAAGTCGTGACAGTCAGTAGAAGATTTGGTGCCTTACGCGACTTCCACGACTTCCACGGGTTAGAACTTTTTCCTCGCATATTCTTAATGCATTACTTAATGCTATGCCTAGTCAGCCCCATCATTGTGATTAGTTTTGCTGATGATATAATGATTCACACCACCGGATTCTCCAACACCCAAAACATTCTTAATCATGTACTAGCCTCGTGTCAGGACCTGGGGTTGATAATCTCTACTGATAAAACAAATACTCAATAGGCGTCCTCCTCGACAGGCACAGTTCGTCAGATCCAATTGCATGATGGGTCTCTTCTAGAATATGTAAGCAGATACAGGTATCTAGGCTTTGAGGTTCCACTACTTGGACCTGTTGTAACAAGACTTTGTCGCCAATACAAAGAAAGACTAAGAGCACTTAGAGTTGTGGCAGGGGTTCACCCCAGGTATGGTGCTAATGTTAAAATTGTGAAAATGATGTATCTTGCTTATATTAGATCATTGGTTGATTATGCTGCGCCACTACTTGCTCTTGTGTCTGACTGGAAGCTTGGAGGGCTGGAAAAACTGCAGAACGAAGCAATGAGGATCATTTTAGGATGCCCTCGTACTGCCAAAATTTTAAATATGCAAAAAGAACTTGATATTCCAAGCATCAGAGATCGTGTTACTGAAAGAAATACCCTAATTGGAGTTAATATGCTCAGGCAAGCTCATTCAAACCCCTGCACAGAAGCCCTCCAAACTTTCCTCAGCACTGGTGAACACTCCTCTAGATGGATCGAAAAAACGGGAAAACCGACCTCCGCATGAATCAGATACATGATCTATGTCAAGTAAGGCAACAGCGGCACTTCTCCGCTCCATGGAATATTACCCTATTCCAAACTACCATTCCTCCATTTCCCCCCAAACTACTTTTTAAATCACAACCAAAACTTCGCCTTGAAGCCAAACATGATGCCTTAAGCTGTATTGATAACTTAGTCACACAGCACACACTCTCGCAAATTATTTATGCTGATGGTTCTGTTCACCAATCCACTGGTGCAGCTGGTAGTGCTGCTGTTGTCGTACAGAGTGATGGCTCTCTTAAAGAAATTGGAAGCAGGGCATCAATAATTGGGCCTCTACCCTTCAGACAGAACTGTTTGCCATACTCCTTGCACTGAAATGCATCTATGTATCAAAGATTGACAGTTTAATTGTAACTGATTCTGTCATCCATAAATGCTCTCAACTCATTAAGCATAAATTGTGGCATGCTTGTGTCAGAAGCCAGACACAGGTATGGTAGGATTGTGGACAGTGGAGTCAGAGTGCACGTGCTGTGGATTCCATCTCACATTGGTCTTCAGATGCATGATAGAACTGATAAATTGGCTAAGCTGTATGCTTTCAAAGAGGGAGTAGATTACAATCTTGGCTTGTCAGGTAGTAGTTTGAGAACAATAATACGAAAAGAACTTCAACTGAATTTTATGGACTTAAGGCTCAGGGAGATTGACACCAGTGAGTCCATCTATCATCATTCTATCATGCAGGAGGAGCCACATGTCTATGGTGCATCCAACAAAATAACCAGACTCTTGGATGTCACTACTGCCCGGCTCCGGCTGGGTTACAAGTATCTTTGGCAGGTTAAATCACCACCAGATGTAGACCAAACGAAATATAAACTTTGCCAGATGGACTATTGTCACACCCTGCGTCATTATGTACTGGAGTGCGATAAAATTAATGAATTTAAAAACAACTCACTCAGAAGTGTTCAAGAAATGGCTAAGTATTTTATCCACAGTGGTATATTACAGACCATTCTGGAGAAATACCCTGACTTTGCTAGCTGTAAATAAAGCATTACCACATGTGTGCATGTGTGCATGTGTTTGTGTGTGTGTGTTTGTGTGTGTGTTTGTGTGTGTGTGTGTGTGTGTGTGTGTGGGTGTGTGTGTGCACTCACCTAGTTGAGATTGCAGGGGTCGAGTCCAAGCTCCTGTGTGCGTGTACTCGCCTATTTGTGGTTGCAGGGGTCGAGTCTTAGCTAGGTTTGTGTGTTTGTGTGTGCGTGTGTATGTGTATGAGTGTGTGTGTGTGTATGAGTTTGTGTATGTGTGTTTGTGTTTGTGTGTGTGTGTGTGTGTGTGACTCAGCAATCAATAGTTGCACCAATAACTCACTACAGTTGTGACCGGGTGTGGAAGTGTGAATTGCTCATTACTCTAAAATTTGTTCATGATTGTAGCCATGTATAAACGCAAGTAACCATTCTTACAGTATTCATTACCTTTGTAACTTGAGTTGTTTACCTTGTACCTAGTTCAGCCATCAAAACTTTGGAGCCGGGTCCCTGGACCCATTGTGTACCTCTATAATCTGTTAATACCTTTGTAACTTGTCATGATTGTGACTAGACCTACCTGGAGTTCATTACCTTTGTAAATTGTGAGTTCATTACCTTTGTAAATTGTGAATTCATTACCTCTGTAACTTGCTCAGCCATCAAAACTTTGAGGCCCAGTCCCTGGACCCATTATGTACCTCTGTAATCTTCTGACTACCGCCCACAGGATGGGTATGGGGTGCATAATAAACATATTAAACTAACTAAAAACTTATTCTTCTTTAAGTCCTGGTATGGGGGAGTGCGAGGGAAAAGTTCAAGAGATAGGAGTAGCAAGCGAGTATATGGTGATGATAGTTTGATTGCCGGCTGCTTGTTAAGGTAGGGTCAGTCTAGCTCCCGCTATCCCTTCCCCCCCCGTTTCTCACCACCCCGAAAAGGTGACGGTGTGGGGCCCTGGCAACAGTAATCACTCGACTCACAGATCCCAGCACAACTGTAGTAAAAGCTCTGCTCTATTTAGTGGATTATGGTTGAAAGCTTCACTTTTGATAAATAATAAACTTGTTCTTTCAGCCTTGATCTCCAGCTAGATGTTTTGATTTTATCACCACGTCTTTTAGGGTATTATACTTATATGGAGAGTGATTTCTTAAAGCAGGTGGGTAACCCCTTTGGGGGGTCTCTCTTTCCAGCTTGCGGAATGACAGATGATCGGGTCACTGCCACCAACGAGGATAGAAGTGTTGATTGGAAAGGACTTTTGCAAAAAGATCCGGAGATGTTTCAGGATTTTGGATCTACCTACCTGATTAACTGTGGAGGGACAGCAGACAACAACCCCTCATCTTGGTAAGTGGTAAAGAACCTGCTTTCCTGTCATCTGGACTATTAAAGGCTATAGACTCTGTGAAGAACTAGCCATTGAGTTATCACCAACACCTGTGACCCCCCCCCACATCAGCAATGGCTACAATTTCTACAAGACGGTGTCAACCTCAACCAGACACTCCAGTATAACTGTACATATTAGCGTTGAATTCAAATGTCATTTTTTCATTTCATTTTTCATTTTTCTTTCAAATAGGATACACATTCATGTTTCAATGTTTTATCTTTGCATTAATAAATAATAAAGTGTTTATCTTTGTGAATTATCATTTCTTTTTCTATTCATCAATTTTCCTGAGGAGGAGCCAGCCTTGGTAATACTGTCTGAAGCTGTTACAGGGCTGAGTAAGCCTTCACACAAGGAACACCAACCTCCCCCCTCCCGTGGCCACGCTCCCTCGCGGCACCTCCACCAACATTCCCCTCCTGTGGCCACGCTCCCTCGCTGCACCTCCACCAACCCCCCTCCCGTGGCCACGCTCCTTCGCTGCACGTCCACCAACATCCCCCCTCCCGTGGCCACGCTCCCTCGCTGCACCTCACCAACAATCCCCCCCACCCACGCATCCTACCTATACAAATCACCCTGAAACCCCTGCCCACACTCCCCTTCTCCCCCCACTACTGACGACCAACAATATTGCACCCTCTCCATGGGCTTCACTCCCACATTCTTACCCTCAGTTTCAGATGCAAACAAACCCACACACTCACGCCTTACCATGTCTCATGGCCCACATACTGGTCATGTAGCCACCCACACTAACAACTGCACACTCAGCCACCCCACCACATCCCCCCCCACAATGGGTCATCGACACCCAACACGGTCTCCACCTCGCTGCTTCCAGTTCTCCACCCCACACCCCTCTGATGTTGTGATTCTTGAAAAGTTGGAGAAAAAACCTCGATGTTGTGATTCATGAAGTGGAATCCTTGTTGTTGTGATTCTTGAAAGTGGAGATCATCTGATGTTGTGATTCTAGAAAGTGAGGTCCTCTGATGTTGTGATTCTTGAAGGTGGAACCTATGTTGTTGTGATTCTTGAAAGTGGAGATCCTCTCGTTGTTGTGGATTCTTGAAAGTGAGATCATTGATGTTGTGATTCTTTGAAGGTGGGTCCTCTGATTGTTGTGATTCATGAAGGTGAATCCTCTTGTTGAGTGACAATCATGGAGGTGAGATCCTCTGATGTTGTGACTTCTTGAAGGTTTGAGGTCCTTTGATTGTTGTGATTCTTGAAGGTTGAGATCCTCTGATGTTGTGATTCTTGAAGATTGAGATCCTCTGATGTTGTTGTGATCTTGAGGTGAGGAACTCTATGATGTTTCACTCAAGGTCCTTCACGTTAGTGTTTTAGCTTTATTGTGATGAATTTTAAGACTCACTCGCCATGGATTCAAACCAAATCGTTCTCTAATTTTCTTTCATTCTTGTTTATACGACTTCGTGAACCGTTCTAGCTATTATTCCTTAAGTTTCTAATAACACAGTAACTAAAATTTGTCCTCACTGAAGGTTCATACTGTTTTCCGTTGTCCAATGGAAAACTTAGTTTATATAATAATAATAATAAATTTTATAATCAAATCTTTATTTTTTACAAGTACATGTACAAGGTATACAGACCATAGCTGCCATCAATGACATACTACTACATAGAAAGCCACTTGTTATTAAATAGAGTTTACCTGGATATGCAGAGCTTTTCCCCGCATATTAGGTTTAGTATTGTCCCAGGATGCAAACCCACACCAGTCAACTAACGCCCAGGTACCTATTTTACTGATAAATGAACATAGTAGCGGTGTTCTTAAAGGAACACGTCCTAATGTTTCCACCCATACCGGAGACTGAACCAAAGACCTCAGTGTGTGAGCTAAGAGTACTTAGCAATTGTGCTACGGGACACCTTTAGATTTGCTATGTCTAAAATGGATGACACCTCGTGCATATTCTTGTATTGTCTGCAAAGACGGGGTGCTGTGGTTTACATTCTGTCATTGTCTGATATGAGGATGAGACAAGATTGGGGCGAGTACGTGCCTTGTAGAACAGTGCTGCACACTCTGCCAGTCTCCGCCTCAACTCTACCATTGCTCTTTGTGTTCGATTGGTTAGAAACCTAAAGATTTATCCTCCCATTTTTCCTGTTTTTTCCTTTGGTAGGTACCATCATGGTACTGGGATACAGCTGTGACAGTTCCACATCTTTATTTCCTTGGTGGTCGACCCACTATAACATTAAATGAATCGTAATTAAACTGTTTATTTTTTATTAGATTTATTTGCAATATGTTATTGCAATAATCATAATTGCAAAAAGTATCTCATATTTTTTTCTCTTATGTTGTTGCAGATATGAAGTCAGCTGTTGATGATCTGTCTCAGCTTATACAAGGTAACTTTTACTAATCAGTCTTCATTTTAATATATATAATTTTGTACTAATTATAGGAGAGAATTTTTTAAATCTCTCGAGAATATAAGTTCCTCATTACCAGTTTGTCTAATGGTGGCAAAATTCTTTAATAAAATGTTTTTTGACTGAGAAATCAATGATGAAATCAAGTAATTCTATAAATTTTAGACTTTCACACACTAAGGGTAACCGTGGACGGTGACACCTACGCTATTATGAGACCTCTCTCCCTGCTTTGGTTGCTCCCTTGCAAAATTGCACAGCTCCTGATGACGCATTGAGAAGTGTGAAAGTACTTGAGCTAAAGATTTCCACCCTCCCATGGCTTGTCCTGCATAGCTAAGATCGCCCATCTGCGATTGTTTGCATATAATATATATATATATATATTTTTTTTTATATATATATATATATATATTATATATATATTTTAATATAATATATATATATATATATATATATCAATAACAACACTGCGACTAGTCAAGGATTCGAACCCATGCCGTTCTGGCTGGCTTCATGGTGAGCGAAAATCACACATGACGCTCTAACCCTCTGGTGTTGTGACCATATTTTTATTTATTTTTTTTATTCAAACGTAATATTCCAACTGTCTACTTGCAGATAATAGTAATATGTTGAGAGAGTTGTCGCAGACCTTAACATCCTATGTGTCACAACATGCAGCAGCAGCAACAGCAGCAGACCCTCAAGGTAATGTTAGTCATTTGCCTCTCCTATGTGGACGCATCCAACTTGTTTTAGGGTCAACTTGAGATGTAATGACATGATGCAAACAACTCTCTATACACAAATGATCCGCACTTAAGAGAAAGAAACTTACGACGTTTTAGTCTGGCTTGGACCACTAACTAGTGACACTAGTGTCAAGGGAAGGGTGCCAGAATATTACGAGAGGAGGGCGGGTACGGCAGAACGAGGGAAGGAAGTAGTGTGAAGATGGAAGTAGTGGTAGAAAACAGTGGCAGAGGTGGTAATAAGAAGGAAATAGTAGTGATACAAGAGTCAGAGAGTGGAATATTCGCAAGGCAATAGTAGTAGTAATAATTGCAACAGTAGTAGTAGCACTACAAGCAGCAGCAACAGCAGCAGTAACAGTACAAGCAGCAGCAGCAGCAGCAGCAGCAACAGTACAAGCAGCAGCAGCGGCAGCAGGAGCAGTAGAAGCAACAACAGCAGCAGCAGTAGCAGTAGTAGTAGTAGCAGCACAAGCAGCAGTGGTAGTAATAGTAGGAATAATAGCAGTAGAAAGTGGAGGTAATATTAGGAAAAGAGAAAAAATGAGCACTGCAGGAGAGCTACTGATCCTCAAGGATGGGACCTAAAACACAAGGATAATAAACCCTTAGGACAGATCCCATTCAGGCAGAAGAAAGGAAAGGCAAAAAATTATAGGAGAAGAGAAAAGGTAAGGAAAGGAGGAGATAAAGATCAGATAAAGTTACAAGTGTTCTGATGTTTGGAGAACTAAACACTAATGAGAAATGAAGGTATCCTCAGGTACACAACCAGGCTTAAGATTCATATTAGGAAAGTTGTGTGTAAGGGAAGCTTCTGCAAGATGGCCTCTGTGAATGTTTTCCACCACCACCATGTTAAGGTTCGAATCTTAATCTTTAGCCAGGTTAGTGCACTCCGTAACAATACTCTTCACAGAATGAGAAGATACTTCCAAACTTAGAAATGTAAGGCACAAATAATAGTTACTCAGTCTTTTCTAGTTTCTTTTTATTTAAAAGCTTAAATACTTCTTAGATATTCAGAAATATTTATTAAATATCACTTCGTCAGAAACTTTCATTCACATAAGAAAACACTTAAATAAAATGTACATAAATATGGTCACTATGTAGTGATACTGGGCCTGTGGGGAGCAGCAGCAGGATAATACTGCACCACCTCTAGGGGCCCTTAACAACAACAACAGTTTGGCGTGCGTCATGGGCACCAACATATGGTGTGTGATTCTTCCCCCTACTTTATCCATTTATACCTAAAGTCATTTCCCGGGTCACCCGGGGGCTGTGGCTCGTATGTTGGTTTGCGTGCACCCCGCAGCAACAGTGGTTGTCGGGTTTTGATCCACCAGGGGGCCTGGTCTCGACCGGGCCCCCGGGGGGGTTTACCCCCCGGAACTCTTCCCGGTAAACTCCAGGAAAAATCCGGTATCACGATGCAGTTACATGGTGAGTTTAAATATTGGCCTGTATTATAACTTTTCTCTTGAATATGCAAAACTCACCCTCCCGTAGAAACCATTATTGAGTTATCATTTTATTTTGTTGTTTCAGAAAATACTTGAAGATTCATGTTCAATAAAGCCTAGAGATAAGGCCTGTGTTTTTTTATCACAACAATTTATTGAAATAGAATCGGGTACCGGTGGTGACCTGCGCTAGACTACATCACAACATGGAGCGTTTACTGGAACCTGAGGAGGCTAGTAGACTGGACCCCAGTTTTCAACGGCCCCCTGCTAGGAAATGGAAGCACTGGTTTAAGACTTTCGAAAACTTCTTGGGAGCCTCTAAAGAAAGATTAGATAAACTAAGTCTGCTCATCATTTTTGTGTCACCTAAGATATATGAGGCTATTTCTGAGTGTAATAACTACGAGACGCTATCAAACCCCTCAAGTCTCAGTATATTAACCTACAAATGAATCTTTGCAGCTATCGCCTTGCAACTCGCCGACTAGAAGATTGGATGAGTACCTTTGAGGATTACTTTCAAGGCACTGAAATTTTAGGTTAAGAGACTGTCACTTCCATGCAGTTGACAGTGCAGTCAGTTTTGTGAAGAGTTCAATCAGGGATGCTTTTTTTCAGTGGCCTGCAATCACAATAATAAGGCAGGTTTATTGGAGAATATAACTCTCGACTTAGCCGTGCTTTACCTGCAAGAGCTCTAGATTCAGACAGAGAAATGCTGAAGTATACAGTACCACTCAGCTTCTCGAGTGGTAAGTGCTGCATTCCTGACCAAGACTCTTGCAATGCAAGTTACTGGGGATCCTGCCTCAGTGACAGCAGCAGCAGGTTACGGTGTGTTTCTTTTGTGGTTTTCAAGACATCCACGTCCCAAAGTGTCCTGCTTCGTGAAGCAATGTGCCCCATAAATGCCACAAGGGAAAGGTCACTTTGCCTAAAGTATGTCGTGCTAATGCATCAACAGAGCCTAGTGCCTCCACACATTCCAGTGATTCATGCGACTCTAGCAACTGTGACTTCTGCGGCTACTCCAAATTCACGTCAAAGGCAGTTGTGAAAGTATTTCATCATAGGAACAGAAGTAGATGGTCTTATTGATAGTGGCAGCTCAGTGAGTTTCATCACCTGACTTAGTTTTAAACGCGCTCTCCTTGACTCTACAACATCATCAGGTACGTTTCCATGGCATCAACATCTCTCTATATTCAGACTTAGGGTTTTGTAAGGTAAATCTCAGTGTTATTGGAGAGGATTAATCAAGATGTACATTTAGCTTTTCTGCCACAACTGTGCTCTGAGGTATCCTTGGTCAGGGAACTTTCAGAAAGCTGCATGGTTAGGGTCACCTTAACATATTGGAGGTTGAACTGCTCCTCTTGTTGTCTGTGGACTTAGCACTTTAAGGGTAGACCACCAAAGCTGTTTGCAAATCTTACCGTGGATTGCCATCCTATATAGCTAAGTCACGCCGCTAATTCTTATGAGGATCGGATGTTCATTGAGAAAGAAACTCAGAGGCTGCTGTAAGGAGGGTATTCTAGAACCGAGTGAATTCCCTATGGCGTGCACAGGTTGTTGTTGTTAAAGATGGTTATAGGAAAACGGAGACTGGCCTATCGATTACTCTGTGACAAATCACAAATTTAAAACTTCTTGATGGGTACCCTCTACCTCGAATTGACGATTAAGTGAACAAAATTGTCAGTACTACGTGTTTAGCAAATTGAAATCTGCAGAGTGCCTATCATCAAGTACCTAATAGGAATGGAAGATAAAACCATACTCAGCGTTTCAGGCTTGTGTTGGCTGTATCAGTTACCAGAGAGTCCCTTTTGGAGGTCACCAATGGGGTTTGCCTGCTTCCAACGAATTATGGATTCACTCATTCAGGAAGAGAAATCATAGGGAACTTTACGTGTATTTAGCTAATGTTACCAATTGTGGCAAGACCCTGGCGGGAACATGATGCAAACCTTGATAGTTTTTGGGAAGCCGCCCAAGAAGAAAAATTATCAGTTACAATGAGGAAAAGTGCACTTTTTCAAACTAAAAGCTAGCATCCTTGTTATGTAGTGGAAGGGTTCAATATTCCAGACCCTGAACGACTACGACATCTACGGGAACTGCCAATGCCTCAAGACAAAAAAGTCACTCCGAAGAACTCATTGGTCTCTTTGCTTATTACTCACAATGGATCTACAAACTATTCAAGTAAAGTCCGCCCTTGAGTGTACCACCATTTTCCTGTGACAAGGAAGCAGAAGCCGCTTTCCTACTCTCAAAACAGGAATTGAAAAAATCAGTAAGTTCAAGCCATTGATGAGTTCCCTACATTTCGGAAAGTGGAAACGGATGCATTCTGACTTGCCATGGCTGCTGTCTTATCTCAGGCAGGACGACCAGTAGCCTTCTTTTCCGAGAACTTTCAAGGATCAGGAAATGTTTTATGCTGCTGTTAGAAAGGAAGCCAGGGCCCATCATAGAAGCAGTTCGCAACTGGAGGATTATTTATCTGGTAGACATTTCACCATAAGGACTGACCTGCGGTCCCGTGATGTATATGTTCGACATGAGGCACAAAAGTAGGATAAAAGAATGACAAGATATACGCTGGAGGATGGAACTATCGTTTATGACTTTGATATTCTGTACGACCGGGTCAAAGAGAACATCTCACCTGATGCATTCTCTAGGTCCCACTGTGGAGAAGCATGTCATGATTTGCAATCACCTCTCAGCCTCCACAAGGCTTTGTGTGTCACCCAGGAGAGTTACACGCCTGTACTTTTGGCAAATCAAAGAACATGCATCTATCTAGGGGAAGATGTGCGACAAGAGATCAGAGCATGCTGAGTTATGTGCAGAGGTGCATAGCCAACTTTCATCTGCCAGAGAAGAACTCATCTCAATAAAATCACCAGCCCTTTCGAAAGATTGAGATATAGATTTCAAAGGTGACCTCTACCAAGCTCAAAACTTCAGATAGGTATTTCCTTTACTTGTAGATGAATATTCAGGTTTCCTTTGTTATTCCCCTGTGCAAATTGGCGGCTTCAACTTTTAATTAGTGTTCTTTACAGTTGTTCTCTATTTTTGGTGTATATGCCAGCTTTTATCCATCAGACAGGGGGATCCTCGTTCATGAGTAACGATTCAGGAGGTTTTGGCTTAGCAAAGGTATTGCCTGCAGAGAAACTACAAGCTACAACCCTCAAGGGCAATGGTCAAGTGGAGCGGTTCAATGGTACTATATGGAAGGCAGTACAATGACATTAAAGTCGCGCAATCTACCTGTTTCAACACTGGCAACCTGTCCTACTGATGCTTTCACTCTATTAGATCACTGTGTGCACAGCTACTAATGCAACCTCATGAACGACTCTTCAATATTCACGTCGTTCTCTACGGGAGCCCTCCGTGCCAACTTGGTTATTGTCATCCTGGACCCGTTCACCTGGAAGAGTCACCGTAGGATGAAGCAAGACGGATCCTTTAGTGAAAGAGGAAGAGCTACTGCAAGCTAATACACATTACGCCCCATTCGCTAACCAAAAATGGTTGAAGAGATAAGTATTACAAGACATTTAGCCCAGTTGAAATCCTATTAGTGTGCGAAATCTCAAGTACACCAATAGATGTTGAAAGATGCTTCGTTTCTCCTGGATAGCCCCTTGGACTACCCCTATGGAAATAGAGGATTCTGCTCCGCAGTTAATCAAACCGCTGGAAAATTTCGAACTGGTGAAGAGATCAGGGATACGATGGTCGGGAACGTTGTCCGTCGCCCACCCTACAGTTTGGGAGATTACTGTCTCTGATGATTTTTAGGAAAGGGGGAGATTGTAGTGATGACTGGGCCTGCTGGGGGATGCAGCAGCCAGGATTATACTGCACCACTTAGGGGCCCTTACAACAACACAGTTTGGCGTTGCAGTCATGGCACCACATATGGTGTGTGATTCTCTCCTACTTTATCCATTTAATCACCGATGCAGATTACATGGTGGAGTTAAATATGTGGCCTGTAGTTATTAACTTTTCAAACTTGACATATGCAAGAATCACCATCCTGTAGAAGCCATTATTAGATGTACTAGTCATTATATTTTGTTGTTGCAGAAGTACTATGAAGATTCTTGTTCAATAAAGCTAGAGATATGGCCTGTGTTTCTATAAACACACAACGCTTGTTAATGATCAGAGGAATATTTCTGCTTCTCAATAATGACATTACTTGTACGCAAGTTATACATGCGAGGTTTGTGCACAGGGGAACCCTCTCGTCCCCTTTTCTTTTCTGTCTGGTCATCAAGGAAGCCACAGAAATATGTCCATTGGTTCAGTATCTGGTTCTTGATGATGTTACCCTGGCTGGCACTACAGAATTCTTCTATAGGACATCGGGGAAACAGATACTGGAGTGATCTGGGCCCATCTTTAAATCCACAAAATGTAAAAATAGTTTCTTCCAACCCAAAAGATCATTGAGGATATTTGTTGCTTTTTTACCAGGAGCATGAACCAATGATGCCAGCCAATAACATTCTCCGTGGCATTCCTCTCGGGTCCATGCTGTTGATCTGATTCCAGAAAAAATCTCGGAGCTTAGGGAGATGGGAAAGCAGAGAATGAAGACAATATACGCATGATGCCTTCTACTTACTGTCCAGATACTGTCCTACCAAAACTCATACTTTCTTGAGTGACCTCCAGCTTCTTCATAGTCCCAACCCGAAGGACTATGTCCCTCCTCAGAGTGTACTGAAATCTTTCCCTTGGAGATGGACAGTGGCTGCAAGCCTCACTTCCAGTTAGGCTTGGGGGGGTGGGGGGCTGGGAATATGCAAATACTCCCAGATTGCCCAACAGCTTATTTATCCGCCAAGCATAGGAAAGTTAATTAAGTTATTTTGGACAATCTTGGTGACTTTAGCAGCATCAAGGCCATTTATGAATGGGAGATTCTCGCGCTAGGTGCCAAAACCTAGTGGAATACTGACCTACAAACAATCCAGATTGGATAGCCCATTTGCTGAAAAGGTGCATAAATGTTGTGGCACAACCTTCACAGGGAGACTGTCTCCAAGCTGTGAGTGCACTTCCACCTGGGGCACTTTCTCCGAACAGTTCCCTTTTCAGCAATTTGGAGGATGCCTCTACACACAGGGGGGGGGAAAACCCCCCTCTATATTGCATGGTTATCCACCTCGCCTGCTCCAATTCACATATAATAAAAAGGTATGTACAGCGATGCAAAGAGACAATATGGTATACATAAGTCTATACTGCGAGAGAGAGAGAGGGGGGAGAGAGAGAGAGAGAGAGAGAGAGAGTTCCGATCATTAGAATCCAACAATACTCCTCCCACAAACCACCCCAACAGGATCACCATCTATCCTCAGAAGAGTGACAGGCTTTTAGCATGGGACTATGTCTGCTTGTTGACTCTGGCTGGCACTTGCATCCAATACAGTGTGGAGCAACAGGAAGGTGTTGGAGATTACAGGGAGGAGTACAAAATCAGCAAGTTTAGAGACATAAGTTATCAGTATCAATGTCTGCAAGTGGGACTGGAGACCCTGGGACCATGGGGAAAGAATGCCACATGTTTCCTCAAAGAACTGGGTTCCAGACACATTGACACCACTAGGGCCCCAAGGTCAGCCACTTTCATGTGTCAGGATCTCACCATGGCCATCCAGAGGGGAAATGTTGCATATTTGGACTGCATCCAGCTTCAGAGGATCTGTAAACAACCCTTTCACTACAGATTCATACACCCTCCAAGTCATTCTATTTTGTTCAATTCTCTCTCAATGTCTGAACCAACACCCCTCCTCAGCCCTCTGTGTAATATTTTTAGAAATCCCGCACCTTCTTCTAATGTCCAAGCTTCGGATTCTCTGCATAATAATCACACCACACGTCGCCCTCAGACACGACATTACTTCCTCCAACTTTCTTGTTGCAACATTCACCACACAAGATTTACATGCAAATAAAAGTGCTGCTACCACTGTACTTTCATACATTTTCCTCTTTGCTTCCATGGATAAAGTTTTTTGTCTCCACAGACTCCTCAGTGCTCCTCTCAATTTTTTTCCTCACCAATTCCATGGTTTACCTCGTCCTTTATAAAAACCAACTGCTGACAAGTCCACCCTAGATATCAGAATACATCCACTTTCTCTATGCTCTCTCCTCCAACTTGATATCCGTTCTTCTATTACCTAATTTTTTTTGTTGTACTTATCACATTGCTCTTTCCTACGTTTACTTTTTTATTCCTTTTTTTATATAGTCCCAGATTTGTCCACCAACTTTTGCATCTTCCCTTCGAAATCTCCCAAAAGCACACTGTCATCTGCAAAAAATAAATGTGGCAACTCCCACTTTGTATTAGATTCTTTTTCTTATAATCTCTCACCTCTTGTATATATCCGAGCATTCCCTTCTCTTACAACCCCATCCATTAATATACTGAACAACCACGGTAACATCACACATCCTTGTCTAAGATCTTCTTTTACTGGGAAATAATCTCCTTCTCTCCTGCATACTCTAATCTGACCTACTATCCTCATAAAGGCTCTTTATTGCTGTCAGTAACCTACCACTTAGTCCATACACTTCTAACATCTGCCACATTCCTTCCCTGTCCTCCTGGTCATATGCCTTTTCCAAATCCATAAATGCTATAAAAACCTCTTTAACCCTTATCTAAATACTGTTCACTTAATACTTCACTTGGTCGACAAAATCCCCTATCCTTCCTAAAAACCCCTTGTTCATCTTTGATTCTGCTCTCCGTCTTACTCTTATTTTTTCAATAATATCTCTACCATACACTTTACCAGGTAAAACTCTACAGGCTTTCCCCTATAATTCTTGCACTTGCTTTTTGTCCCCTTTGCCTTTATAGAAAGGAACTATGCATGCTCTCTGCCAGTCCTAGGTACCTTACCCTTTTCCCCATACATTTATTAAATAAAAGCACCAACCATTCCAAAACTATATTCCTACCTGTTTTTAAACATTTCTGTCTTGATCCCATCAATCCCAGCTGCTAAAACCCCTAAATGCTTCCCCCTCACACTCACATCTGACTCTACATCACTCCTTAAAGCTATTATACCTCCCTGGCCAATGTGTGAAATCAAATCTTCCCTATCTTCATCAATATTTAGCAGTTTCTCAGATTATGCCACTCATCTTCCTGGTACTTCCACCCTCTTCGTCTATAAACCCCTCTTCTTTTTTTAAAACTATCAAATCCATTCATTCCCTAGGCTTTCTCAGTTTGTTAATCACTCACAAAATGTTTAATAGAAATACTCAGACAGGTCTGGGGAGGTTGTGAGTTCCCGGTCAGTTTCCAGTGTAGTGCCACCCAGATTTAGATTTTGCCACCGAAGTGGCTAGTTTATTGTGCACCCCATATCCATCCTGTGGAGGGTAGCGCGAGAGCATATGGATACACAAAAGGCCTAGGAACTAGGCCCCAAAGGGTTAACAGGAATACATATGGATTTATATCTACATATCTATAGTTCACTTATCTGTTACAAGCAAATTTAGGAAATTTGCTTAGTATATCTGGTATCTTATTTTCATTAATAAGATATCTTGACAGTCCACATGGGTTATTATACTGCTGTCTCGGTATTCCTCAATAAGTGGACAATTAAGCACATAGTTTTCAAGAGAGTGACCATATGCCTGATCACATAATTACATTTAGTTTGATCATCATCTGTGTCTCCCAAACTGCCAGAAGTACTTGTAACCAAGTCTAAGCCTGGCCACTACAACACAGTCAGTCTGTTCACATTGCAAGTTGCTCCATAAACATACTTATCTACGTTCATGTTATCATAGTGGGTTATAGATCTACTCAGGCTTCTAACTGCATTCCTAAACAATCATTTTCATTATTTACTTCTCTCCTAATATTATTCCTAATGCTAGACACAGTTATAAACCCAAAATTATATTCTACATTCTCCTTCTCGATACTCTTCTTGGGTAACATATCAACTTTATCATGAAGGAGTAATCCAATGTGTGGGATCCCTAGCAATTGTACATTAATTTTCCTTTGTCCCTAATTTTGAGTATCTATACCTGGCTTCTCCAATGAGCATGTTGTTGGAGTCATTATATGAGCCAAGAGCCTTCAATGATGACATAGAATCAGTAATGATGATAGAGTCAAGCTCAGTGTCATAGGTTAGCTTTAGCGCCATTTGGGTTTCAAACAATTCAGTTTGCAGTGTAGACACCCATTGTTAATTTTTTATGCCCAACTCACAAATTTATTATCGTTCTTAACTAGGGAGGTGGCAACAAAAGCAGATGCAGCCCTGCCAAAGACTCCTGTTTAGATCCATCAGTGTATATAACTTGTGATAACTTGTTACTACCAGCTAGGTGAGAAATTTCTTCTTGAGCAGTTGCTCTAACAAAGATTTAAGGAAGGGATTTCTAGCAATGAGCTTCTTGGGAGGGACTTGTAGGTATGTGATATTAAATGAACAACCATTTTCCTGGAGGGGGGAAATGCTCTTGTTGCCTACAGTGATACAGTTCATGCAGGTTATAAAACTTAATGCAATTGCACGTTTTCACAATCCATTTAGATCTGTGTGTATTTACCTCTAAAACACTTGGTAAGATTCACTGTGACAGTGTCTGGTTCGTTTCTCAACATTCTAATACCGAGTACAGTGTTTTAATTTTTAACAATCCTATCACTGACACTAGAAATACCAAGCTCCTTCCTCATGTTTAAGAACTTTTGTAGATCTGGGACAGCCAAGAATAATCCTGAGAGCTTCATTTTGCATTAACTCCAAGGGTCGGAGAGAACTTTCTCTAGCTAATATCAACATGGGAGCAGCATAATCAATTAAGGACCTAACATAGGCTATGTACATCATTCTCACGATTCTCACATTTGCACCGTAGTTGGGATTGTAGCCAGCAACAGCTTTGAGAGCATTTAGCCTAGCTTTACATTTCTTGTTTAGTTGTGGTATAGTGGATTTGTTAAAGGGTACATCTACACCAAGATATCTGTAAGTTTTAACGTAGCTAATGATTTCACCCTGCAAATAGATGGGTGGGGGATGTCGTTTGCTTGTTAATATCTTAGTTTTAGAGGAAGATATTATGAGGCCCTAGTCGATTACAAATTGCTTGAACTTCATTAAGAATGGTATTCATCTTCTTATGCCCTGTTGTATGGATTATGATATCATCAGCATAGCTTATAGCTATATGTTTAGGTGAGGCAGGTAGAGCATTTAGGAGAGCATTAATCAGAATATTAAATAGCATGGGACTAAGAACTCCTCCCTGCGGTGTACCTAAAGACATTTCTTTAGAATCACTTCTGAAGTCTTGGTAAAGGACAGAGGATACTCTATTTGACAGGTGTCCTATTATCCAGCAGAGTAAGCTACCACCAATATTCATTTTGGCTAGTTCATGTAGTACAACGGTTCTGTTCGCAATATCAAATGCAGATTTTAGATCAAGAAAAGTGGTTTAAAACTAGTAGAGGTGTGTGCAGTGAGAAAGGTGGAAATACAGTTCTGCACACTTTTACCTTTCATGAACCCATAGAGGTAGGGGGAAAGTTGATGTCTGATTCTGTAGTACAATCTGTTAAGCATCATTCTTTCAAAAGTTTTACAAAGACAACTAGTTAAGGAGATCGGCCTAAATGTATCAGGCTGTTGGGGCTTAGGGATAGGCACAATGAGACTATTGGTCCAGGAAGTAGGAAGAACGCCCTCAATGTAACTGAGATTATACAGTGCCAACAAAGGGTTATCAGGCACGTGCCTTAGAGTTCTGAGAATATCATAGGTTATACCAAATCCTCTCCAGAGCAGTTGATCGACCTTTGGTTAATGCATTATCTAATTCATACTCGGTAAAGAGGCAATCACTCTCATCAATATTTTGGCTCATAAAATTAATCAGTTTCAAACATTTCTTCAGAAGTACTCTCTAATTTATTTCTAATATGAGATGGAAGGCTTTCATGCCTGATGTTTTGGACCAGTCATTTATGAGGTCATTTGCTTTTTCAAGAGGAAAGGGATGAGCAACATTCCCAGTCTTTTTCTGTTATTTTATTTATACCTTTCCAAGCCAAACTCAAAGGGGTGGACCTATTTAATCCACCAACAAACTGTTCCCATTCCTGTTGCCTAAGTTCTTCCTTTCTATTCCTTGCATTTGTTAGTGCAGCTTGGAACGTTCTGAGCAGGTCTGGGGTTCTACATTCACGGTAGTGCCACCCAGTATGTACATAAACGTATATAAATAAAAAAAAAGGATGGAATTCGTAACAGGTCTAATTACCTGAGCGAATATTATTTGGTCAACATGGTTCAGTGGTTCACGTATAATTTTACGAATGACTTGTCATGGGATCGAATCCCTCGAGTTCCATGAGTTGTTTTCAGTTGTGTTAGTATGATTTCGCGAGTTATTTATGTTCATGTGATTTTGTTGTGACAGATGGTGAGCACAAGGACGTCGATATTCAACAATTGGTGCCGATAATTAATGAGCTCCGACACAAGTTTCTCCAGCAAGAGGTCAAAGTCGAGCAGATAAAGGAACAGGTTCTGCTGAAGGACAACATTATTCTTGAACGTGAAGAAACACTGAGAGAACTACAGACAAAAGCACAACAGTTAGAAGAGACAATTATGAAGCAAAGGAAGGCAGTTAAACAAGAGTGTGAAGCGGAGATTAGGAATTTACCAACGAAAAAGTTAGTCATATTCACAAAGTTTATGTATGCTTTATTAGCTACATAATTCTATACATAAAATCGTAATTTGAGTGAAGCAAAGTTAGATCTATATCATAATTTTTAACAGTGTTGGGGCCAATGTAGGCGAGTCATGGCAGTCAGAGAGAACATGTACCGAAGTGTTTCTTTTCTGTGGTAACTTGTGTGACAGTATTACCAGATATGTAGTAATATTATCAGTGTAAATAACTTTGTGTGTAACCTGGTGGGTTTTAACTTCAATGAGTTTGTTCCACTCGTACACAACTCGATTACCAAACCTTTCTAAATGAAAAATTTTCCAACCCATTGCTGCAATTCCTGTCATGGTTGGATATTTTTAGCACGTTATTTAAATCACCTTTATTTGTTCCTGTTTTCCATTTATACACCTGAGTTATATCCTCCCTAATTCTACGCCTTTCTAGAGAGTGCAGATTCAGTGTCCTTAGTATCATCATAGGTTTTCCAGCGCTTTATACTTCTTAATATAAAGCCAAGAATAATATACCATCTGTTGTAAACACTTCTGCACTGTTGTCTTGGCTCTAAATTACTGCTACCGTGAACACCTGAACTTTTTTGAATTCAGTGTGATTAAGATCTCCATTATTTAGTTTATAAGTGTCATGATAATTTTCTTTTCCAAGACCAAGAACTTTTCATTTGTTTATTTTAAACTGCATTTGTCGCTTCTAAGACCACTGCATCAGTCTATTCAGATCTTCCTGTAGCCTATTTTGGTGTCGTCGGCAAACTTGCTTGTATCACTATGTATTCCCTCATTTGTCATTTATGTATATTGTGAACAACAAAGGGCCCAACCCCTGTGGAACACCGCTTGTGATGCATCCACACTCTGATGTTTCGTCATGCATACTCTATGTTGCCTATTTGTGAACCATGCCTCTATCCAGGAAATAAATTCTCCATTTCCGTGTGCCTCTACTTTCCTCAACAATCTCTGAATGCAGAGTTCTGTCCAAAGCCTTACTGAAGCCCACATACAATATCATATTCATCACCATGATTATTTTTATTTATTTATTATCACACTGGCCGATTCCTACCAAGGCAGGGTGGCCCGAAAAAGAAAAAATTTCACCTTTCACCATCATTCACTCCATCACTGTCTTGCCAGAAGGGTGCTTTACACTACATTTTTTAAAACGCAACATTAACACCCCCCCCCTTCAGAGGCGGGCACTGTACTTCCCACTCCAGGACTCAAGTCCGGCCTCCCGGTTCCCCCCCTGAACCCCTTCATAAATGTTACTTTCTCACACTCCAACAGCACGTCAAGTTTTAAAAAACCCTTTTGTCTCCATTCACTCCTATCAAACACGCTCACGCATCCCTGCTGAAGTCCAACCCCCCACAAAAAACCCCTTTTTACCCCCTCCCCCCCCTTTTCCTACCCGACCCCTACCCCCCCCTTTCCTTCCACTACAGACTGATACACTCTTGAATTTTCGTTTCGCTCCCCTTCTCTCCACATGTCCGAACCACTTCAACAAACCCTTCCCCACCCCTGGACAACATTTTGGTAATCCCCCACCCCTCCTAACTTCCAACAAAAAATTTTTCGCATTTTATTCACACCACACTTCTCTCAGACAGACATCTCCACTGCCTCCCCCCTTCTCCTCGCTGCAAAAATTCATCACCCATGCTTCCAAAACCCCTATAAGAGCGTGGGAAAAAATACTCTCATACATTCCCTTTTTTGCCTCCAAGGACAAAGTTCTTTGTCTCCCAGACCCCCCAAGGCACAACTCACCCTTTTCCCCCCACAATTCTAGATTCACCTCAACTTTTATAGACCCATCCCCTGACACGTCCACTCCCAAAAATCTAAAACATTTACCTCCTCCATATTCCCCCTCCAACTGATATCCAAAACTTTCATCACCTAATCTTTTTTGTTTTCCTCATAAACCCTTTCTCTTCCTGTATCCTTTTCAATTTTCTTTTTTCACACCCTACCAAAATTCATCCACCAACTCTGCAACTTTTCTTCGAATCTCCAAGAGCAAGTGTCATCAGCAAAGACAACTGTGACAACTCACACTTTATGTGGATTCTTTATCTTTTAACTCCACGCCTCTTGCCAAGACCCTCGCATTTACTTCTCTTACAACCCCATCTATAAATATATTAAACAACCACGGTGACATCACACATCCTTGTCTAAGGCCTACTTTTACTGGGAAATAATTTCCCTCTTTCCTACATACTCTAACTTGAGCCTCACTATCCTCGTAAAAACTCTTCACTGCTTTCAGTAACCTACCTCCTACACCATACACCTGCAACACCTGCCACATTGCCCCCCTATCCACCCTGTCATACGCCTTTTCCAAATCCATAAATGCCACAAAGACCTCTTTAGCCTTATCTAAATACTGTTCACTTATATGTTTCATTGTAAACACCTGGTCCACACACCCCCTACCTTTCCTAAAGCCTCCTTGTTCATCTGCTATCCTATTCTCCGTCTTACTCTTAATTCTTTCAATAATAACTCTACCATACACTTTGCCAGGTATACTCAACAGACTTATCCCCCTACAATTTTTGCACTCTCTTTTATCCCCTTTGCCTTTATACAAAGGAACTATGCATGCTCTCTGCCAATCCCTAGGTACCTTACCCTCTTCCATACATTTATTAAATAATTGCACCAACCACTCCAAAACTATATCCCCACCTGCTTTTAACATTTCTATCTTTATCCCATCAATCCCGGCTGCCTTACCCCCTTTCATTTTACCTACTGCCTCACGAACTTCCCCCACACTCACAACTGGCTCTTCCTCACTCCTACAAGATGTTGTTCCTCCTTGCCCTATACACGAAATCACAGCTTCCCTATCTTCATCAACATTTAACAATTCCTCAAAATATTCCCTCCATCTTCCCAATACCTCTAACTCTCCATTTAATAACTCTCCTCTCCTATTTTTAACTGACAAATCCATTTGTTCTCTAGGGTTTCTTAACTTGTTAATCTCACTCCAAAACTTTTTCTTATTTTCAACAAAATTTGTTGATAACATCTCACCCACTCTCTCATTTGCTCTCTTTTTACATTGCTTCACCACTCTCTTAACCTCTCTCTTTTCTCCATATACTCTTCCCTCCTTGCATCACTTCTACTTTGTAAAAAAATTCTCATATGCTAACTTTTTCTCCCTTACTACTCTCTTCACATCATCATTCCACCAATCGCTCCTCTTCCCTCCCGCACCCACTTTCCTGTAACCACAAACTTCTGCTGAACACTCTAACACTACATTTTTAAAACTACCCCATACCTCTTCGACCCCATTGCCTATGCTCTCATTAGCCCATCTATCCTCCAATAGCTGTTTATATCTTTCCCTAACTGCCTCCTCTTTTAGTTTATAAACCTTCACCTCTCTCTTCCCTGATGCTTCTATTCTCCTTGTATCCCATCTACCTTTTACTCTCAGTGTAGCTACAACTAGAAAGTGATCTGATATATCTGTGGCCCCTCTATAAACATGTACATCCTGAAGTCTACTCAACAGTCTTTTATCTACCAATTCATAATCCAACAAACTACTGTCATTTTGCCCTACATCATATCTTGTATACTTATTTATCCTCTTTTTCTTAAAATATGTATTACCTATAACTAAACCCCTTTCTATACAAAGTTCAATCAAAGGGCTCCCATTATCATTTACACCTGGCACCCCAAACTTACCTACCACACCCTCTCTAAAAGTTTCTCCTACTTTAGCATTCAGGTCCCCTACCACAATTACTCTCTCACTTGGTTCAAAGGCTCCTATACATTCACTTAACATCTCCCAAAATCTCTCTCTCTCCTCTGCATTCCTCTCTTCTCCAGGTGCATACACGCTTATTATGACCCACTTCTCGCATCCAACCTTTACTTTAATCCACATAATTCTTGAATTTACACATTCATATTCTCTTTTCTCCTTCCATAACTGATCATTTAACATTACTGCTACCCCTTCCTTTGCTCTAACTCTCTCAGATTCTCCAGATTTAATCCCATTTATTTCCCCCCACCGAAACTCCCCTACCCCCTTCAGCTTTGTTTCGCTTAGGGCCAGGACATCCAACTTCTTTTCATTCATAACATCAGCAATCATCTGTTTCTTGTCATCCGCACTACATCCACGCACATTTAAGCATCCCAGTTTTAATAAAGTTTTTCTTCTTCTCTTTTTTAGTAAAATGTCTACAGGAGAAGGGGTTACTAGCCCATTGCTCCCGGCATTTTAGTTGCCTCATACGACACGCATGGCTTACGGAGGAAAGATTCTTTTCCACTTCCCCATGGACAATAGAAGAAATAAAGAGGAACAAGAGCTATTTAGAAAAAGGAGAAAAACCTAGATGTATGTTATATATATATGCATGTGCGTGTCTGAAGTGTGACCAAAGTGTAAGTAGGAGTAGCAAGATATCCCTGTTATCTAGCGTGTTTATGAGACAGAAAAAGAAACCAGCAATCCAATCATCATGCAAAACAGTTACAGGTTTCTGTTTCACAGTCATCTGGCAGGACGGTAGTACTTCCTGGTGGTTGCTGTCTACCAACCTACTACCTGATTTACCTTCTCAAATACCTTAGAAAACAGTAAATTCGTAAGGCAGGAACGTCCTTGGTCTATATTTCGAAACTAAAGACCAATCTCTTACACTATAAATCGGTATCACATTTCCTTTTTTCCATTTATTTGATGCTATATCAGGTTGCAGTGATTTGTTGAAAAGATTAACCAATAGCTTGCTAAGTTCCTTCGTACATTTCTTTATAACCCATAAGAATAGTTCATCAGGGACTGAGGATTTGTTTGGTTTCAATCTAAGAACTATGTCACTTGTGGCTTTGATTGTGCTAACGTATTTTCGTCTCGACCTATTTTTATTTTATTTCTGGATTTTCTCTAGTATTTTTATGCTTGAAAACCGAGAGCAAATAAGTTTTGAAGATTGTTCAGATTTCTTTGTCACCATCAGTGAGCTAACTTGAGCAACTTCTAAATGGGCCTATATTGCACATAATCTTACTCCTATATACCTGAAAGAAATATTTTGGGTTATCCCTCTTTATGCTATTATATTTTTCTCAACCATAGACTTACCTGATGCACCTTTCTCGGTTGAGAGAAATATAACTGAAGCCTCGTAAAAAATAGTATTGATTTTTAACATGAATAATAGCTTAGGTATATACAAATAATACTCATTTATACTAAATAAAATCTGGGAAGAATTAAGCTGTGAGACAAGTCCTTGACACTCCTACCTGCATCATATTGGGATGGATGTAATGTAGAATGTGAGATAATATCTCAGCCTTTAAGCCTTCTATATTTTTTTACAGTTCATGATAAAATGAGAAATCAAGAATGTGCTTGGAAATTCACTAAATTTTCACAGTGGTTGTTTTGCATATTGTTAAATTACCTTTTTACTGTGATTTTATTGCTAATATATATATATATATATATATATATATATATATAATATATATATATATATATATATATATATATATATATATATATATATAATATATATATATACAAAGCAACCACTGAAAAAGTTTTAAATTCCCATCACTTGCGTAATTTCTCATATTGTCAAGCCTTGTTAATGCTTTCTTAACTTATTAATTTCATTCCAAACGTTTTTCTGACTCTCGGCAAAATCTGTTGAAAGCAACTCACCCCCTCTCTTATTTTCTCTCTTATTACATTCCTTCATCCCTCTTTAAACCCTTTTCTTTCCTCATCATATTTCCCTCTCTCCTTATATCACTTCTACTTTGTAAAACCCTCTCTTAAGATAACTTTTTCTGTGTTACTACTCTCTTTAGTTCATTCCACCAATTGCTCTTCTTCCCTCCCACATCCACCCTTTTTTATCGACAAACTTCTCTTGAACACTCTATATCTGCATTCCTAAATCTACCCCATATCTTTTCAACCTCATTACCTACATTCTCACCAGTGTATCTCACGACTAATACACTTACCATCCGACTTACGACCTGCTTGACATACGACCACTCGACTTACGATCGTGTTTTTTATGCCAAATTTCTTGGAAATAAACAAGTGTTTGTGTTGTACACAGTGTTTATCCTAAACCTTACAGTATAAAATGCAGTACTAACAGCATAAAAAGTAAAGTAAAACATGAAATACCAAAATAAAATAAAATAAAATAAAATAAAATAAAATAAAATAAAGTTTTCCCCGGTGGCCTGGTGGCTAAAGCTCCCGCTTCACACACGGAGGCCCGGGTTCGATTCCCGGCGGGTGGAAACATTCGACACGTTTCCTTACACCTGTTGTCCTGTTCACCTAGCAGCAAATAGGTACCTGGGTGTTAGTCGACTGGTGTGGGTCGCATCCTGGGGGACAAGATTAAAGACCCCAATGGAAATAAGTTAGACAGTCCTCGATGACGCACTGACTTTCTTGGGTTATCCTGGGTGGCTAACCCTCCGGGGTTAAAAATCCGAACGAAATCTTATCTTATCTTATCTTACAAAAATGTTATATTGATATTCAGTAGTAAAGTTCGACTTACGACCCGTTTCTTGGAACCGAACTCGGTCGTAAGTCGGATGGTAGGTGTAGTTGTTATATCTTACCCTAACTGCTTACCCTTTACTATATAAACTTTCACCCGTCTCTTTTTGATACCTTCTCCTTGTATCCCATCTACCTTTTACTCTCGCTGTAGCTACAACTTATGAATGATCTGATATATCTGTTACCCATCTATAAGCTTGCACGTCTTGAAGTCTAACCATCAGCCTTTTATTACTCAATAAAATCATTCAACGAACTGTCATTCTGCCCTAAATAATGTGCTTAATTAACTTTTTTTTTCTTTTGTTAAAATCTGAACTACCTATTACCAAAACTTCTATACAAAGTTCAAAGGCCTCCTATTCATCATTTACCTCTGACACCTGGAACTTACCTACCACATCCTCTATGTAACCGTTTCTCTCACTTTCTCATTCAGGTCCCTTATCATTTTCCCCTATCCCCTATTATTCTCACATTTGGTTCTAAACTTCCTAAACACTTGCTTAACATCTCCCAAAATCTCTCTCTCTCTCTCTCTCTCTCTGTCTCTCTCTCTCTCTCTCTCTCCTCTATATTACTCGCTTCTCCAGGTGCATAAACACTTATTATAACCCACTTTTCACATCTAAACCTTAATTTAATCCCCATATTCATTAAGAGATACGGAACTGTACATATACTCTGCATGTGCTCGTGTGTATGTCACGATTCATAATTATACAGTTCGTATTTCTCCTTGATTAATGCGATTTTAAATTACTGTACAATATTAACATCATTACAGAACATTAATATATAACTTGGCCTCCAGACCAAGCCACAGCCCTGCGCGTGACTGTACGGATATCCGGCTTCAAGGTGAGACTCTAAGTGGAGTCTACCAAATCTTCCCTGAAAGGTAAGCTGTTTCCTGCACCTCCAATAATATTTTGACAGTTGATCTACTCTGTGCATGACTTAGTTATTCTTTGAGCTCTATCAGTCCTTACTTTTTCATCCTCATAACAAAAACACAAAACTACACTAGGCATCGTCTCAGAAAAGTTGGGTAGTTTCACCTGCTGGAATGGGGAAAGAACAAAGAATTAAAAATGATTTAAAGTGCAGTCTGGTCTGTACTGAGAATATAGGAATAAAGAAAATCTAGAAATGTTATGACACACAACTTAACCTAAACAGAGCACAACACAAACAGTGGGAAAACAGGGAAAATTATTGGACGGATTAAGACAGGGGTGGGCAACCCTTAGCACCTGTACCAAACCTGGCATGCCAACGGCTTCTTTCCGGCACACTAACCTTCGAACTCATCTCAAAAAAGAGAAGAAAAAAAAATGCAACATTTAACACGTATCTGTTCCAAGAAAAGCGGGGAAATAGTCCCCATATGTACCCATAGATTTTGTATCAAAGATATGGTCGACTTCGGCACGCACACTTAAGGGATTCCATTCCAGTTATACTTTTGTGTTGTGTTCACGTTTGTCTCTTAAGACAAGTGACATATCCAAGCTAGATAATATAAAATTATCTCTATTCAATACAAATTTTCCTTTTAATTTCAAAAATTGAGATAATGAAGAAATTATGAAGAACTTATATGGTGTTATTTCCATGTAATGTAAGATACTTTTTTCAGAGAATATTTTGCTCTTAGTCTCTGTACTGTGTCGAAATTGTTTGCTAATTTTTACATGCTAATGAAAAGGGTGAAAAATCATAAACAAAAAATGGAACAGTTTGGAAAGGTAGCTAGAATGAAACCCCAATGGGCCACATAGTGGAAATCTGGTGACCAGGTCAAGGTACAGCATGAGCCTACCATTCCCTCCATCCACATTAACCGCTGCTTAAAGTAATTATTGACATGACAAACAGAAAACTTGTCAAAACTCAACATCATTGAGTTAAGATTTAGTAATGTTTCCGGTGCATTGTACACGATATTTCCAGCTTAAATTCTATCAGTCAAATATATCTGTACTCGCCTATTTGTACTCACCAATTTGTGGTGGGAAGGGTTGAGTCATAGCTCCTGGCTCTGCCTCTTCGCTGGTCGCTACTTGGTCCTCTCTCTCTCCTTGCTCTATGAGCTTATTAAACGTCGTCTTAAAACACTGTATGGTTCCTGCCTTCACTATGTCATTTGCTAGACTATTTCACTTCTGGACAACTCTATGACTAAAGAAATACTTCCTAACATGAGTATCTTAGTCTTCAGTTTTCAATTGCGACCCCTTGTTTCTGTGTCCTATCTCTGGAACATCCTGTCTCTGTCCACCTTGTCAATTCCTCGCAGTATTTTGTATGCTGTTGTCATGTCTCCCCTAGGCCTCCTGTCCTCCAGTGTCGTCAGATCGATTTCCCTTAACCTTTCTTAGTAGGACATTCCCCTTAACTCTGGGACTAGTCTTGTTGCTAACTTTTGCACTTTCTCTAATTTCCTGACCTGCTTGACCAGGTGTGGGTTCCAAACTGGTGCTGCATACTCCAGTAAGGGCCTGACATACAAAGTGTAGAGTCTGAACGATTCCTTACTGAGATGTCGGAAATCTATTCTCAGGTTTGCCAGGCGCCCATATGCCACAGCAGTTATCTGGTTGATGTGCGCTTCTGGAGATGTGCTCACACTCTGATATAGTCATGAATATTTAGGTTGCTGCTAATAATTACACAATTGTTGTATTACTATCGACTAGCATTTAGTAGACAACTGCATCACAATTTACAAAGGAAAACTCACTTTTTATAAACCACTCAAAATGGAAATTTTAAAACATGAAGTGTAAGCTAGATCTCTCTTTTATTTATAAAGTACAACTTATACAAAAAATACGTAGAGTCTGCAAGAGAAACAATATTTTCACAATCCGGAACACAGGTCAGTAAATCTTAGATTCTAGGTGCATCGACCCGGAGCCGAAATGAAGCTTCGTCAGCCCAGATGTTTTAATTAGATCAAGTCAGACAATGAATTGTATAAAATCACAAACACATCCAAAGTCTAAGTGAGTAACTCACCAGAACAAAAAGTCCACAGTGTACAGACTCTATCTAGAGAAATCCTAGTCAATTTTCTGTTGGAACCGCTTCCCAAGAGTACTTACTACTACTACTACTACTACTACTACTACTACTACTACTACTACTACTACTACTACTACTAATAATAATAATAATAATAATAATAATAATAATACACAAGCATTATAGAATATAATGAATTAAATAAAACAACAGAAACTAACTTGTCTTCTGTAACTTTTCTAGTGAGATATTTACGCTTGGTGAGTGGAAGGTAATTTTGATAATAATTTTGAGTGCAGATTTTCCCTCTTGTTAGTTATGTCTGTGAGCACAGAAAATTCTAACTCACACTGGTAAAATGTGGAAATTGTATGAGAATTACCAGAGTTTTCTTTTTTTTAACTTGAGGATATTCATTCTTAATCTCTATCCAGAATTTGTCCTGAGTCACTTCCTTATACTTTAATTGTGAGTTTCACTTAATTCTTCTTGTATCAGACGCGTTTGATACTGAGACAATAAATGTTTCTCAACCAGTCATAGTCTATTGAACACAGGTTTTGGAAATAGTACTGAATTTTTTCTGGAAGTATTCAAGATGGTCAAAAATAATATGATGTAACAAAACTTACGTAGTAATTAATTATACAACAAACACTAGTACAAAAAATTGTGGTGTTTAAGTTAAGAAGATGAAGCTAGAGTGCCATGGCACCCTAGTTGAGTGCCATGCCACACTGGTTGAATGCCATGCCACACTGGCTGAGTGCCATGCCACCCTGGTTGAGTGCCATGCTACCATGGCTGAGTGCCATGCCACCCTGGTTGAGTGCCATGCCACACTGGTTGAGTGCCATGCCACCCTGGTTGAGTGCCATGCCACCCTGGTTGAGTGCCATGCCACCCTGGTTGCGTGCCATGCCACCCTGGTTGAGTGCCATGCCACCCTGGTTGAGTGCCATGCTACCATGGCTGAGTGCCATGCCACCCTGGTTGAGTGCCATGCCACCCTGGTTGAGTGCCATGCCACCCTGGTTGAGTGCCATGACACCCTGGTTGAGTGCCATGCCACCCTGGCTGAGTGCCATGCCACCCTGGTTGAGTGCCATGTCACCCTGGTTGAGTGCCATGCCACCCTGGTTGAGTGCCAAGCCACCCTGGTTGAGTGCCATGCCACCCTGGTTGAGTGCCATGCCACCCTGGTTGAGTGCCATGCCACCCTGGTTTGAGTGCCATGCCACCCTGGTTGAGTGCCATGCCACCCTGGTTGAGTGCCATGCCACCCTGGTTGAGTGCCATGCCACCCTGCTTGAGTGCCATGGCACCCTGATTGAGTGCCATGGCACCCTGGTTGAGTGCCATGCCACCCTGGTTGAGTGCCATGCCACCCTGGTTGAGTGCCATGCCACCCTGGTTGAGTGCCATGCCACCCTGGTTGAGTGCCATGCCACCCTGGTTTGAGTGCCATGCCACCCTTGTTGAGTGCCATGCCACCCTGGTTGAGTGCCATGTCACAATGGTTGAGTGCCATGCCACCCTGGTTGAGTGCCATGCCACCATGGTTGAGTGCCATGCCACCTTGGTTGAGTGCATTGCCACCCTGGTTGAGTGCCATGCCACTCTGGTTGAGTGCCATGCCACTCTGGTTGAGTGCCATGCCACCATGGTTGAGTGCCATGCCACCCTGGTTGAGTGCCATGCCACCCTAGTTGAGTGCCATGCCACCCTTGTTGAGTTCCATGCCACCCTGGTTGAGTGCCATGCCACCCTGGTTGAGCACCATGTCACCCTGGTTGAGTGCCTGCCACCCTGCTTGAGTGCCATGCCACCCTGGTTGAGTGCCATGCCACCCTGGTTGAGTGCCATGCCACCCTGGTTGAGTGCCATGACACCCTGGTTGAGTGCCATGCCACCCTGGCTGAGTGCCATGCCACCCTGGTTGAGTGCCATGTCACCCTGGTTGAGTGCCATGCCACCCTGGTTGAGTGCCAAGCCACCCTGGTTGAGTGCCATGCCACCCTGGTTGAGTGCCATGCCACCCTGGTTGAGTGCCATGCCACCCTGGTTGAGTGCCATGCCACCCTGGTTGAGTGCCATGCCACCCTGGTTGAGTGCCATGCCACCCTGGTTGAGTGCCATGGCACCCTGATTGAGTGCCATGGCACCCTGGTTGAGTGCCATGCCACCCTGGTTGAGTGCCATGCCACCCTGGTTGAGTGCCATGCCACCCTGGTTGAGTGCCATGCCACCCTGGTTGAGTGCCATGCCACCCTGGTTGAGTGCCATGCCACCCTTGTTGAGTGCCATGCCACCCTGGTTGAGTGCCATGTCACAATGGTTGAGTGCCATGCCACCCTGGTTGAGTGCCATGCAACCATGGTTGAGTGCCATGCCACCCTGGCTAAGTGCCATGCCACCCTGGTTGAGTGCCATGCCACCCTGGTTGAGTGCCATGCCACCCTGGTTGAGTGCCATGTCACCCTGGTTGAGTGCCATGCCACCCTGGTTGAGTGCCATGCCACCCTGGTTGAGTGCATTGCCACCCTGGTTGAGTGCCATGCCACCCTGGTTGAGTGCCATGCCACCCTGGTTGAGTGCCATGCCACCCTAGTTGAGTGCCATGCCACCCTTGTTGAGTGCCATGCTACCCTGGTTGAGTGCCATGCCACCCTGGTTGAGTGCCATGCCACCATGGTTGAGTGCCATGCCACCTTGGTTGAGTGCATTGCCACCCTGGTTGAGTGCCATGCCACTCTGGTTGAGTGCCATGCCACCATGGTTGAGTGCCATGCCACCCTGGTTGAGTGCCATGCCACCCTAGTTGAGTGCCATGCCACCCTTGTTGAGTTCCATGCCACCCTGGTTGAGTGCCATGCCACCCTGGTTGAGCACCATGTCACCCTGGTTAAGTGCCTGCCACCCTGCTTGAGTGCCATGCCACCCTGGTTGAGTGCCATGGCACCCTGGTTGAGTGCCATGCCACCCTGGTTGAGTGCCATGGCACCCTGGTTGAGTGCCATGGCACCCTTGTTGAGTGCCATGCCACCCTGGTTGAGTGCCATGCCACCCTGGTTGAGTGCATTGCCACCCTGGTTGAGTGCCATGCCACCCTGGTTGAGTGCCATGCCACCCTGGTTGAGTGCCATGCCACCCTAGTTTAGTGCCATGCCACCCTGGTTGAGTGCCATGCCAACATGGTTGTGTGTCATGCCACCCTGGTTGAGTGCCATGTCACCCTGGTTGAGTGCCATGCCAGCCTGGTTGAGTGCCATGCCACCCTGGTTGAGTGCCATGCCAGCCTGGTTGCGTGCCATGCCAACCTGGTTGAGTGCCATGCCAGCATGGTTGAGTGCCATGCCACCATGGTTGAGTGCCATGCCACCCTGGTTGAGTGCCATGCCACCCTGGTTCAGTGCCATGCCACCCTAGTTGAGTGCCATGCCAACCTGGTTGAGTGCCATGCCACCCTGGTTGAGTGCTATGCCACCCTGGTTGAGTGCCATGCTACCCTGATTGAGTGCCATGCCACCCTGGTTGAGTGCCATGCCACCCTGGTTGAGTGCCATGCCAGCCTGGTTGCGTGCCATGCCACCCTGGTTGAGTGCCATGCCAGCATGATTGAGTGCCATGCTATCATGGTTGAGTGCCATGCCATCCTGGTTGAATGCCATGCCACCATGGTTGAGCGTCATGCCTCCCTGGTTGAGTGCCATGCCACCATGGTTGAGTGCCATGCCACCATGGTTGAGTGCCATGCCACCATGGTTGAGTGCCATGCCACCATTGTTGAGTGCCATTCCATCATGGTTGAGTGCCATGCCACCATGGTTGAAAAACAGTGAAGTAGTCTAGCCAGTCTGAGAGTCTGAGTGCACATATGATCTAGCATCTGGAACTAAGACAATCCAAAACATAATGTTGTTTATAAGTGACGATCCTTCTTGGCAAATGTATTAAAGAAGGCTACAGTGTGAGTCTCTCTTTATGCATACAATTCTTCACAGGACAGAGTGCAGAAACAGAGTATGAAATATATCTGTGTGTGTGACAGTTGATTTAATAGTGAACGAGCTGAGTGGATGGGAGATGATTGTAACTAGCAATAAACAAAGAAAAAGAGGAAGGGAAGGTTGTCAGGTGAGGGCGTTGGAAGACAGGTACTTTAGCGAAGATAAAAATTTGGATGGGAAATTTCTTTGTGCGAATTTTGATATGACTTCCGCTTTCCAGTGTCCCTGTGAGATGTTAACATTGAGGGGTGGTAGCTATGAGGACAGACTCATGGTTTTGCATTTGTAACTGAAGTGTGATGTGTGTTTTATGGTGGCAGTTTCCTAGTGAATATTGTGACTGTTGTTACTGACATGTTGAAAGACGGCTGGAATCTTCTATGCATCACGTATCCTCCTCCCTGGTGTCCAGTGATCAATGTGGATAGTGTTCATCCTGTCTGCCTCATGTACGCTCGCTTGCAATGTTTGAGTAGTATCTGGCAGACTCCTGCTGTGTCTGTCGTAATTGATTGCTTGTTGTTACTGGAAAAGATTACCCCTTTTGTTACGTTAAAAAGTGATTATGTCGTCACTCTGAGACGACTGAATGAACCTAGGTGCTAGTGTACCATTAGTTGAGCGTTGTTGGTGCTAGTGTACCATTAGTTGAGCGTTGTTGGTGCTAGTGTACCATTAGTTGAGCGTTGTTGGTGCTAGTGTACCATTAGTTGAGCGTTGTTGGTGCTAGTGTACCATTAGTTGAGCGTTGTTGGTGCTATTGTACCATTAGTTGAGCGTTGTTGGTGCTAGTGTACCATTAGTTGAGCGTTGTTGGTGCTATTGTACCATTTAGTTGAGCGTTGTTGGTGCTAGTGTACCATTAGTTGAGCGTTGTTGGTGCTAGTGTACCATTAGTTGAGCGTTGTTTGGTGCTAGTGTACCATTAGTTGAGCGTTGTTGGTGCTAGTGTACCATTAGTTGAGCGTTGTTGGTGCTAGTGTACCATTAGTTGAGCGTTGTTGGTGCTAGTGTACCATTAGTTGAGCGTTGTTGGTGCTAGTGTACCATTAGTTGAGCGTTGTTGGTGCTAGTGCACCATAAGTTGAGCTTTGTTGGTGCTAGTGTACCATTAGTTGAGCTTTGTTGGTGCTAGTGTACCATTAGTTGAGCGTTTGTTGTGCTAGTGCACCATTAGTTGAGCTTTGTTGGTGCTAGTGTACCATTAGTTGAGCTTTGTTGGTGCTAGTGTACCATTAGTTGAGCGTTGTTGGTGCTAGTGTACCATTAGTTGAGCTTTGTTGGTGCTAGTGTACCATTAGTTGAGCTTTGTTGGTGCTAGTGTACCATTAGTTGAGCGTTGTTGGTGCTAGTGTACCATTAGTTGAGCGTTGTTGGTGCTAGTGTACCATTAGTTGAGCTGTGTTGGTGCTAGTGTACCATTAGTTTGAGCTTTGTTGGTGCTAGTGTACCATTAGTTGAGCGTTGTTGGTTGCTAGTGTACCATTAGTTGAGCTGTGTTGGTGCTAGTGTACCATTAGTTGAGCTTTGTTGGTGCTAGTGTACCATTAGTTGAGCGTTGTTGGTGCTAGTGTACCATTAGTTGAGCGTTGTTGGTGCTAGTGTACCATTAGTTGAGCGTTGTTGGTGCTAGTGTACCATTAGTTGAGCTTTGTTGGTGCTAGTGTACCATTAGTTGAGCTTTGTTGGTGCTAGTGTACCATTAGTTGAGCTTTGTTGGTGCTAGTGTACCATTAGTTGAGCTTTGTTGGTGCTAGTGCACCATTAGTTGAGCTTTGTTGGTGCTAGTGCACCATTAGTTGAGCTTTGTTGGTGCTAGTGCACCATTAGTTGAGCTTTGTTGGTGCTAGTGCACCATTAGTTGAGCTTTGTTGGTGCTAGTGCACCATTAGTTGAGCTTTTTTTGGTGCTAGTGCACCATTAGTTGAGCTTTGTTGGTGCTAGTGTACCATTAGTTGAGCTTTGTTGGTGCTAGTGCACCATTAGTTGAGCATTGTTGGCTGGAGTTAGGTTTCTTTGGGCTGAAGTTTCGTACCTGACACTGTTTTTTTCTCCTTGTTTTATAAACCTGTCTGGGTGTCCTAATTCGGAGAAATTTCTTTCGCGGATTTCTTTTCATCTGTCGAACTTTGAGGGTCAGCTGGGTGAGCTGCACATCCTGAGTGTATGTGAAAATGAACAGCACCGTGGCCTGGCTGGCCAAGCTCTTGCTTCAAACATGGAGGGTCCGGGTTCGATTCCTGCCGGGGTAGAAACATATCGACGTGTCTCCTAACACCTGTTGTCCCTGTTCACCTAGCAGCAAGTAGGTACCTGGGTGTTAGTCGACTGGTGTGGGTCGCATCCTGGGGGACAAGATTGAGGACCACAATGGAAATAAAGCAGACAGTCCTCGATGACGCACTGACTTTCTTGGCTAACCCTCCGGGGTTAAAAATCCTAAGAAATCTTATCACCATATCAAGCCTGTTTTCACATGCACTCAGGATATGCAGCCTGTAAATTTATGTGTATCTGCTGAAGAGGACCCTACAATCGTAGGAGGAGGTCGAGACACAACATCAATCATCTAAGTTTCTGTCGCCATGTGGGTTATTTTGTAAATATTGATAGAATTACTGATAATATGTAAAGTAAAAGGACACAAGTGCAACTAATGTGATATTTTATTGTGGCAACGTTTCGCTCTCCGGCTTAACAAAGCTCCTGGAGAGCGAAACGTTGCCACAGTAAAAATGTGATCTTATTGCAAATATATGTATATATATATATATATATATATGATATATATATATTAATATATATATATATATATATATATATATATATATATATATATATATATACATATATTTGCAATAAGATCACATTTTACTGTGGCAACGTTTCGCTCTCCAGGAGCCGAATAGGCAGAACTTGCGATCTTGGTTTAAATACCAACGTTCATCTTCCCATATAGGACAAGTGAAAATTTGTGTATGCAATAATTTCGCCAAAATCATTCTGAACCTAACGAGAAAAATATATTTGATTGTGTTTGTTTAGTATTAAATTACTGTAAACGTATTTAAAATATATTTAGCTGGGTTAGGCTAAAATAAATTGCTTTTGTTATAATAAGGTTAGGTAATTTTCCCAAGATTCTTTTGGTGCAAAATTAAAAGTTTATACAAACATTAATGAAAAAAATATATCTTTAAACGCATGTATCAGAGAAAATTTTAGAAAGGACTTAATTTTAAATGAGTTCTTGCTAATTGACCAATTTTACTTATTCGGCACGACTTATACATACATATAAATCTTACCATTATGATCGTTGCTAGTAATAACAGCAGAAGTAGCATAATGAGGGGAAGGTGTAAGGAAGGAATATGTTAGTTCTCCGTCAGGTGTGAATGTGATGTGTCAGATGGAAGAAGAAGCTGCCTGGACAGTGTTCTTGGCCCGTCACCGCCAGACTGTACAAGAGAACTTCACCAGGACCTGGCAAGACTACAAGACCGGCTTTGGTGACCCTCATGCAGAATACTGGCTGGGTAAGACGTGCTGTTTTGTAGCTCTCTGTGTTGTGTTGTAGTTCATGTAACTCTCTGTGTTGTAGTTCATGTAGCTCTTTGTGTTGTGTTGTAGTTCATGTTGCTTTCTGTGTTGTGTTGTAGTTCATGTAGCTCTCTGTGTTGTGTTGTAGTTCATGTTGCTCTCTGTGTTGTGTTGTAGTTCATGTTGTTCTCTGTGTTGTGTTGTAGTTCATGTTGCTCTCTGTGTTGTGTTGTAGTTCATGTTGCTCTCTGTGTTGTGTTGTAGTTCATGTTGCTCTCTGTGTTGTAGTTCATGTAGCTCTCTGTGTTGTGTTGTAGTTCATGTTGCTTCTGTGTTGTGTTGTAGTTCATGTAGCTCTCTGTGTTGTGTTGTAGTTCATGTAGCTCTCTGTGTTGTGTTGTAGTTCATGTAGCTCTCTGTGTTGTGTTGTAGTTCATATAGCTCTCTGTGTTGTGTTGTAGTTCATGTAGCTCTCTGTGTTGTGTTGTAGTTCATGTTGCTCTGTGTGTTGTGTTGTAGTTCATGTTGCTCTGTGTGTTGTGTTGTAGTTCATGTTGCTCTCTGTGTTGTGTTGTAGTTCATGTAGCTCTCTGTGTTGTGTTGTAGTTCATGTAGCTCTGTGTTGTGTTGTAGTTCATGTAGCTCTCTGTGTTGTGTTGTAGTTCATGTAGCTCTCTGTGTTGTGTTGTAGTTCATGTTGCTCTCTGTGTTGTGTTGTAGTTCATGTAGCTCTCTGTGTTGTGTTGTAGTTCATGTTGCTCTCTGTGTTGTAGTTCATGTAGCTCTCTGTGTTGTAGTTCATGTAGCTCTCTGTGTTGTGTCGTAGTTCATGTAGCTCTCTGTGTTGTGTTGTAGTTCATGTTGCTCTCTGTGTTGTGTTGTAGTTCATGTTGCTCTCTGTGTTGTGTTGTAGTTCATGTAGCTCTCTGTGTTGTGTTGTAGTTCATGTAGCTCTCTGTGTTGTGTTGTAGTTCATGTAGCTCTCTGTGTTGTGTTGTAGTTCATGTAGCTCTCTGTGTTGTGTTGTAGTTCATGTAGCTCTCTGTGTTGTGTTGTAGTTCATGTAGCTCTCTGTGTTGTAGTTCATGTAGCTCTCTGTGTTGTGTTGTAGTTCATGTTGCTCTCTGTGTTGTGTTGTAGTTCATGTAGCTCTCTGTGTTGTGTTGTAGTTCATGTAGCTCTCTGTGTTGTGTTGTAGTTCATGTAGCTCTCTGTGTTGTAGTTCATGTAGCTCTCTGTGTTGTAGTTCATGTAGCTCTCTGTGTTGTGTTGTAGTTCATGTAGCTCTCTGTGTTGTAGTTCATGTAGCTCTCTGTGTTGTAGTTCATGTAGCTCTCTGTGTTGTGTTGTAGTTCATATAGCTCTCTGTGTTGTGTCGTGTTCATGTAGCTCTCTGTGTTGTGTTGTAGTTCCCTATAGCTCTCTGTGTTGTGTTGTAGTTCATGTAGCTCTCTGTGTTGTGTTGTAGTTCATGTAGCTCTCTGGGTTGTGTTGTAGTTCATGTAGCTCTCTGTGTTGTGTTGTAGTTCATGTAGCTCTCTGTGTTGTGTTGTAGTTCATGTTGCTCTCTGTGTTGTGTTGTAGTTCATGTAGCTCTCTGTGTTGTGTTGTAGTTCATGTTGCTCTCTGTGTTGTGTTGTAGTTCATGTTGCTCTCTGTGTTGTGTCGTAGTTCATTTTGCTCTCTGTGTTGTGTTGTAGTTCATGTAGCTCTCTGTGTTTTAGTTCATGTTGCTCTCTGTGTTGTGTCGTAGTTCATTTTGCTCTCTGTGTTGTGTTGTAGTTCATGTAGCTCTCTGTGTTGTAGTTCATGTAGCTCTCTGTGTTGTAGTTCATGTTGCTCTCTGTGTTGTGTCGTAGTTCAATTTTGCTCTCTGTGTTGTGTTGTAGTTCATGTAGCTCTCTGTGTTGTAGTTCATGTAGCTCTCTGTGTTGTGTCGTAGTTCATGTAGCTCTCTGTGTTGTAGTTCATGTAGCTCTCTGTGTTGTGTTGTAGTTCATGTAGGTCTGTGTTGTGTTGTAGTTCATGTAGCTCTCTGTGTTGTAGTTCATGTTGCTCTCTGTGTTGTGTTGTAGTTCATGTAGCTCTCTGTGTTGTAGTTCATGTTGCTCTCTGTGTTGTGTCGTAGTTCATGTAGCTTTTCTGTGTTGTGTTGTAGTTCATGTAGCTCTCTGTGTTGTGTTGTAGTTCATGTTGCTCTCTGTGTTGTGTTGTAGTTCATGTAGCTCTCTGTGTTGTGTTGTAGTTCATGTAGCTCTCTGTGTTGTGTTGTAGTTCATGTTGCTCTCTGTGTTGTGTTGTAGTTTCATGTTGCTCTCTGTGTTGTGTTGTAGTTCATGTTGCTCTCTGTGTTGTGTCGTAGTTCATGTAGCTCTCTGTGTTGTGTTGTAGTTCATGTTAGCTCTCTGTGTTGTGTTGTAGTTCATGTTGCTCTCTGTGTTGTGTTGTAGTTCATGTTGCTCTCTGTGTTGTGTTGTAGTTCATGTTGCTCTCTGTGTTGTGTCGTAGTTCATGTTGCTCTCTGTGTTGTGTTGTAGTTCATGTTGCTCTCTGTGTTGTGTTGTAGTTCATGTTGCTCTCTGTGTTGTATTGTAGTTCATGTAGCTCTCTGTGTTGTGTTGTAGTTCATGTAGCTCTCTGTGTTGTAGTTCATGTAGCTCTCTGTGTTGTGTTGTAGTTCATGTAGCTCTCTGTGTTGTAGTTCATGTAGCTCTCTGTGTTGTGTCGTAGTTCATGTAGCTCTCTGTGTTGTGTTGTAGTTCATGTTGCTCTCTGTGGGTTGTAGTTCATGTTGACCTCTGTGTTGTGTTGTAGTTCATGTTGCTCTCTGTGTTTGTGTTGTAGTTCATGTTGCTCTCTATGTTGTGTTGTAGTTCATGTTGCTCTCTATGTTGTGTTGTAGTTCATGTTGCTCTCTGTGTTGTAGTTCATGTAGCTCTCTGTGTTGTGTTGTAGTTCATGTTGCTCTCTATGTTGTGTTGTAGTTCATGTTGCTCTCTGTGTTGTGTTGTAGTTCATGTTGCTCTCTGTGTTGTGTTGTAGTTCATGTAGCTATCTGTGTTGTGTCGTAGTTCATGTAGGTCTGTGTTGTGTTGTAGTTCATGTAGCTCTCTGTGTTGTGTCGTAGTTCATGTAGCTCTCTGTGTTGTGTTGTACTTCATGTAGCTCTGTGTTGTAGTTCATGTAGCTCTCTGTGTTGTGTGTAGTTCATGTAGCTCTCTGTGTTGTGTCGTAGTTCATGTAGCTCTCTGTGTTGTGTTGTAGTTCATGTTGCTCTCTGTGTTGTGTTGTAGTTCATGTAGCTCTCTGTGTTGTAGTTCATGTAGCTCTCTGTGTTGTGTCGTAGTTCATGTAGCTCTCTGTGTTGTAGTTCATGTAGCTCTCTGTGTTGTGTTGTAGGTCATTTAGCTCTCTGCGTAGTGTTGTAGTTCATGTTGCTCTCTGTGTTGTGTTGTAGTTCATGTAGCTCTCTGTGTTGTGTTGTAGTTCATGTTGCTCTCTGTGTTGTGTCGTAGTTCATGTTGCTCTCTGTGTTGTGTTGAAGTTCATGTAGCTCTCTGTGTTGTGTTGTAGTTCATGTTGCTCTCTGTGTTGTGTCGTAGTTCATATAGGTCTGTGTTGTGTTGTAGTTCATGTAGCTCTCTGTGTTGTGTCGTAGTTCATGTAGCTCTCTGTGTTGTGTCGTAGTTCGTGTAGCTCTCTGTGTTGTGTCGTAGTTCATGTAGGTCTGTGTAGTGTTGTAGTTCATGTAGCTCTCTGTGTTGTGTCGTAGTTCATGTAGCTCTCTGTGTTGTGTCGTAGTTCATGTAGGTCTGTGTTGTGTTGTAGTTCATGTAGCTCTCTGTGTTGTGTCGTAGTTTATGTAGGTCTGTGTTGTGTTGTAGTTCATGTAGCTCTCTGTGTTGTGTCGTAGTTCATGTAGCTCTCTGTGTTGTGTCGTAGTTCATGTAGCTCTCTGTGTTGTGTCTTAGTTCATGTAGGTCTTTGTTGTGTTGTAGTTCATGTAGCTCTCTGTGTTGTAGTTCATGTAGCTCTCTGTGTTGTGTTGTATTTCATGTAGCTCTCTGTGTTGTAGTTCATATTGCTCTCTGTGTTGTGTTGTAGTTCATGTAGCTCTCTGTGTTGTAGTTCATGTAGCTCTCTGTGTTGTAGTTCATGTAGCTCTCTGTGTTGTAGTTCATGTTGCTCTCTGAGTTGTGTTGTAGTTCATGTAGGTCTGTGTTGTGTTGTAGTTCATGTAGCTCTCTGTGTTGTGTTGTAGTTCATGTAGCTCTCTGTGTTGTGTTGTAGTTCATGTAGCTCTCTGTGTTGTGTTGTAGTTCATGAAGCTCTCTGTTTTGTAGTTCATGAAGCTCTCTGTGTTATGTTGTAGTTCATGTAGCTCTCTGTGTTGTGTTGTTTATCTGGAGTTTATCTGGAGAGAGTTTCGAGGGTCAACGCCCCCGCGGCCCGGTCTGTGACCAGGCCTCCTTAGGTCAGTGTCCCAGGATGCGACCCACACCAGTCGACTAACACCCAGGTACCCATTTTACTGATGGGGAACATAGACAACAGGTGGAAAGAAACACGTCCAATGTTTCTACTCTGGCTGGGAATCGAACCCAGGCCCTCACCGTGTGAAGCGAGAGCGTTAACCACCAGGCCACCAGTTAGTTACCATTTTGTCCTAGGCACATGTCGATTAGACACTAGGCCTGTTGTAGGTGTGTGTGTGTGTGTGTGTGTACTCACCTATTTGTACTCACCTATTTGTGGTTGCAGGGGTCGAGTCACAGCTCCTGGCCCCGCCTCTTCGCTGATTGCTACTATGTCCTCTCTCTCCCTGCTCCATGAGCTCTATCATACCTCGCCTTAAAACTATGTATGGTTCCCGCCTGTGTTAGTTACCATTTTGTCCTAGGCACATGTCGATTAGACACTAGGCTGTTGTATTTGTGAGTGTGTGTGTGTGTGTATGTGTCTGAGTGTGTGTGTGTGTGTGTGGTGTGTGTGTGTGTGTGTGTTGTGTGTGTGTGTGTGTGTGTGTGTGTGTGTGTGTGTGTGTGTGTCGTGCCGAATATGTAAAACTGGTCAATTAGCAAGAATTTTCTCTTATATGTTTAAAGATATATTTTTTTTATTAATGTCGATGTAAAATTTTATAATTTTACACCAAAAGAATCTTAGAAAACTTACCTAACCTTATTACAAAAGAACAATTTATTTTAGCCTAACCCAACAAAATATATTTTAGATTTGTTTACAATAATTTAATACTAAAAAAACACAGTGAAATAATATTTTTTACGTTAGGTTCAGAATGATGAGCGTTGCTATTTAAGCCAAGATCGCAAGTTCTGCCTATTCGGCACGACATATATATATATATATATACATATATATATATATATATATTTATATATATATATATATAAATATTATATATATATATATATACATACACATACATATATATATATATATCTTTCTCGCTCCAGAGAGGACATTCCAATACTTTGAGTCTCTGTGCGGGCAGTAAACGATGTTCAACCGTCACATCGAAAAATGATCTAAATGAAAGAGCACAAGTGATTTGAATAATGTCACCACTGGCATTATTTCTCTGGTTTTGAAGGTTCTCCACCTTGTTATTTTTCTAGCCTCCTGGGTATCTGCCCTCTCTAAATATTAAGTCAACTGACATTATTATACCCAAGTCTTTTACATGTTCCTTTAGTTTTATGAGATGATCCTCCTGTATTTTTTCTCCGGTGTT
>NC_069441.1:40616402-40623902 GCF_026875155.1 Cherax quadricarinatus
AACCGGATCTAATTTGTTTATGCAACTTTGACTTGGCAAATCGGACGGCGCGGTGTGGGGTCCAATATTTACTTATTTATGGCGGCATTCATCCGCAACTAGCCGGTCAAGCCCTTACCCCCGCTTACATCTCTAGCCTACTTCTTTTAAACCACACCCACCCTCACCTATCCTCTCACTGTCCTCCTCTCCTTCCTGCCACTCATAACCACCACTTATTATTTCCTGACTCGCTCGCTCCTTCCCTCCCCGCCCTTCTTTTTTTTTTCTTCATGTGACCCGTAGCTGGTGGTCAAGGCATTCGGTTCGCAAATGAAAGGTCCAGCAATCGTTTCCTGTGATTTGCTTGTCATTCCTTTTATGCACGAAGGGAGGGCGGCTTTCAACTCCCTCGCTTCGTGCATAAAGGAGTATCACCAATAAACCTCTGGTTGTCTTCCAGGGGAAACTTGATAAGTTCCTCAAGTCAGCTCCTGATCAGGCGGGCTGTGGTGCATATGCTGGACGGTGTGGGGCCAGCACCTAACAGGTTCAGGTAGTTAGTCGCATCCTGGGAGAAAGTGATGTACACTGTGAATGTATGACACTGCTACACAAAATGTGGAAAGCCCTTAACAGTGCTGTTGGAATGATTCAAGTGTCCGGTGAAAAAAATATATGACCTTTTCACTGTTACCAGTTCCGCCCTACCTGGAGTCAACGCCCCTGCGGCCCGGTCCTTGACCAGGCCTTCCTAGAATCCAGTCCCGAAAAAAAGTCAGTTGCAGTCTGTTTTAGTCACAGTCACAATCACACACGCTAACATACTCACCCTTTCTCTGTCTCTGTCTGTCTGTCTCCTTCTCTCTCTCTCTCGCTCCCTCTTTCTCTCCTTTTACCCAAACACCATAAAACTTTCGCCCAGGTAGAAGGCGATCTCAAAATCTGGATGTGGATGAATAGAGCCGGAAGAGAGAGATCCTGGAGAAGCGCAACGGCTGGAAATCTTCCATCTGCTCTCTCCATTTTCACCCTGACCATCCATGTGAACTTTTCTAGATCGGTTTCCTCACCTGGACAACTTGGGTCTATAGTGAAGAACCCTTGGCATGGTGTATGTTGATATAGTGAGATACAAGTAAAGATGAGTGATCTTAAAGAATATCATTCATATCATTTTGAAAAAGACTTAAGACGTCTGAATGCCATAAGTGTATGTACCTGCGTCTTTTCATCCACACTGGCAGTGTCGTATACGTTCTATTTTAATTAATATCTTCTCAACACATTTATTAATGTATAATCAACGTTTCGGTGACAAATCAATCTTCATCTTCAGAATACATTTTTGGAACATGATTTAACAACACAAAATACAATATACAGTAAGTAATATTTAAAATTTAATTCAACTAGCCAAGTTGACAGGCCTTGCTCAAATGTCCTATACGAGAAATCTGTATATGAGAGGTGTTGTTCAAATACCCTATATGAGACGTGTTATTCAAATGTTCTGTATGAAAAAAAATGAAAGGTGTTCAGATATTCTGGATTACCTGGAGTTGCTTCCGGAGGTCATCGCCCCTGAGGTCTGGTCCCAGACCAGGATTCCTGGTTGCCGGCCTGAACTATCAAACAGATAGTACCCGCATTTGAAACGAGGTAGTTACTGTGAAAGCTGAGGAGAGTTACAGTAACGCTTTCGTTTTTACTTGTACTTGTAGTTCATGAAGCTCTCTGTTTTGTAGTTCATGAAGCTCTCTGTGTTGTGTTGTAGTTCATGTAGCTCTCTGTGTTATGTTGTAGTTCATGTAGCTCTCTGTGTTGTGTTGTAGTTCATGTAGCTCTCTGTGTTGTGTCGTATTTCATGTAGGTCTCTGTGTTGTAGTTCATGTAGCTCTTTGTGTTGTGTTGTAGTTCATGTAGCTCTCTGTGTTGTAGTTCATATTTCTCTGTGTTGTGTTGTAGTTCATGTAGCTCTCTGTGTTGTAGTTCATGTAGCTCTCTGTGTTGTAGTTCATGTAGCTCTCTGTGTTGTTGTTCATGTTGCTCTCTGTGTTGTGTTGTAGTTCATGTAGCCTCTCTGTGTTGTAGTTCATATAGCTCTCTGTGTTGTAGTTCATGTAGCTCTCTGTGTTGTAGTTCATGTAGCTCTCTGTCTTGTGTTGTAGTTCATGTAGCTCTCTGTGTTGTGTTGTTGTTCATGTAGGTCTGTGTTGTGTTGTAGTTCATGTAGCTCTATGTGTTGTGTTGTAGTTCATGTAGCTCTCTGTGTTGTGTTGTAGTTCATGTAGCTCTCTGTGTTGTGTTGTAGTTCATGTAGCTCTCTGTGTTGTGTTGTAGTTCATGTAGCTCTCTGTGTTATGTTGTAGTTCATGTAGCTCTCTGTGTTGTGTTGTAGTTCATGTAGCTCTCTGTGTTGTAGTTCATATAGCTCTCTGTGTTGTAGTTCATGTAGCTCTCTGTGTTGTAGTTCATGTAGCTCTCTGTGTTGTGTTGTAGTTCATGTAGCTCTCTGTGTTGTGTTGTAGTTCATGTAGCTCTCTGTGTTATGTTGTAGTTCATGTTGCTCTCTGTGTTGTGTTGTAGTTCATGTAGCTCTCTGTGTTGTGTCGTAGTTCATGTTGCTCTCTGTGTTGTGTCGTAGTTCATGTTGCTCTCTGTGTTGTGTTGTAGTTCATGTAGCTCTCTGTGTTGTGTTGTAGTTCATGTTGCTCTCTGTGTTGTGTTTGTAGTTCATGTAGCTCTCTGTGTTATGTTGTAGTTCATGTAGCTCTCTGTGTTGTAGTTCATGTTGCTCTCTGTGTTGTGTTGTAGTTCATGTAGCTCTCTGTGTTGTAGTTCATGTAGCTCTCCGTGTTGTGTTGTAGTTCATGTTGCTCTCTGTGTTGTGTTGTAGTTCATGTAGCTCTCTGTGTTATGTTGTAGTTCATGTAGCTCTCTGTGTTGTAGTTCATGTTGCTCTCTGTGTTGTGTTGTAGTTCATGTTGCTCTCTGTGTTGTGTTGTAGTTCATGTTGTCTCTGTGTTGTGTTGTAGTTCATGTAGCTCTCCGTGTTGTGTTGTAGTTCATGTTGCTCTCTGTGTTGTGTTGTAGTTCATGAAGCTCTCTGTGTTGTGTTGTAGTTCATGTAGCTCTCTGTGTTGTGTTGTAGTTCATGTAGCTCTCTGTGTTGTGTTGTAGTTCATGTAGCTCTCTGTGTTGTGTTGTAGTTCATGTTGCTCTCTGTGTTGTGTTGTAGTTCATGAAGCTCTCTGTGTTGTGTTGTAGTTCATGTAGCTCTCTGTGTTGTGTTGTAGTTCATGTAGCTCTCTGTGTTGTGTTGTAGTTCATGTTGCTCTCTGTGTTTGTGTTGTAGTTCATGTAGCTCTCTGTGTTGTGTTGTAGTTCATGAAGCTCTCTGTGTTATGTTGTAATTCATGTAGCTCTCTGTGTTGTAGTTCATGTAGCTCTCTGTGTTGTGTTGTAGTTCATGTAGCTCTCTGTGTTGTGTTGTAGTTCATGTAGCTCTCTGTGTTGTAGTTCATGTAGCTCTCTGTGTTGTGTTGTAGTTCATGTAGCTCTCTGTGTTGTAGTTCATGTAGCTCTCTGTGTTGTGTTGTAGTTCATGTAGCTCTCTGTGTTGTGTTGTAGTTCATGTTGCTCTCTGTGTTGTGTTGTAGTTCATGTAGCTCTCTGTGTTATGTTGTAGTTCATGTTGCTCTCTGTGTTGTGTTGTAGTTCATGTAGCTCTCTGTGTTGTAGTTCATGAAGCTCTCTGTGTTGTGTTGTAGTTCATGTAGCTCTCTGTGTTATGTTGTAGTTCATGTAGCTCTCCGTGTTGTGTTGTAGTTCATGTAGCTCTCTGTGTTGTAGTTCATGAAGCTCTCTGTGTTGTGTTGTAGTTCATGTAGCTCTCTGTGTTGTGTTGTAGTTCATGTTGCTCTCTGGTGTTGTGTTGTAGTTCATGTAGCTCTCTGTGTTGTGTTGTAGTTCATGTAGCTCTCTGTCTTGTGTTGTAGTTCATGTAGCTCTGTGTTGTGTTGTAGTTCATGTAGCTCTCTGTGTTGTAGTTCATGTAGCTCTCTGTCTTGTGTTGTAGTTCATGTTGCTCTCTGTGTTGTGTTGTAGTTCATGTAGCTCTCTGTGTTGTGTTGTGTTCATGTAGCTCTCTGTCTTGTGTTGTAGTTCATGTAGCTCTGTGTTGTGTTGTAGTTCATGTAGGTCTGTGTTGTGTTGTAGTTCATGTTGCTCTCTGTGTTGTAGTTCATGTAGCTCTCTGTCTTGTGTTGTAGTTCATGTTGCTCTCTGTGTTGTGTTGTAGTTCATGTAGGTCTGTGTTGTGTTGTAGTTCATGTTGCTCTCTGTGTTGTGTTGTAGTTCATGTAGCTCTCTGTGTTGTGTTGTAGTTCATGTTGCTCTCTGTGTTGTGTTGTAGTTCATGTAGGTCTGTGTTGTGTTGTAGTTCATGTTGCTCTCTGTGTTGTGTGTTGTAGTTCATGTAGCTCTCTGTGTTGTGTTGTAGTTCATGTTGCTCTCTGTGATGTGTTGTAGTTCATGTAGCTCTCTGTGTTGTGTTGTAGTTCATGTTGCTCTCTGTGTTGTGTTGTAGTTCATGTTGCTCTCTGTGTTGTGTCGTAGTTCATGTTGCTCTCTGTGTTGTGTTGTAGTTCATGTTGCTCTCTGTGTTGTGTTGTAGTTCATGTAGGTCTGTGTTGTGTTGTAGTTCATGTAGGTCTGTGTTGTGTTGTAGTTCATGTAGCTCTCTGTGTTGTGTTGTAGTTCATGTAGGTCTGTGTTGTGTTGTAGTTCATGTAGGTCTGTGTTGTGTTGTAGTTCATGTAGCTCTCTGTGTTGTGTTGTAGTTCATGTTGCTCTCTGTGTTGTGTTGTAGTTCATGTTGCTCTCTGTGTTGTGTTGTAGTTCATGTAGCTCTCTGTGTTGTGTTGTAGTTCATGTAGGTCTGTGTTGTGTTGTAGTTCATGTAGCTCTCTGTGTTGTGTTGTAGTTCATGTTGCTCTCTGTGTTGTGTTGTAGTTCATGTAGCTCTCTGTGTTGTGTTGTAGTTCATGTAGCTCTCTGTGTTGTGTTGTAGTTCATGTTGCTCTCTGTGTTGTGTTGTAGTTCATGTAGCTCTCCGTGTTGTGTTGTAGTTCATGTAGCTCTCTGTGTTGTGTTGTAGTTCATGTAGCTCTCTGTGTTGTAGTTCATGTTGCTCTCTGTGTTGTGTTGTAGTTCATGTAGCTCTCTGTGTTGTAGTTCATGTTGCTCTCTGTGTTGTGTTGTAGTTCATGTAGCTCTCCGTGTTGTGTTGTAGTTCATGTTGCTCTCTGTGTTGTGTTGTAGTTCATGTAGCTCTCTGTGTTGTGTTGTAGTTCATGTTGCTCTCTGTGTTGTGTTGTAGTTCATGTAGCTCTCTGTGTTGTGTTGTAGTTCATGTTGCTCTCTGTGTTGTGTTGTAGTTCATGTTGCTCTCTGTGTTGTGTTGTAGTTCATGTAGCTCTCTGTGTTGTGTTGTAGTTCATGTTGCTCTCTGTGTTGTGTTGTAGTTCATGTAGCTCTCTGTGTTGTGTTGTAGTTCATGTAGCTCTCTGTGTTGTGTTGTAGTTCATGTTGCTCTCTGTGTTGTGTTGTAGTTCATGTTGCTCTCTGTGTTGTGTTGTAGTTCATGTAGCTCTCTGTGTTGTGTTGTAGTTCATGTTGCTCTCTGTGTTGTGTTGTAGTTCATGTAGCTCTCTGTGTTGTGTTGTAGTTCATGTAGCTCTCTGTGTTGTGTTGTAGTTCATGTTGCTCTATGTGTTGTGTTGTAGTTCATGTAGCTCTCTGTGTTGTGTTGTAGTTCATGTAGCTCTCTGTGTTGTGTTGTAGTTCATGTAGCTCTCTGTGTTGTGTTGTAGTTCATGTTGCTCTCTGTGTTGTGTTGTAGTTCATGTAGGTCTGTGTTGTGTTGTAGTTCATGTAGCTCTCTGTGTTGTGTTGTAGTTCATGTAGGTCTGTGTTGTGTTGTAGTTCATGTAGGTCTGTGTTGTGTTGTAGTTCATGTAGCTCTCTGTGTTGTGTTGTAGTTCATGTAGGTCTGTGTTGTGTTGTAGTTCATGTAGGTCTGTGTTGTGTTGTAGTTCATGTAGCTCTCTGTGTTGTGTTGTAGTTCATGTAGGTCTGTGTTGTGTTGTAGTTCATGTAGGTCTGTGTTGTGTTGTAGTTCATGTAGGTCTGTGTTGTGTTGTAGTTCATGTAGGTCTGTGTTGTGTTGTAGTTCATGTAGGTCTGTGTTGTGTTGTAGTTCATGTAGCTCTCTGTGTTGTGTTGTATGTTCATGTAGGTCTGTGTTGTGTTGTAGTTCATGTAGGTCTGTGTTGTGTTGTAGTTCATGTAGGTCTGTGTTGTGTTGTAGTTCATGTAGGTCTGTGTTGTGTTGTAGTTCATGTAGGTCTGTGATGTGTTGTAGTTCATGTAGCTCTCTGTGTTGTGTTGTAGTTCATGTAGGTCTGTGTTGTGTTGTAGTTCATGTAGGTCTGTGTTGTGTTGTAGTTCATGTACGTCTGTGTTGTGTCGTAGTTCATGAATATCTCCGTATTTTGTTTTTCTTCATGCAACTTTATTGTGGTAAATTGTTATAAAGTATATACGATGTTCTTGTTTAACATGTTACATTATCCGTCAAGATAGTGAGTGTGTGGATGTTGCAGGTAATGACAACCTTCACGCTCTGACTGCCGGAGATCACAGTTACCGCCTCAAGGTCGTCGCCACCAACCTCCGAGGAGAACACCAGTCTGCTGAATGGGACACTTTTGCCGTGGCTGACGAATCCAACAAGTAATGTGTTCCCTTACTCTGTCCATTACTAAGTTTATAGGAAGGACTTAATTATAAATGAGTCCTTTCTAACTGACCTGTTTTACCTATTCGGCACGACATATATCGATATATATATATATATATATATATATATATATATATATATATATATATATATATATATATATATATATATATATATAATATAATGTATATATATATATATATAATGTATATATATAATGTATATATATATATATATATATATATATATATATATATATATATATATATATCGATATATGTCGTGCCGAATAGGTAAAACAGGTCAGTTAGAAAGTGTGTGTGTGTGTGTATATATTTTAACAAGTTGGCCCTCTCCCACCTAGGCAGGGTGACGTAAAAAGAAAGAAAATCCCCGAAAAGAAAATACTTTCATCATTCAACGCTTTCACCACACTCACACATAATCACTGTTTTTGCAGAGGTGCTCAGAATACAACAGTTTAGAAGCATATACGTATAAAGATACACAACATATCCCTCCAAACTGCCAATATCCCAAAACCCTCCTTTAAAGTGCAGGCATTGTACTTCCCATTTCCAGGACTCAAGTCCGACTATATGAAAATAACCGGTTTCCCTGAATCCCTTCACTAAATATTACCCGGCTCACACTCCAACAGCTCGTCAGGTCCCAAATACCATTCGTCTCCACTCACTTCTATCTAATGCCCTCAT
>NC_069441.1:40625471-40642066 GCF_026875155.1 Cherax quadricarinatus
GGTTTTTTAATTATTAATGGTTTTAAATAAATTATTTAAATTACCAAAAAATTTTCCCCTTTGTTTTTAAAACCTGTTTTAGAAATAAAAGGTTTTTTGATGTTTTTATATTAAATTTTATATTTTTTTTTTAAATAAAAAATAAATATATTATAATATTATCTATTTAGATATACCCGGGTATATGTATATATATATATATATATTTTAAATATATATATATATATATATATATATATTATTTTATATATAATATTATATATATATATATATATATAATTAATATATTATATATATATATATAATATTATTATATATATTATAATATATTTATATATATATAATATATATATATATATATATATATATATATATATATACATATTTATGCATTTTGGGAGTAATGTTTTGGGTAGGTAGGTAAACAGTTGGCTAAGAGTTGAAACAAGGTATGTCCTTGGAGGGTAGTTTAGCCTCCTATTCTCTCCCCCTTTTGGCGAGTTGATGTCATGTAGGGATTAACTGTGTTAATTCATTTCGTTCTCCCTCCCGGGACTCAGTGTGCATTGACTGAGCTACCCCTCCAGTACTCCACCTTATTCTCACTTATTCAGAAGTGAAGTCTGCGGACAGTTATACACTGTTACCTTCAGTTTACGATGTGACGGCCTGTGTCAAGTTTAGAACTTTAAGTGATATATTCCTTATGCCAGGGAGTTACTCAGTGAAGGTGTCCATTCTCATTGTATATACTCACGTACAAATAATGTCATTATAGAGGAAGCAGTAATATTCCTCTGATCATTAGCAAGTGTAGTGACCATATTGACAGTCTCCAGAGGGGGTCTATGATGTACATTCTATTTAAGAGTTTTCTTGTGTGAATTAAAGTTTCTGACAAAGTGATATTTAATAGATATTTATGAATATCTGAAGTATTTAAGCTTTTAAATAAAAAGAAACTAGAAAAGACTGAGTAACTATTATTTGTGCCTTACATTTCAAAGTTTGGAAGTATCTTCTCATTCTGTGAAGAGTATTGTTACGGAGTGCACTAACCTGGCTAAAGATTAAGATTCGAACTGTTCTTCAAATGGCTCATGATTTGCCATTGACCGAACACTTGGCTCATCGTAAACGTGGCATAAACTCAAGCACACTTATTTTTGGCCAAGCATGTACTCTCAGGTTACAAAGAAGTATAATTCTTGCAATAGGTGTCAGGTGCTTGCTGCACAAAATACACACTCCTAGTTCCTGTATATTTTTAAAATCTAAAACTTCCTTCCTGCAGAAACGAGATACTCCGCCATAGAAAAGGAATGTTTAGCCCTTGTGTGGGGTATCTCCAAACTCAAATTTTATTTACTGGGAAAAGAATTCATTTTAGAGACGGATCACAAATCTTTGATATACCTAGAAACTTTTAAGGGATCCAACAGTCGCCTCTTGAGGTGGACTCCAAGCTTTCAAGTTCCATATTGTGTTTATCAATGGTTCATCCAATTATTTCTCTGACTGGTTAAGTCGTGACAGTCAGTAGAAGATTTGGTGCCTTACGCGACTTCCACGAGTTAGAACTTTTTCCTCGCTTATTCTTCTTTTAAGGGCCCGGTAGGGGGGAGTGTGAGGGAAAGTTAAAAGATAGGGTAGCAAGCGGTTAGGGTGATGATAGTTTGATTCCCGGCTGCTTGTTGGTGGGTCAGTCTAGCTCCACTATCCCCCCCCCCTGTTTCCCCCCACCCCGAAAGGTGAGGTGGGGCTCCGGCCAAACAGTAATCACTCATAAAGCCCCCAGAAAAACGTAAGTGAAAGCCTCTGTTCCTTTTATTTGTGGACTTATGGTTAAAAGCTTCACTTTTGATCAATAAAAACTTAGTTCTTTCAGCCTTGATCCCCATGTTAGTGTTTTGATTATCCCAGTTTTTTAGGTATTGTTTATCATGGGAGTGATTTTTTAAGCAGTGGGTAACCTGTCTATCTTTCCAGCTTGGAATGACAGATCGGGTCACCTGCCAACCAACGAGAAGTGTTGATGGAGAAGGACTTTTGCAAAAGTCCGGAGATGTCAGTTTTTGGATCTACCTACCTGATTAACTGTAGGCGACAGCAGACAACAACCCCTCATCTTGGTAGTGGTAAAGAACCTGCTTTCCTGTCATCTGGACTATTAAAGGCTATAGACTCTGTGAAGAACTAGCCATTGAGTTATCACCAACACCTGTGACCCCCCCCCACATCAGCAATGGCTACAATTTCTACAAGACGGTGTCAACCTCAACCAGACACTCCAGTATAACTGTACATATTAGCGTTGAATTCAAATGTCATTTTTTTTTTCATTTTCATTTTCATTTCTTTTTCTTTCATATTAAAAGGATACAAACATTTCATTTTCAATGTTTAATCTTTGCATTTAATATTAATATAAACAGGGTGTTTATCCCTTCACGGAAAATTCAACCTCCTTTTCTATTCAATCCAATGGTGCCTCACAACATCCCAGGCCAGCTTGGTTAATCCCCTCCCTGGACGTTTGGTTACAGGCTGATAAGCCTTCACACAGTGAACTCACCAACCTCCCCCCTCCCGTGGCCACGCTCCCTCGCGGCACCTCCACCAACATTCCCCTCCCGTGGCCACGCTCCCTCGCTGCACCTCCACCAACCCCTCTCCCGTGGCCACGCTCCTTCGCTGCACGTCCACCAACATCCCCCCTCCCATGGCCACGCTCCCTCGCTGCACCTCCACCAACAATCCCCCCACCCAAGCATCCTACCTATACAATCACCCCTGAACCCCTGCCCACACCTCCACCTCTCCCCCCACTACCTGACGACCACATATTGCCCTCCTCCATGGCTTCACTCCCACATCTTACCCTCAGTTTCAGATGCAAACAACCCACACACTCACGCCTTACCCATGCTCTCATGGCCCTCACATACCTGGTCATGTAGCCACCCACACTAACAACTGCACACTCAGCCATCCCACACATCCCCCCCCACAATGGGTCATCGACACCCACACGGTCACCACCTCGCTGCTTCCAGTCTCCACCCCCACACCCCTCTGATGTTGTGATTCTTGAAAGTGAGAACCTCTGATGTTGTGATTCATGAAGGTGAGATCCTCTGTTGTTGTGATTCTTGAAAGTGAGATCATCTGATGTTGTGATTCTAGAAGGTGAGGTCCTCTGATGTTGTAATTCTTGAAGGTGAGAACCTCTGTTGTTCATGAATTCTTGAAAAGGGTTTGAAGGGGGTACCTCTGTTTTTGTGATTCATGTAAAGTGAGATCATCTGATGTTGTGATTCTTGAAGGTGAGGTCCTCTGATGTTGTGATTCATGAAGGTGAGATCCTCTGTTGTGATTCATGAAGGTGAGATCCTCTGATGTTGTGATTCTTGAAGGTGAGGTCCTCTGATGTTGTGATTCTTGAAGGTGAGATCCTCTGATGTTGTGATTCTTGAAGATGAGATCCTCTGATGTTGTGATTCTTGAAGGTGAGAACCTCTGATGTTATCACTACAAGGTCCTTCACGTTAGTGTTTTAGCTTTATTGTGATGAATTTTAAGACTCACTCGCCATGGATTCAAACCAAAATCGTTCTCTAATTTTCTTTCATTCTTGTTATACGACTTCGTGAACCGTTCTAGCTATTATTCCCTTAAGTTTCTAATAACACAGTAACTAAAATTTGTCCTCACTGAAGGTCATACTGTTTTCCGTTGTCCAATGGAAAACTTAGTTTATATAATAATAATAATAAATTAATAATCAAATCTTTATTTTTTACAAGTACATGTACAAGGTATACAGACCATAGCTGCCATCAATGACATACTACTACATAGAAAGCCACTTGTTATTAAATAGAGTTTACCTGGATATGCAGAGCATTTCCCGCATATTAGGTTAGTATTGTCCCAGGATGCGACCCACACCAGTCAACTAACGCCCAGGTACCTATTTTACTGATAAATGAACATAGATAGCAGGTGTCTTAAAGGAACACGTCCTAATGTTTCCACCCATACCGGAGACTGAACCAAAGACCTCAGTGTGTGAGCTAAGAGTACTAGCAATTGTGCTACGGGACACCGTAGATTTGCTATGTCTAAAATGGATGACGCCCTCGTGCATATTCTTGTATTGTCTGCAAAGACGCGGTGCTGTGGTTTACATCTGTCATTGTCTGATATGAGGATGAGGCACAAGATGGGGGCGAGTACTGTGCCTTGTAGAACAGAGCTGCACACTCTGCCAGTCTCCGCCTCAACTCTACCATTGCTCTTTGTGTTCGATTGGTTAGAAACCTAAAGATTTATCCTCCCATTTTTCCTGTTTTTTCCTTTGGTAGGTACCATCATGGTACTGGGATACAGCTATGACAGTTCCACATCTTTATTTCCTTGGTGGTTGACCCACTATAACATTAAATGAATCGTAATTAAACTGTTTATTTTTTATTAGATTTATTTGCAATATGTTACTGCAATAATCATAATTGCAAAAAGTATCTCATATTTTTTCTCTTTTTTGTTGCGATTGAAGTCAGTGTGATGATCTGTCTCGCTTAAAAGGGAAATTTTTCTAATAGTCTTCATTTTAATTATTAATTTTGTACAAATTATGGAGAGAATTTTTTAAATCTCTCGAAAATATAAGTTCCTCATTCCGTTTTTTAATGGTGGCAAAAATTTTTTAAAAAAATTTTTTTTTTGACTGAGAATAAATGTGAAATCGTAATTTTTAAAAAATTTTAGACTCAACCAAAGGGGTAACCGGGACGGGGACACCTACGCTTTTATGGCCTTTCCCCCTGTTTTGGTTGCTCCTTGCAAAATTGCCAGCCCCTGATGAGCTTGAAAAGTGTGAAGTATTTGACAAAAGATTTCCCCCCCCCCCATGGCTTGTCCTGATAGCAAAGATCCCCCATCTGGGGTTGTTTGCTTTAAATAATATATATATATAATATATATATTTTTATATATATATTTTTTTTTTTCACACCGGCTGATTCCCCCCAGGCGGGTGGCCCAAAAAAAGAAAAACTTTCATCATCTTCACCCCAAAACCTGTCTTGCCAAAAGGGTGCTTTCCATACAGTTTTTAAACTGCAACTTTAAAAACCCCCCTCCTTCAGGGGGTCAGGCACTGTATTCCCCACCCCAAGGCCCAAAGCCCGGGCCCTCCCGGTTTCCTGAACCCCTTCAAAAATGTTACTTTGCTCACACCCCAACAGCACGTAAGTTTTAAAAAAACCATTTGTCTCCATTCAATCCTATAAAACCGCTCACCCATGCCTGCGGGAAGCCCAACCCCCTCGCACACAAAACCCTTTCCCCCCCCCCTCCAACCCTTTCCTGGGCCCGACCCTCCCCCCTTTCCTTCACTACAGACTGATACACTCTTGAATCTTCTGTTTCGCTCCTTTTTCTTTCATGTCCGAACCACCTAACAAACCTTCCCCAGCCCTTGGACAAAAAGTTTGGTAATCCCCCACCTCCTCCCAACTTCCCAAAATACGAACTCTGCATTTTTCACACCCCACATTTCCCTCAGCTGACATTCCACTGCTCCGCCTTCTCCTGCTGAAATTCATCCACACGCTTCACACCCCTATAGAGGTTGGTAAAAACTTTACTCTCATACATTCCCCTCTTTTCCTCAAGGACAAAGTTCTTTGTTCCACAGCTCCAAGTGCCCATCATCTTTTTCCCTCATAATTCTTGATTCCCCCCTCTTTATAGACCATCCCCTGACACGTCCCTCCCCAAAAAATCTGAAGTTCACTCCCCATACTCTCTCCCCAAACTGAAAATTTAATCTTTCATACCTAATCTTTTTGTTTCCTCTAACCCTTTCTCTTTCCTGTATTCACCTTTTAATTTTTTTCTTTTGCAACCCCACAAATTTATCCCCCAAAATTTTGCCTTTCTTTGAATTTTCCCCCGAGCACGTTTCACACAAAAAGGGAGCTGTGACAACTCCCCTTTGTGTGTGATTCTTTATCTTTTAACTCCAGCCTCTTGCCAAAACCCCCGCATTTACTTCTTTACAACCCCATCTATAAATATATTAAAAAACACGGTGACATCACACATCCTTGTCTAAGGCCTATTTTACTGGGAAAAAATTTCCCTCTTTCCTACTACTCTAACTTGAGCCTACTTCCCGTAAAAAATCTTCACTGCTTTCGTAACCCACCCCCTACACATACATTTAACATCTGCCCCATTGCCCCCCTATCCCCCTGTTTTCGCCTTTTCCAAATCATAAATGCACAAAGACCTCTTTAGCCTTTCTAAATTCTGTTCAAAATTATTTGTTTTACTGTAAACACCTGGTCCACACACCCCCCCCTTTCCTAAGCCCCTTGTTCATCTGCTATCTATTCTCCCTCTTATCTTAATTCTTTTTATTATAAATTCCATACACTTTACCCGGTACACTCAAAAAAATTATCCCCCCATAAATTTTTTTTTTCCCCTTTTTATCCCCTTTTCCTTTATACAAAGGAAATATGAGCTCTTGCCCCAAACCCAGGACCTTACCCCCCCTTCCTACATTTTTAAATAATTGCACCAACCCCTCCAAAAAAATATATCCCACGTTTTAACTTTTCTTTTTTACCCATCATCCGGCTCCCTTACCCCCTTTTTTACCTACGCCTCACGAATTCCCCCCACATTTCACAACTGGCTTTTCTCAGCCCTACAAGATGTTATTCCCTTCCCCTAACAGAAATCAAGTTCCCTATCTTCATCAAATTTAACAATTCCTCAAAAATTCCTTCCATCTTCCAATACATTAAACTATCATTTAATAACTCTCTCTCCTATTTTTAACTGACAAATTCCATTTGTTCTCTAGGATTTACTTAAACTTGTTATCTCACTCCAAAACTTTTTCTTATTTTCAACAAAATTTGTTGATTACATCTCACCCAACTCTTCATTTGCTCTTTTTTACATTGCTTCGCCACTCTCTTAACTTCTCTCTATTTCTCCATATACTCTTCCCTCCTTGCATCACTTCTACTTTTAAAAACATTTCTCATATGCTACTTTTGCTCCTTACTACGTCTTTACATCATCATTCCACCAATCGCTTCCTATTTCCTCCTGCTCCCACTTTCTGTAACCACAAACTTCTGCTGAACACTCTACACAACATTTTTAACCTACCCCATACCTCCTTCGACCCATTGCCTTTGCTCTCATTAGCATCTATCCTCCAATAGCTGTTTATATCTTACCCTAACTGCTCCTTTTTAGTTTATAACTTCACTCTCTCTTTCCCTGATGCTTTCATTCTACTTGTATACCATCTACCTTTTACTCTCAAGTATAGCTACAATAGAAAGAGATCTGATATATCTGTGGCCCCTCTATAAAACATGTACATCCTGAAGTTACTGAACAGTACTTTTATCTACCATTCATATCCAACAAACTACTGTCATTTCGCCCTACTCATATCGTGTATACTTATTTATCCTCTTTTTCTTAAAATATGTATTTCCTATAACTAAACCCCTTCTATTACAAAGTTGCAATCCAAAGGGCTCCATATCATTTACACCTGGCACCCCAAACTTACCTACCACACCCTTCTAAAGTTTCTCCTACTTTAGCATTCAAGTCCCTACCACAATTACTCTCTCACTTGGTTCAAAGGGCTCCTATACATTCACTTACATCTCCAAATCTTCTCTCTCCTCTGCATTCCTTCTCTCTCCAGGTGCATACACGCTTTATTATGACCCACTTATCGCATTCCAACCTTTCTTAATCCACATATTCTTGAATTTACACATTCATATTTCTCTTTTTCTCCTTTCCATAACTGTTCATTTAACATTTACTTGCTACCCCTTCCTTTGCTCTAATCTCTCAAAGTACTCCAGATTAATCCCATTATATCCCCCCACTGAAAACTCTCTACCCCCTTCAGCTTTGTTCGCTTAGGTCTTGGGACATCAACTTCTTTTTCATTCTTAACATCAGCAATCATCTGTTTTTGGTCATCCGCATACATCACGCACATTTAAGCAAACCAGTTTTATAAGTTTTTTCTTTTCTCTTTTTTAAGTAAGTGTATAACAGGAGAGGGTTACTAGCATTGCTCCCGGCATTTTAGTCGCCTCATTACGACACGCATGGCTTACGGAGGAAAGATTCTTTTCCACTTCCCATGGACAATAGAAGAAATAAAAAGAACAAGAGCTTATTAGATAAATGAGAAAAACCTAGAGGATGTATATATATAATATGCATGTGCGTATGTCTGTGAAGTGTGACCAAGTGTAAGTAGGAGTAGCAAGATATCCTGTTATCTTAGCGTGTTTATGAGACAGAAAAAGAAACCAGCACTCTACCATCATGCAAAACAGTTACAGGTTTTTGTTTCACAGTCATCCTGGCAGGACGGTCTAGTACTTCCCTGGGTGGTTGCTGTCATACCAACCTATATATATATATCTATATATATATATATATTATTATATATATTTATATATATATATATATATATATATATATATATATATATTATCAATAACAACACTGCGACTAGTCACGGATTCGAACCCATGGCCGTTCTGTGCTGGCTTCATGCGTGAGCGGAAAATAAACACATGGGGACGCTCTAACCCTCTTGGTGTTGTGGGACCATATTTTTATTTATTTTTTTTATTCAAAACGTATATTTCCAACTGTCTACTTGCAGATAATAGTAATATGTGAGAGAGTTGTCGCAGACCTTAAACATCCTATGTGTCACACATGCATTCAGTGCAGCAGCAACAGCAGCCAGACCCTCAAGGTAATGTTGACATTTGCCTCTCCTATGTGGACGCATCCAACTTGTTTTAGGGTCAACTTGAGATGTAATGACATGATGCAAACAACTCTCTATACACAAATGATCCGCACTTAAGAGAAAGAAACTTACGACGTTTTAGTCTGGCTTGGACCACTAACTAGTGACACTAGTGTCAAGGGAAGGGTGCCAGAATATTACGAGAGGAGGGCGGGTACGGCAGAACGAGGGAAGGAAGTAGTGTGAAGATGGAAGTAGTGGTAGAAGACAGTGGCAGAGGTGGTAATAAGAAGGGAATAATAGTAATGATACAAGAGTCAGAGAGTGGAATATTCGCAAGGCAATAGTAGTAGTAATAATTGCAGCAGTAGTAGTAGCACTACAAGGAGCAGCAACAGCAGCAGTAACAGTACAAGCAGCAGCAGCAGCAGCAGTAACAGTACAAGCAGCAGCAGCGGCAGCAGGAGCAGTAGAAGCAACAACAGCAGCAGCAGTAGCAGTAGTAGTAGTAGTAGCAGCACAAGCAGCAGTGGTAGTAATAGTAGGAATAATAGCAGTAGAAAGTGGAGGTAATATTAGGAAAAGAGAAAAAAATGAGCACTGCAGGAGAGCTACTGATCCTCAAGGATGGGATCTAAAACACAAGGATAATAAACCCTTAGGACAGATCCCATTCAGGCAGAAGAAAGGAAAGGCAAAAAATTATAGGAAGAGGAGAAAAGGTAAGGAAAGGAGGAGATAAAGATCAGATAAAGTTACAAGTGTTCTGATGTTTGGAGAACTAAACACTAATGAGAAATGAAGGCATCCTCAGGTACACAACCAGGCTTAAGATTTATATTAGGAAAGTTGTGTGTAAGGGAAGCTCCTGCAAGACGGCGTCTGTGAATGTTTTCCACCACCACCATGTTAAGGTTCGAATCTTAATCTTTATCCAGGTTAGTGCACTCCGTAACAATACACTTCATAGAATGAGAAGATACTTCCAAACTTAGAAATGTAAGACACAAATAATAGTTACTCAGTCTTTTCTAGTTTCTTTTTATTTAAAAGCTTAAATACTTCTTAGATATTCATAAATATTTATTAAATATCACTTCGTCAGAAACTTTCATTCACATAAGAAAACACTTAAATAAAATGTACATAAATATGGTCACTACGCTTGTTAAATGATCAGAGGAATATTACTGCTTCCTCAATAATGACATTACTTGTACGCGAGTATATACATGCGAGGGTGTGCAACAGGGGAACCCCTCTCGTCCCTTTTCTGTCTGGTCATCAAGGAAGCCACAGAAATACTGTCCATAGAGTACAGTATCTGGTTCTTGGATGTTACCCCGGCTGGCACTACAGAATCTCTCCTATAGGACATCAGGGAAACAGATACTGGAGTGATCCTGGGCCTATCTTTAAATCCCACCAAATGTAAAATAGTTTCTTCCAACCAAAAGATCATTGAGGATATTGGTGCTATTTTACCAGGAGCATGAACCAATGATCCAGCCAATAACATTCTCCGTGGCATTCCTCTTGGGTCCAATGCTGTTGATCTGATTCCAGAAAAAAAATCTCAGAGCTTAGGGAGATGGAAAGCAGAATGAAAGACAATGATACGCATGATGCCTACTACCTACTGTCCAGATACCTGTCCCTACCAAAACTCACCTACTTCTTGAGATGACCTCCAGCCTTCAATAGTCCAAAACCTGAGGACTATGACTCCCTCCTCAAGAGTGTACTGAATCTTTCCCTTGGAGATGGACAGTGGCTGCAAGCCTCACTTCCAGTTAGGCTTGGGGGGAGGGGGGCTGGGAATATGCAAATACTCCCAGATTGCCCAACCAGCATTATTTATCCGCCAAGCATAGGAAGAGTTAATTAAGTTCTTTTGGACAATCTTGTTGACTTAGCAGCATCAAGGCCATTACTGAATGGGAGATTCTCGCTGCTCCAGTGCCAAAACCTAGTGTAATACTGACCTACAAACAATCCAGATTGGATAGCCCATTTGCTGAAAAGGTGCATAACATGTTTGTGGCCACAACCTTCAACAGGGAGACTGTCTCCAAGCTGTGAGTGCACTTCACTCTGGGGACTTTCTCCGAACAGTTCCCATTTCAGCAATTGGAGCATGCCTCAACACACAGACCCCTCTATATTGCAGTGGTTCTCCACCTCGCTGCTCCAATTCACATATAATACACATGTATTTACAGCGATGCACAAGCCGACCAATATGGTATACATAGTCTATACTGCTGAGAGAGAGAGAGAGAGAGAGAGAGAAGAGAGAGAGAGAGAGAGAAAAATTTCCCGAACCATTAAAAACCAAAAATACTCCCCAAACCACCCCAACAGGATCACCATCTATCCCAGAAGATTGACGGGCCCTTTTAGCAGGGGGACATGTCTGCTTTTTTGACTCTGGCGGGAAACTTGCACCCCAAAACAGTGGGGGAGAAAAACGGGAAGGGTTTTTGGAGATTACGGGAGGAGTAAAAAAATCAGAAATTTTGAGCCCATAATTATCAAAATAAATTTGTCTCAAGTGGGACGGAGACCCGGGGAAACATGGGGAAAAAAAGCCACATTTTTTCCTCAAAGAACGGGGGTTTCCCAGACACATTAAAACACCACTAGGGCCCCAAGGCAGCCACTTTCAGTGCCCAGGATCTCCCCAGGGCCCAAACCAAAGGGGGGAAATGTTGCATACTTGGAATGCACCCCAGCTTCAGGGGGAAATCTTTTAAACCCCCCTTTTCACTACAGTTTTCATACCCCCTTTTCCAATTCTTCTATTTTTTTTCAATTCTCTCCCTTTCTAAAACCAACCCCCCAACCCACCCCTTTTGTGTAATTTTTTTAAAACCCCCCGGGCCCCTTTCCTTCTAATTTTCCAAGTTTCGGATTCTCGGGCATAATAATCACACCAAAACGTCGCCCCCCCAGACACGCCCAAACTTCCCCCAACTTTCTTGTTTGCAAAAAATTCACCACACAAAAATTTACATGCAAAAAAAAGTGCTGCTACCACTGTACTTTTTATACATTTTCCTCTTTGCTTCCATGGAAAAAGTTTTTTTTTCTCCACAGACTCCCAGTGGGTCCCTCTTAATTTTTTTTTCCTCACCAAAATTTCCCTGGTTTTCCTCGTCCCTTTAAAAAAACCAACTGTGAAAAAGTTCCCAAACCCCAGATATCAGAAAACATTTCCCTTCCCCTATAACCCCTCCTCCAAATTGATATCCTTCTTCCATTATCCTTTAAATTTTTTTTTTTTTACGTATCACATTGCTCCCTTTTCCACGTTTTCTTTTTTATTTTTCCCTTTTTTTTATAGTTTCCCCGATTTTTTCCACCAACTTTTGCATCCTTTTCCCTTTCAAAATCCCCAAAAAAGCACACTGCCAACCCGCAAAAAATAAATGTGGCAAATCCCACTTTGTATTAGATTTTTTTTTCTTTTTAAAAAACTCACCTCTGTATATATCCGAGCATTCCCTTTCTCTTACAACCCCAACCCCTTTAAAATAAATGAACCCAACCACGGTAACATCACACATCCTTGTCTAAGATCTTCTTTTACTGGGAAATAATCTCCTTCTCTCCTGCATACTCTAATCTGACCTACTATCCTCATAAAGGCTCTTTATTGCTGTCAGTAACCTACCACTTAGTCCATACACTTCTAACATCTGCCACATTCCTTCCCTGTCCTCCTGGTCATATGCCTTTTCCAAATCCATAAATGCTATAAAAACCTCTTTACCCTTATCTAAATACTGTTCACTTATATACTTCACTTGGTCGACATATCCCCTATCCTTCCTAAAAACTCATTGTTCATCTTTGATTCTGCTCTCCGTCTTACTCTTATTTTTTTCAATAATATCTCTACCATACACTTTACCAGGTATACTCTACAGGCTTATTCCCCTATAATTCTTGCACTTGCTTTTGTCCCCTTTGCCTTTATAGAAAGGAACTATGCATGCTCTCTGCCAGTTCCTAGGTACCTTACCCTATTCCATACATTTATTAAATAAAAGCACCAACCATTCCAAAACTATATTCCTACCTGCTTTTAACATTTCTGTCTTGATCCCATCAATCCCAGCTGCTATACCCCTGATGCTTCTCCCTCACACTCACATCTGACTCTACATCACTCCTTAAAGCTATTATACCTCCCTGGCCAATGTGTGAAATCAAATCTTCCCTATCTTCATCAATATTTAGCAGTTTCTCAGATTATGCCACTCATCTTCCTGGTACTTCCATCTCTTCGTCTATAACCCCTCTTCTATTTTTAACTATCAAATCCATTCATTCCCTAGGCTTTCTCAGTTTGTTAATCACTCACATATGTTTATATAGAAAATACTCAGACAGGTCTGGGGAGGTTGTGAGTTCCCGGTCAGTTTCCAGTGTAGTGCCACCCAGATTTAGATTTTGCCACCGAAGTGGCTAGTTTATTGTGCACCCCATATCCATCCTGTGGACGGTAGCGCGAGAGCATATGGATACACAAAAGGCCTAGGAACTAGGCCCCAAAGGGTTAACAGGAATACATATGGATTTATATCTACATATCTATAGTTCACTTATCTGTTACAAGCAAATTTAGGAAATTTGCTTAGTATATCTGGTATCTTATTTTCATTAATAAGATATCTTGACATGTCACATAGGTTATTATACTGTCTGTCTCTGTATTCCTCAATAAGTGGACAATTAAGCACATAGTGTTCAAGAGAGTGACCATATGCCTGATCACATAATTTACATTTAGTTTGATCATCATCTGTGTGTCTCCCAAACTGCCAGAAGTACTTGTAACCAAGTCTAAGCCTGGCCACTACAACATCAGTCAGTCTGTTCACATTGCAAGTTGCTCCATAAACATACTTATCTACGTTCATGTTATCATAGTGGGTTATAGATCTACTCAGGCTTCTAACTGCATTCCTATAACAATCATTTTCATTATTTACTTCTCTCCTAATATTATTCCTAATGCTAGACACAGTTATACCAAAGTTATATTCTACATTCTCCTTCTCGATACTCTTCTTGGCTAACATATCAACTTTATCATGAAGGAGTAATCCAATGTGTGATGGGATCCATAGCAATTGTACATTAATTCCTTTGTCCCTAATTTTTGAGTATCTATACCTGGCTTCTCCAATGAGCATGTTGTTGGAGTCATTATATAGCCAAGAGCCTTCAATGATGACATAGAATCAGTAATGATGATAGAGTCAAGCTCAGTGTCATAGGTTAGCTTTAGCGCCATTAGGATTGCAAACAATTCAGTTTGCAGTGTAGACACCCAGTTGTTAATTCTTATGCCTAACTCAACAAATTTATTATCGTTCTTAACTAGGGAGGTGGCAACAAGAGCAGATGCAGCCCTGCCAGAAGACTCCTGTTTAGATCCATCAGTGTATATAACTTGTGATAACTTGTTACTACCAGCTAGGTGAGAAATTTCTTCTTGAGCAGTTGCTCTAACAAGAGATTTAAGGAAGGGATTACTAGCAATGAGCTTCTTGGGAGGGACTTGTAGGTATGTGATATTAAATGAACACATCTTCCATGGAGGGGTGAAATGCTCTTGTGCCTACAGTGATACAGTTCATGCAGGTTATAAAACTTAATGCAATTGCACGTTTTCACAATCCATTTAGATCTGTGTGTATTTACCTCTAGACACTTGGTAAGATTCACTGTGACAGTGTCTGGTTCGTTTCTCAACATTCTAATACCGAGTACAGTGTTAATTTCAACAATCCTATCACTGACACTAGAAATACCAAGCTCCTTCCTCATGTTAAGAACTTTTGTAGATCTGGGACAGCCAAGAATAATCCTGAGAGCTTCATTTTGCATTAACTCCAAGGGTCGGAGAGAACTTTCTCTAGCTAATATCAACATGGGAGCAGCATAATCAATTAAGGACCTAACATAGGCTATGTACATCATTCTCACGATTCTCACATTTGCACCGTAGTTGGGATTGTAGCCAGCAACAGCTTTGAGAGCATTTAGCCTAGCTTTACATTTCTTGTTTAGTTGTGGTATAGAGGATTTGTTAAAGGGTACATCTACACCAAGATATCTGTAAGTTTTAACGTAGCTAATGATTTCACCCTGCAAATAGATGGGTGGGGGATGTCGTTTGCTTGTTAATATCTTAGTTTTAGAGGAAGATATTATGAGGCCTAGTCGATTACAAATTGCTTGAACTTCATTAAGAATGGTATTCATCTTCTTATGCCCTGTTGTATGGATTATGATATCATCAGCATAGCTTATAGCTATATGTTTAGGTGAGGCAGGTAGAGCATTTAGGAGAGCATTAAATCAGAATATTAAATAGCATGGGACTAAGAACTCCTCCCTGCGGTGTACCTAAAGACATTTCTTTAGAATCACTTCTGAAGTCTTGGTAAAGGACAGAGGATACTCTATTTGACAGGTGTCCTATTATCCAGCAGAGTAAGCTACCACCAATATTCATTTTGGCTAGTTCATGTAGTACAACGGTTCTGTTCGCAATATCAAATGCAGATTTTAGATCAAGAAAAGTGGTAAAACTAGTAGAGGTGTGTGCAGTGAGAAAGGTGGAAATACAGTTCTGCACACTTTTACCTTTCATGAACCCATAGAGGTAGGGGGAAAGTTGATGTCTGATTCTGTAGTACAATCTGTTAAGCATCATTCTTTCAAAAGTTTTACAAAGACAACTAGTTAAGGAGATCGGCCTAAATGTATCAGGCTGTTGGGGCTTAGGGATAGGCACAATGAGACTATTGGTCCAGGAAGTAGGAAGAACGCCCTCAATGTAACTGAGATTATACAGTGCCAACAAAGGGTTATCAGGCACGTGCCTTAGAGTTCTGAGAATATCATAGGTTATACCATCCTCTCCAGGAGCAGTTGATCGACCTTTGGTTAATGCATTATCTAATTCATACTCGGTAAAGAGGCAATCACTCTCATCAATATTTTGGCTCATAAAATTAATCAGTTTCAACATTTCTTCAGAAGTACTCTCTAATTTATTTCTAATATGAGATGGAAGGCTTTCATGCCTGGATGTTTTGGACCAGTCATTTATGAGGTCATTTGCTTTTTCAAGAGGAAAGGGATGAGCAACATTGCCAGTCTTTTTCCTGGTTATTTTATTTATACCTTTCCAAGCCAAACTCAAAGGGGTGGACCTATTTAATCCACCAACAAACTGTTCCCATTCCTGTTGCCTAAGTTCTTCCTTTCTATTCCTTGCATTTGTTAGTGCAGCTTGGAACGTTCTGAGCAGGTCTGGGGTTCTACATTCACGGTAGTGCCACCCAGTATGTACATAAACGTATATAAATAAAAAAAAAGGATGGAATTCGTAACAGGTCTAATTACCTGAGCGAATATTATTTGGTCAACATGGTTCAGTGGTTCACGTATAATTTTACGAATGACTTGTCATGGGATCGAATCCCTCGAGTTCCATGAGTTGTTTTCAGTTGTGTTAGTATGATTTCGCGAGTTATTTATGTTCATGTGATTTTGTTGTGACAGATGGTGAGCACAAGGACGTCGATATTCAACAATTGGTGCCGATAATTAATGAGCTCCGACACAAGTTTCTCCAGCAAGAGGTCAAAGTCGAGCAGATAAAGGAACAGGGGTTCTGCTGAAGGACAACATTATTTTTGAACGGAAAAAACACTGAGAGAACTACAGACAAAAGCAC
>NC_069441.1:40642566-40661201 GCF_026875155.1 Cherax quadricarinatus
TTCACACCTGACGTAAACTAACATATTCCTTCCTTACCCCCTTCCCCTCATTATGCATTTCTGCGTTTTTAAACTAGCAACGATCATAATGGTAAGATTTATATGTATGTATAAGTCGTCCCGAATAAGTAAAATTGGTCAATTAGAAAGAACTCATTTAAAAAATTAAGTCCTTTCTAAAATTTTCTCTGATACATGCGTTTAAAGATATATTTTTTTCATTAATGTTTGTATAAATTTTTAATTTTGCACCAAAAGAATCTTGGGAAAATTACCTAACCTTATTATAACAAAAGCAATTTATTTTAGCCTAAACCAGCTAAATATATTTAAATACGTTTACAGTAATTTAATACTAAACAAACACAATCAAATATATTTTTCTCGTTAGGTTCAGAATGATTTTGGCGAAATTATTGCATACACAAATTTTCACTTGTCCTATATGGCAAGATGAGCGTTGCTATTTAAGCCAAGATCGCAAGTTCTGCCTATTCGGCACGACATATATATATGTATATATATATATATATATATATATATATATATTATATATATATATATATATATATATATATATATATATATATATACATATATATTATTTTTTTTTTATTATTTTTATTATCACTCTGGCCGATTCCCACCAAGGCAGGGTGGCCGAAAAAGAAAAACTTTCACCATCATTCACTCCATCACTGTCTTGCCAGAAGGGTGCTTTACACTACAGTTTTTAAACTGCAACATTAACACCCCTCCTTCAGAGTGCAGGCACTGTACTTCCCATCTCCAGGACTCAAGTCCGGCCTGCCGGTTTCCCTGAACCCCTTCATAAATTACTTTGCTCACACTCCAACAGCACGTCAAGTATTAAAAACCATTTGTCTCCATTCACTCCTATCAAACACGCTCACGCTCGCCTGCTGGAAGTCCAAGCCCCTCGCACACAAAACCTCCGTTACCCCCTCCCTCCAACCTTTCCTAGGCCGACCCCTACCCCGCCTTCCTTCCACTACAGACTGATACACTCTTGAAGTCATTCTGTTTCGCTCCATTCTCTCTACATGTCCGAACCACCTCAACAACCCTTCCTCAGCCCTCTGGACAACAGTTTTGGTAATCCCGCACCTCCTCCTAACTTGCAAACTACGAATTCTCTGCATTATATTCACACCACACATTGCCCTCAGACATGACATCTCCACTGCCTCCAGCCTTCTCCTCGCGCAACATTCATCACCCATGCTTCACACCCATATATATATATATATATATAATATATAATATATATATATATATATATATATATATATATATATATATATAATATATATATATATATATATATATATATATTTTATATATATATATATATGTCGTGCCGAATATGTAAAACTGGTCAATTAGCAAGAACTCATTTAAAATTAAGTCCTTTCTAAAATTTTCTCTTATACGTTTAAAGATATATTTTTTTTCATTAATGTTAATGTAAAAATTTTTAATTTTGCTCCAAAAGAATCTTAGAAAACTTACCTAACCTTATTATAACAAGAACAATTTATTTTAGCCTAACCCAACTAAATATATTTGAAATACGTTTACAATAATTTAGTACTAAACAAACACAATCAAATAAAATTTTTTCGTTAGGTTCAAAATGATTTTGGCGAAATTATTGCATACACAAATTTTCACTTGTCCTATATGGCGAGATGAGCGTTGCTATTTAAGCCAAGATCGCAAGTTCTGCCTATTCGGCACGATATATATATATATATATATATATATTATATATATATATATATATATATATATATAATATATATATATATATATATATAATATATATATATACTTATATTTGCAATAAGATCACATTTTACTGTGGCAACGTTTCGCTCTCCCGGAGCTTTGTTAGCCGGAGAGCGAAACGTTGCCACAATAAAATATCACATTAGTTGCACTTGTGTCCTTTTACTTTACATATTATCAGTAATTCTATCAATATTTACAAAATAACCCACATGGCGACAGAAACTTAGATGATTGATGTTGTGTCTCGACCTCCTCCTACGATTGTAGGGTCCTCTTCAGCAGATACACAAGTGAAAGGAGAACATAAATTTACAGGCTGCATATCCTGAGTGCATGTGAAAACAGGCTTGATATGGTGATAAGATTTCTTAGGGTTTTTAACCCCGGAGTGTTAGCCAAGAAAGTCAGTGTGTCATCGAGGACTCTCTGCTTTATTTCCATTGTGGTCCTCAATCTTGTTCACCAGGATGCGACCCACACCAGTCGACTAACACCCAGGTACCTACTTGCTGCTAGGTGAACAGGGACAACAGGTGTTAGGAGACACGTCGATATGTTTCTACCCCGCCAGGAATCGAACCCGGACCCTCCATGTTTGAAGCAAGAGCTTGGCCAGCCAGGCCACGGTGCTGTTCATTTTCACATACACTCAGGATGTGCAGCTCACCCAGCTGACCCTCAGAGTTCGACAGATGAAAAGAAATCCGCGAAAGAAATTTCTCCGAATTAGGACACCCAGACAGGTTTATAAAACAAGGAGAAAAAAAAACAGTGTCAGGTACGAAACTTCAGCCCAAAGAAACCTAACTCCAGCCAACAACGCTCAACTAATGGAACACTAGCACCAACAACGCTCAACTAATGGTGCACTAGCACCAACAACGCTCAACTAATGGTACACTAGCACCAACAACGCTCAACTAATGGTACACTAGCACCAACAACGCTCAACTAATGGTACACTAGCACCAACAACGCTCAACTAATGGTACACTAGCACCAACAACGCTCAACTAATTGTACTTTAGCACCAACAACGCTCAACTAATGGTACACTAGCACCAACACAGCTCAACTAATGGTACACTAGCACCAACAACGCTCAACTAATGGTACACTAGCACCAACAACGCTCAGCTAATGGTACACTAGCACCAACACAGCTCAACTAATGGTACACTAGCACCAACAACGCTCAACTAATGGTACACTAGCACCTAGGTTCATTCAGTCGTCTCAGAGTGACAACATAATCACTTTTTAACGTAACAAAAGGAGGAATCTTTTCCAATAACCACAAGCAATCAATTACGACAGACACACCAGGAGTCTGCCAGATACTACTCAAACATTGCAAGCGAGCATACATGAGGCAGACAGGATGAACACTATCCACATTGATCACTGGACACCAGGGAGGAGGATACGTGATGCATAGAAGATTCCAGCCGTCTTTCAACATGTCAGTAACAACAGTCACAATATTCACTAGGAAACTGCCACCATAAAACAAACATCACACTTCAGTTACAAATGCAAAACCATGAGTCTGTCCTCATAGCTACCACCCCTCAATGTTAACATCTCACAGGGACACTGGAAAGCGGAAGACATATCAAAATTCGCCGTCAAGAAGTATATACTAGCAATCACCCTAATACAGAACTCCAGCACTAAGAAATTTCCCATCCAAATTTTTATCTTCGCTAAAGTACCTGTCTTCCAACGCCCTCACCTGACAACCTTCCCTTCCTCTTTTTCTTTGCTTATTGCTAGTTACATTCATCTCCCATCCACTCGGCTCGTTCACTATTAAATCAACTGTCACACACACAGATATATTTCATACTCTGTTTCTGCACTCTGTCCTGTGAAGAATTAATTGTATGCATAATGAGAGACTCACAGTGTAGCCTTCTTTAATACATTTGCCAAGAAGGATCGTCACTTATAAACAACATTATGTTTTGGATTGTCTTAGTTCCAGATGCTAGATCACATGTGCACTCAGACTCTCAGTCTGGCTAGACTACTTCACTGTTTCTCAACCATGGTGGCATGGCACTCAACCATGATGGAATGGCACTCAACCATGGTGGCATGGCACTCAACCATGATGGAATGGCACTCAACAATGGTGGCATGGCACTCAACCATGATGGAATGGCCCCAAAACAATGGTGGCATGGCAACTAAACCATGGTGGCATGGCACTCAACCATGGTGGCATGGCACTCACCTTTGGTGGCTTTGGGCACTAAACCCCAGGGGGCATGACGCTCAACCATGGTGGCATGGCATTCAACCAGGATGGCTGGCACTAAAACCCATGATAGCATGGCACTAAATCATTGCTGGCATGGCACTCAACCAGGGTGGCATGGCACGCAACCAGGCTGGAAAGGGCACTCAACCCAAAGGGTGGCAGGCACTCAACCAGGGTGGCATGGCACACAACCATGTTGGCATGGCAACTCAACCAGGGTGGCATGGCACAAAACAGGGTGGCATGGCACTCAACCAGGTGGCATGGCACTCAACCAGGGTGGCATGGCACTCAACAGGGTGGCAATGCACTCAACCAGGGTGGCATGGCACTAAAACCAGGGTGGCATGGCACTCAACAAGGGTGCCATGGCACTCAACCGGGGTGCCTTTGGCACTCAACCCGGGGTGGCATGGCACTCAACCAGGATGCCATGGCACTCAAACCAGGGTGGCATGGCACTAAAGCAGGTGGCAGGCACTCAACCATGGTGACATGGTGCTCAACCAGGGGCATGGCACTCAACCAGGTGGCATGGAACTCAACCAGGGTGGCATGGCACTCAACTAGGGTTGGCAATGGCACTCAACCAGGGTGGCATGGCACTCAACCAGAGTGGCATGGCACTCAACCGGGGTGGCAATGCACTCAACCAAGGGGGCATGGCACCAACCATGGTGGCATGGCACTAAACCCAAAGGTGGCATGGCACTCAACCAGGGTGGCATGGCCCTCAACCGGGGTAAAATGGCACTCAACAAGGTGGCTTGGCACTCAACTGGGGTGGCATGGCACTCAACCGGGGTGGCAGGGGCACTCAACCAGGGTGGCATGGCACTAAACCCCAGGGTGGCATGGCACTCAACCAGGGTGGCATGGCACTAAACCATGGTGGCATGGCACTCAACCAGTGGTGACATGGCACTCAACCAGGGTGCATGGCACTCAACCAGGGTGGCATGGCACTCAACCAGGGTGGCATGGCACTCAGCCGGGGTGGCATGGCACTCAACCAGGGTGCCATGACACTCAACCCAGGGTGCCATTGCACTCAACCAGGGTGCCAGGGCACTCAACCATGGTGGCATGGCACTCAACCAGGGTGGCATGGCACTCAACCAGGGGGGCATGGCACCAACCAGGGTGGCATGGCACTCAACCGGGGGCATGGCACTCAAACCGGGGTGGCATGGCACTCAACCAGGGTGGCATGGCACTCAACCAGGGTGGCATGGCACTCAACCGGGGTGCCATGGCACTCAAGCAGGGTGGCATGGCACTCAACCAGGGGGGGCATGGCACTCAACCAGGGTGGCAGGCACTCAACCGGGGTGGCATGGCACTCAACCAGGGTGGCATGGCACTCAACCAGGGTGGCATGGCACTCAACCAGGGTGGCATGGCACTCACCAGGGTGGCATGGCACTCAACCAGGGTGGCTTGGCACTCAACCAGGGTGGCATGGCACTCAACCAGGGTGACATGGCACTCAACCGGGGTGGCATGGCACTCAGCCAGGGGGCATGGCACTCAAACCAGGGTGTCATGGCACTCAACCAGGGTGGCATGGCACCCCAACCAGGGTGGCATGGCACTCCCCCCCAGGGGGGCCCATGGCACTCAACCAGGGTGGCATGGCACTCAACCAGGGTGGCATGGCACTCAGCCATGGTACATGGCACTCAACCGGGGTGGCATGGCACTCAACCAGGGTGGCATGGCACGCAACCAGGGTGGCATGGCACTCAACCAGGGTGGCATGGCACTCAACCAGGGTGGCATGGCACTCAACCAGGGTGGCATGGCACTCAACCAGTGTGGCATGGCACTCAACCAGAGTGGCATGGCACTCAACCAGGCTGGCATGGCACTCAACCAGGCTGGCATGGCACTCAACCAGGGTGGCATGGCACTCAACCAGGCTGGCATGGCACTCAACCAGGCTGGCATGGCACTCAACCAGGGTGGCATGGCACTCAACCAGGCTGGCATGGCACTCAACCAGGCTGGCATGGCACTCAACCAGGGTGCCATGGCACTCTAGCTTCATCTTCTTAACTTAAACACCACAATTTTTTGTACTAGTGTTTGTTGTATAATTAATTACTACACAAGATTTGTTACATCATATTATTTTTGACCATCTTGAATACTTCCAGAAAAAATTCAGTACTATTTCCAAAACCTGTATTCAATAGACTATGATTGGTTGAGAAACATTTATTGTATCAGTATCAAACGCGTCTGATACAAGAAGAATTAAGTGAAACTCACAATTAAAGTATAAGGAAGTGACTCAGGACAAATTCTGGATAGAGATTAAGAATGAATATCCTCAAGCTGAGAAAAAAAAAACTCTGGTAATTCTCATACAATTTCCACATTTTACCAGTGTGAGTTAGAATTTTCTGTGCTCACAGACATAACAACTAACAAGAGGGAAAATCTGCAGTCAAAATTATTATCAAAATTACCTTCCACTCACCAAGCGTAAATATCCCCACTAGAAAAGTTACAGAAGACAAGTTAGTTTCTGTTGTTTTATTTAATTCATTATATTCTATAATGCTTGTGTATTATTATTTTTATTATTAATTAGTAGTAGTAGTAGTAGTATAAATAGTAGTAGTAGTAGTAGTAGTAGTAGTAGTATATAGTAGTAGTAGTAGTAGTAGTAGTATAGTAGTAAATAGAAGTACTCTTGGGAAGCGGGTTTTTCCAACAGAAAATTGACTAGGATTTCTCTTTGATAGAGTCTGTACACTGTGGACTTTTGTTCTGGTGAGTTACTCACTTAGACTTTGGATGTGTTTGTGATTTTATACAATTCATTGTCTGACTTGATCTAATTAAAACATCTGGGCTGACGAAGCTTCATTTCGGCTCCGGGTCGATGCACCTAGAATCTTTAAAATTTAAATGACCTGTGTTCCGGATTGTGAAAATATTGTTTCTCTTGCAGACTCTACGTATTTTTTATATAAGTTGTACTTTATAAATAAAATAGAGATCTAGCTTACACTTCATGTTTTAAAATTTCCATTTTGAGTGGTTTATAAAAAGTGAGTTTTCCTTTGTAAATTGTGATGCAGTTGTCTACTAAATGCTAGTCGATAGTAATACAACAATGGTGTAATTATTAGCAACAACCTAAATATTCATGACTATATCAGAGTGTGAGCACATCTCCAGAGGCGCACATCAACCAGATAACTGCTGTGGCATACGGGCGCCTGGCAAACCTGAGAATAGATTTCCGACATCTCAGTAAGGAATCGTTCAAGACTCTACACTTTGTATGTCAGGCCCTTACTGGAGTATGCAGCACCAGTTTGGAACCCACACCTGGTCAGGCAGGTCAGGAAATTAGAGAAAGTGCAAAAGTTAGCAACAAGACTAGTCCCAGAGTTAAGGGGAATGTCCTACTAAGAAAGGTTAAGGGAAATCGATCTGACGACACTGGAGGACAGGAGGCCTAGGGGAGACATGACAACAGCATACAAAATACTGCGAGGAATTGACAAGGTGGACATTATTATTATTATTATTATCAAAAAGAAGCGCTAAGCCACAAGGGCTATACAGCGCTGCAGGGTAGGGAAGGAAGCAAGGGAATTGATGGCAGAGGGAGGGGGGATGATCAGCAGGTTACAGAAAACAGCGGGGCAGGGGATAGTACGGGGGTAGAGGGTAGCAAGAGATACAAGTAGAAAGGGCTGAAAGTATCAGAATTTGTGAAGTAAGTCAGTCGTTGTCAAAAAGTCAATAAGAAGTCCGGATGAAAGGTGGGTCCATCAGCGAGAAGGGAAGGTAAAGAGAGAGCAGCGGGGCGAAGACGACGACAGAGGTAAATTCTGCGTGCTCGTTGATAAAGTGGGCAGTCCAACAGAATGTGGCTGACTGATAATGGAGCTTGGCAATTCTCACAGAGAGGAGCAAGGCGCCTCTCCATGGATATCCATGAGTAAGACGAGTATGGCCAATGCGAAGACGGGAGAGAGTAGTCTCCCAACCTCGACACTGGGTGATAAGAAGACGGGCCAGTAACCTATACTCGGTTTAATAGACTGATTTTTGTTGCCGACATAGTAGACCAACGCCTGTTGCCAACGGGTGTGAAGGTGGGAAGATATTACAGCAAAATAGTCCGTACATGGAATACCTCTGAAAGAAACTGGTGGGTCATGTACTGCTGACCGCGCAGCAGTGTCTGCCTGTTCATTGCCCTGTACGTCAACATGACCAGGGACCCAAAAAAAAACAATATCTTTATGCTTAGTAAAGATGCGGCGTAGCCAAAGTTGGATACGGAGGACTAAGGGTGAGGTGTATCAAATTTTTGTATAGCCTGTAAAGCACTAAGGGAGTCTGAGACAACCACAAATGATGACACAGGCATAGATCAATACGGATAAGTGCTGTAAGATGGCATATAATTCAGCAGTAAAAATACTAGCTGAAGATAGTAAATGCCCTTGTAACGACGCTGTCCGGAAACACTGCTGCGAATCCTACTCTTTCAGAAGACTTAGAGCCATCTGTGTACACAGCAATGGCATGAGAATGAGAGTGAAAGTGGTCAAAAAAAGAAAAGCGGAAGCGACCGTAACAGTTGGGCTTTCGAGCAAGGGGGGAGAAAAGAACAATTTCGAACAGCTGGACCCTCCCAGGGGGTAGGGAAAAGTGAGATGCTACATGTACATAGAAAGGGGGTAGTTTAAAGAGAAGACAAGAGCGAATGAAGGCGAAGGAGAAGGGACGGAGTAAGCAGGGCGCGAACAAATAAAGAATGTCTACATATCAGTGACCATTCTAAAAAATGAAGGATTGGGGAGATCATGAGAGCGTACATAGTAGCGCAGGCAATGGGCATCACGGCGATCGGATAAGGATGGAACGTTCGCTTCTGCATAGAGGCTTTCGACAGGGGAAGAGCGAAAAGCCCAAGGCATAAACGTAATCCTTGGGATGAATGGGGTTAAGGCTAAGAGAGTAGCAGGAGATGCCGCTGAATAGATCTGGTCACCATAATCAAGTTTCGATAAAAAAAGGGGTGGAATGTAGGTGAAGGGGGGTTTTCGACGATCAGCTCCCCCACGAAAGATGAGCAAGGGTTTAAGAAGGTTCACCCGGCTGTGACAAGTTGCCTTCAGAGAGGTAATGGGAGGTTTCCAGGATAACCTACGATCAAAGAGGAGGCCCAAAACTTGACTGTATCACGTTCGGGGATACGTGAGCCATAGAGGTACAAAGGATGATCAAGATAAACAGAGCTCTAGTGAAAGTGATTTGGTGGGTTTTAGTGCTGGAAAATTAAAACCCATGTGTGGTGGCCCAATTGGAACACGGTCGACTGCATGCTGGAGAGAAACTGAAAAGGAGGTGACAGTCAGCGCCTCACAGGCAAAAAGCAAAGTCAAAACATAGAGTGATGACCAAATATTTGATGGAAGACTAGAGGCCAAATCATTAAAAACAAGGAGAAAAAGTGTTGTGCTCAGAACACATCCCGGGGGGACACCTTCAGTTTGGACAAAGTCCGGGGAAGCACATTATTAACCCGAAAAAGGGAAATGCCTGTCAGTTAAAAAGTTCTTAAGGAAGGATGGTAGATTGCCTCGAAGGCCTAAGGAGTGGGCTTGGCAAAAAATATTATACCTCCAAGTTGTGTCATATCCTTCTCAAGGTCAAAAAATATGGCAATAACTGAGTGGTTATCGCAAAGCATTACGAACATATGTATCCAAGCGCAGTAAGGGGCTATGGTAGAACGTCCCTTACGAAAGCCTATTGACGATGGAGAGACTGTTGTGTGTCTCTAAATACCACACAAAAAACGTCTTTTTACTAGACGTTTCCATTACTTTGCAAACTGCACTGGTAAGAGCAAGGGGACGATAGTGGGAGGTTTCATGTCCCGTAGTGCCTGGTTTGCGGAAAGGGAGAAAAAATGGCGGATTTCCACAGCTGTGGAAGAACTCCTTGTGACCAAATAAGATTGAAAGGTGTAATAGGACTGCAAGGGCTGACTGATGAAAAATGTTGTAGCATAACGAATATGAATGTCGTCGGGCCCAGCTGCCGATGATCGACAAGCTGAGAGTGTTGCCTCCATTTTCTTGAAGTGTAAAAGGCACATTTTTACTGTTCTTCTCTGAGAGAAGAAAAGTCCAAGGGGCTAACCTCGGGCCCAGACTTTGGGGAAAGAAATGAGGGGCATAGAGGAGTCCCTGAGAAATAGGGAAACCAGATGATTGCCAATTTCATTGGCAACATCTAGTGGTTTGCTATATCAACACCGGAAAACCCGCAGAACGGGAAGCCGGGTCAGGAGAATATTTACCACTCAGGTTTCGTACTTTTTTCCAACTGCACTCATAGAGGAAGCAGGGGTGATGGTGGAGACATAATCTCGCCAGCAAGTCGTTTAGCATCACGGATGACACGGCGAGCGATCGCACGCTTCTGTTTAAAATCAAGGAGTCGCTCTGTGGTTCTATTGTACCGGTACCTGCCCCATGCAGCGCGTTTCAAACGTACTGCCCCGAGCACAAGCAGGAGACCACCAAGGCACGCATTTCTGAGAATGCCTCCCCGAAGTTTGGGGTATAGAATGAGAAGCTGCGGTGAAAACGGAGGACGAGAAGGGGTTTAAAAAAGCTCATCGAGGGAGGACGAAGAAGGAACCTTTTTAAAAAAACAGTCAGGTGTGAGTAAAGGTTCCAATTTGCCCGATTAAATTGCCCCCGGGGGGGTGCGAAGAGGTGGCGAAATATGAAGGGAAGTAAGAAAGATTGGGAAATGATCACTGTCATGTAAGTCCGGAGAAAGACCAAGTAAAAGTCTAATGCGGCGGAGGAGAGCAAACTGAGAGATCGATGCAAGAGAGAGTAGAGTCCGAGGATCAAAATGGGTGTGAGTACCTGTATTTTAAAAAATGGAGGGGGGGGGTGGCAAGAAAAAACCTCTAACTGAATTCCACGGGAATCACAGTGAGACCCTCCCCAGAGGAAATGGTTTGGGCATTAAAATCACCAAGTAACAGAATCGGGGGGCGTAATGACCCAAACAAGGAAGGCAAAATCCGGAATAGATAATGCCCGAGAAGGAGAGAGATATAAAGAACAGAGCGTATACCACCTATGTAAGGGAATACGGCTGCTGGGGTAAAAGCAGCGAAGTATGAACAAATAGCTGATGGTACGGAAATCATGCGGGGAAGAAGGGCACTTTCATTAAAGGTCCCATCAGAAAAGGATCTGAAGAATACAATAAATTATAGCCTGAATGTGAGAAATAACAGCAGAGTGTAATTTTGGTTCCTGTAAGCAAACACCAACAGGGGCAAACGGGGAGAGTAACATCTGAAGCTCACCCCCGATTACCCCTGAGGCCGCATATATTCCACGTAAAAAGGCCATGATTGGCAATGATAAAGATACTTGAAAAACCGCAGTAAGGGGTTTCCTACGGACTAGAAGGGTTAGAAAAGTCCCACATGCGGAGGCAGTTTGGGAAAAAGTTTTAAGCAGCGAAGGAACGGTGCGCTGTGAAGAAAGGATTTGCGCAGATGGAGCAGAGGAGAGAAAGGAAAGCGGAAGTGGATCAGTGTCCATTGATGGTTTTGGTCTCTGCAATATATTCAAAGATTGCTTCAAGTGTTTTCGGGGAATTCAGAGATGTCGTATGGAGACAATATGGAAGGTAGGGGAGGGTGAGTAAAGATTGGGAAATGTATTGGACTGTACCAAGGTAGGGGGGGGCGGAAAGGGTGGAGGGAACTGGAGAAGCGTGGCAAGGACAGAAGAGACAGGAACCTGGGGGGTGGGAGAAGAGGAAGAAACTTGGGAGGAACAGGGGAGGAAGGTACATTACGAGGAGGAGGGTGAACCTCTGCACTTGTAACTGAGCCAGTGAGAGGGGAAGAACTAGGGACAGAGACAGGGAGGGTAAAATGAGGAGGTGGAAGATGGGTAGGAGGTTACCGGACCTTTTTTTGACTTTTGAGAAGTAAAAGGGACGATTGGAAGAGGTGCGTACGAGGTCCGTCGATACTGAGGCTTTTAAGAGAGAACTCAAGAAGCGAGATTAGACTGAGGCGTTGAAGTAGGGACGTCTGAGCCGAGGACAGCAAAAGGATTAGATACAGGGGTATTATGGGAGAGGGAACCACAGAGGTGGGTGTAGAAGATGGGATACCAAAGTGGGGGACGTTTTGAAACACGGGAATAAGAAACACGTGGGAGTCTCCCTTGGAGGCGGAGATGAGAAACTGCCATGGCATAAGGGAGACCTTCTGTCTCTTGAGGGAACGGGTTTCCCCCCTCGTTAAATAGACCTGACAACGGCGAGAGTACGAAGGGTGAGCCTCATGACAGTTAAAAGGGAAGAGGGAGATCGATTGCAAGACGTATTAGAATGGGCATCGGCACCACAGACTGGGCATTCGCGATAGATCTGCAATATTTCGCTGGATGGCCAAATCGCCAGCAATTTCTACACTGTTGTGTGTAGGGATCACCTTTCGAACTTGTAACCGATGTCCTGCTAAAATAAACGGAGGATGGGAGTTCTCGGCTGTCAAAAGTTAAAAAGAGCCACATTGCTAGGGTATCGTCTCCGCCCACGGGCAGGAAGAACGTAAGTGTCTACCTTGAGGGTTGGGAGATCTTTGGGGTTCCAGCTGTTCTAAAAATGTCGGTGCCACATGTCCTGGAAATTTTGTTGAACTATGTAAAGGGGCAGAATAACGGTAACCCCTACAAGAATTGAGGGGAAAGAGTTTTTCAAGGGGGACAGGAACAGTATCTATAAGGGTAAGACAGAGAGCTCACGAGCCTGGGGAGCATTCTGTACGGTAATGATGCGCGTACCGCTCTTAAGAGCATGAAAAAAATATCTTAAACCAACATGGCGTAGGAGGGGCCTTGCCAATACTATGGTCAGAAAGATAGGCATAGAGGAAGTTTGGTCGTAAAGTGAAGAATTTAGTCCACTGTTCAGTCTGAAACGAGCGTGGGAAAAAGGGAGTGAAGACGTGTCGATCGGTTCTGAGAAGAACGAGAAGGTGAAGGTGGAGAAGTATCATCAGCAGGTAATTGTCGTTGACGTTTAGGCGTGGACCAGAGTTGGTCCGACGTGGAACGGGTCGGGCGAAATTTTAAAAATCGCCGCACCGTAGAGGGAGAAGGCCGGAAGCATAGTCAGAGAGAGCGAAAAGGGCTGATAAATCGAAGGAGTCAGTCGAGGCCTCAGTACCTGAAGCGGTGAGGAAACAGCACCGGGAAAGGTACAGAGGCATGAGGAATGTCTGAAGATGGTCCAAAGACGAGGCGGGGTCAGAAAAGGGGGGCGGTATCAAGAAGGGGCCCGGGGTACCAGGTTCATGGACTAGGGGTGCCATGGTTAGGTTACTTCTTTCTTTTTGTTTTTAAGAAAAAAAAGAAAGAAGAAAAGAAAATAAAAATAAAAAAAAGAAAAAAAAAGGGGGGACCGGGAGGGAAGTTCCTAGGAGGGATGAAAGGGGCCAGAAATCTCCCTCCGCCCCAAGAGGACTCGACAACCGGGTAGTAGCGCAGATGCAGCATGGAACCCGTGCCATACCCTTTCCCTTCATGCCAGTAAACCAGCAATCGGGATAGCACCTCACATCTGCCGAGCTACCTCGGGGGACCCAAAAAAGAGGGCGGCCGGATACCGCCACAAAGCATACCTCCTTCAGCCACCAAACCCCCCGGAATCCGAAAGGTGGGCTTCCAGAGCTAAAAACCCGTCGCCCAAAAGACACCCAAAGCACTCCGGGATACCGGAGAGGGATCGGGACACCCTAGGCAATCCAGATTCCACGGCAAACTACGCCCACCGCCCCAAAAAACCTCAACGGAATGGAAAGGACCCCCGGGTCCTTTCCCTACCCAGGAACTAGCGCGCCTGTGGGGGAAATCCCAAAGGACAAAAAGAGGAAGGGCAAAAAGGAGGAGTGGGGAGGAGGAGGAGGAAAGGAAAAAGGGGAGGATGGGGAGGAGGGATAGGGGAGGGGAGAAATTGGGGGAATTAGGGTTTGGTCCCGAGGAAGAAGACCGATAGGTCTAATTCCTCAGACCAAGAGCCTCTTCACCACGCCAAGGAGCCCCCCTTGAAGAGGACAAGGTGGACAGAGACAGGATGTTCCAGAGATAGGACACAGAAACAAGGGGTCGCAATTGAAAACTGAAGACTAAGATGAGTCAAAGAGATGTTAGGAAGTATTTCTTTAGTCATAGAGTTGTCCAGAAGTGAAATAGTCTAGCAGTTAGAATGATAACAAATTCTCACTACAGGCAGCACACTCCACCAATATTCAATACACTCAACCTACTCACCATACAAAACATCCATACTTATTACTGCACCTATTACATACATAGAACACTCAACTCTGATATTAACCCTCCCCTCAAACATCTCCTTGCCAACCTCAACAGAACACATGACCATAACACAAGGCACAGATCACTCTTTGATATTCCTCGTGTCCATCTCACGCTATGCAAAAACTCATGCACATAAAAGGCCCTAAAATCTGGAATTCATTACCTGTTAATATAAAAGAAACACTACCTGTTTATAAATTCAAGTCTCTTCTCAAAGATCACTTACTCACCCCAAAACCAAATAAATACTGAATAACTGAACCTTATAAATTGTATATCTTAAATGTTTTCTCACAATTATATATCACATAAATGTTAAACACTAAAACCCAATCTAACTTTATTATTTTTTAAATTCACTACCTAACAGAATACTCCATTCTACTGAATTTACAACAATGCATGCAACCATATGACCTGTCTTTGTAATACTCACTTGTGCTTTATAGTAATCAGTTTACATTAATGTTTTTCACTGATTTCATCATTGCTTAGTTAATCTTAAGTTAATTTTAAGCCAGCCCGTAATGCTATGCATAGTATAAGTGGCTTTGGCATGCTGCTCTTATCTGTATTTTTTTTTGTACCTCTGTAAGTGTGCTCAAATTATAAATAAATAAATAAATAAATAAATAAAAAATGACATAGTGAAGGCAGGAACCATACAGTGTTTTAAGACGACGTTTAATAAGCTCATAGAGCAGGGAGAGAGAGAGGACCAAGTAGCGACCAGCGAAGAGGCAGAGCCAGGAGCTATGACTCAACCCTTCCCACCACAAATTGGTGAGTACACATAGGCGAGTACAGATATATTTGACTGATAGAATTTAAGCTGGAAATATCGTGTACAATGCACCGGAAACATTACTAAATTTTAACTCAATGATGTTGAGTTTTGACAAGTTTTCTGTTTGTCATGTCAATAATTACTTTAAGCAGCGGTTAATGTGGATGGAGGGACTGGTAGGCTCATGTTGTGCCTTGACCTGGTCACCAGATTTCCACTATGTGGCCCATTGGGGTTTCATTCTAGTTACCTTTCCAAACTGTTCCATTTTTTGTTTATGATTTTCACCCTTTTCATTAGCATGTAAAATAGCAAACATTTCGACACAGTACAGAGACTAAGAGCAAAATATTCTCTGAAAAAAGTATCTTACATTACATGGAAATAACACCATATAAGTTCTTCATAATTTCTTCATTATCTCAATTTTTGAAATTAAAAGGAAAATTTGTATTGAATAGAGATAATTTTATATTATCTAGCTTGGATATGTCACTTGTCTTAAGAGACAAACGTGAACACAACACAAAAGTATAACTGGAATGGAATCCCTTAAGTGTGCGTGTCGAAGTCGACCATATCTTTGATACAAAATCTATGGGTACATATGGGGACTATTTCCCCGCTTTTCTTGGAACAGATACGTGTTAAATGTTGCATTTTTTTTTCTTCTCTTTTTGAGATGAGTTCGAAGGTTAGTGTGCCGGAAAGAAGTCGTTGGCATGCCAGGTTTGGTACCGGTGCTAAGGGTTGCCCACCCCTGTCTTAATCCGTCCAATAATTTTCCCTGTTTTCCCACCGTTTGTGTTGTGCTCTGTTTAGGTTAAGTTGTGTGTCATAAACATTTCTAGATTTTCTTTATTCCTATATTCTCAGTACAGACCAGACTGCACTTTAAATCATTTTTAATTCTTTTTTTTTTTTTTTTTTTTTTTTTTTTTTTATTCGCTGGTATTCTCCCGGCCCGGGTCTTTTCCAAGTAGTGGTGACCCGGCCTTGGCTCCCTATCTGGGGAGTGTCTCGAGACTTAAGTCTCCCATGGGAGGAGGTACAAGTACCCCCTCATCTTTGGGACCAACTGTCCCCAGGCCTAGCCACATTCCCCGCCCTCACGGGGCTCGTAGGGAGAAGCTAGGCCTCTGGTCTGCCATCTGCCCTGCCCTAAAAGGGCTCGTGGGGATGGCAGTCTTATGAGCTGCAGATGGTAGCAAGCTCAGGTTATTCATTTTTAATTCTTTGTTCTTTCCCCATTCCAGCAGGTGAAACTACCCAACTTTTCTGAGACGATGCCTAGTGTAGTTTTGTGTTTTTGTTATGAGGATGAAAAAGTAAGGACTGATAGAGCTCAAAGAATAACTAAGTCATGCACAGAGTAGATCAACTGTCAAAATATTATTGGAGGTGCAGGAAGCAGCTTACCTTTCAGGGAAGATTTGGTAGACTCCACTTAGAGTCTCACCTTGAAGCCGGATATCCATACAGTCACGCGCAGGGCTGTGGCTTGGTCTGGAGGCCAAGTTATATATTAATGTTCTGTAATGATGTTAATATTGTACAGTAATTTAAAATCGCATTAATCAAGGAGAAATACGAACTGTATAATTATGAATCGTAACATACACACGAGCACATGCAGAGTATATGTACAGTTCCGTATCTCTTAATGAATATGGGGATTAAATTAAGGTTCAGATGTGAAAAGTGGGTTATAATAAGTGTTTATGCACCTGGAGAAGCGAGTAATATAGAGGAGAGAGAGAGAGAGAGAGAGATTTTGGGAGATGTTAAGCAAGTGTTTAGGAAGTTTAGAACCAAATGTGAGAATAATAGGGGATAGGGGAAAATGATAAGGGACCTGAATGAGAAAGTGAGAGAAACGGTTACATAGAGGATGTGATAAAGTTGGTAGAATTACCGACAATATGTAAAGTAAAAGGACACAAGTGCAACTAATGTGACATTTATTGTGGCAACGTTTCGCTCTCCAGGAGCTTTATCAAGCCATTACAAACAATACATGGACACAGAGGGTATATAAAGGCTCAGAGTGAGGTGAATACTAGTGAGGTACCATTTCGATGTTCACTAGTGGTGGTAGTAGTAGTAGTAGTGGTAGTGACAAAAGTAATACAATATGGTAGAGCAATTAATTCATACATGAGTAAAAGGATATAAAAGCTATTACTTGGGTAACATAAAAATAGGTTGGACAAATATATAAACTGGAATGAGGCAGCTTGTTTCAGTGTTCACTCACTGTGCTTTGTGTAGTATAACAGGAGAGACTATGTGATGGCAGGGTTTACTGTTTTCAGGCAGCTTCACCATCTCCGAAGTCTTAGCAAGAATCCTCCTGAAAACAGTAAACCCTGCCATCACATAGTCTCTCCTGTTATACTACACAAAGCACAGTGATGAACACTGAAACAAGCTGCCTCATTCCAGTTTATATATTTAGTCCAACCTATTTTTATGTTACCCAAGTAATAGCTTTTATATCCTTTTACTCATGTACGAATTAATTGCTTTTGTCACTACCACTACTACTACTACTACTACCACTAGTGAACATCGAAATGGTACCTCACTAGTATTCACCTCACTCTGAGCCTTTATATACCCTCTGTGTCCATGTATTGTTTGTAATGGCTTGATAAAGCTCCTGGAGAGCGAAACGTTGCCACAATAAATGTCACATTAGTTGCACTTGTGTCCTTTTACTTTACATAGAGGATGTGGTACGTAAGTTCCAGGTGTCAGAGGTAAATGATGAATAGGAGGCCTTTGAACTTTGTATAGAAGTTTTGGTAATAGGTAGTTCAGATTTTAACAAAAGAAAAAAAAGTTAATTAAGCACATTATTTAGGGCAGAATGACAGTTCGTTGAATGATTTTATTGAGTAATAAAAGGCTGATGGTTAGACTTCAAGACGTGCAAGCTTATAGATGGGTAACAGATATATCAGATCATTCGTAAGTTGTGGCTACAGCGAGAGTAAAAGGTAGATGGGATACAAGGAGAAAGGTATCAGAAAGAGACGGGTGAAAGTTTATATAGTAAAGGGGTAAGCAGTTAGGGTAAGATATAACAACTACACCTACCATCCGACTTACGACCGAGTTCGGTTCCGAGAAACGGGTCGTAAGTCGAACTTTACTACTGAATATCAACATAACATTTTTGTAATGACTTTATTTTATTTTATTTTGGTATTTCATGTTTTACTTTACTTTTTATGCTGTTAGTACTGCATTTTATACTGTAAGGTTTAGGATAAACACTGTGTACAACACAAACACTTGTTTATTTCCAAGAAATTTGGCATAAAAAAAAACAATCGTAAGTCGAGGGGGG
>NC_069441.1:40661701-40680006 GCF_026875155.1 Cherax quadricarinatus
TAATTCAGGAACTGGAAAACAGATCCAATTCCCTAGATAAACATCCCTCACCAGCATAAAGGAAACCCCTTTTTGGGGGGTCCGTCCTGCAAGACCACACAAGAGCAAAAACCCTTTAACTCACCACACAATTGCCATTGATGTTTGCAACCAATTTATTTTCTCAAAGTTTTTTCTATGTGATGCTAGCCACAAGAACTGATGGTTTACTGTTGTCGTTTGCAGAAAGAAAATTTTCAAAACCCTTTTTTGTGTTGAACATTCAAATAATCACGAGGGCGCTAAAAACCCGTAGGATTATAGACGCCTGGGGGGGGAGGGAAAGGGTATTGGGCTAAATTCGGGGAAACCGGAGCATGACCAACCCCCTAGATCAAGAGCCTCCAAGGCAAGAAACCCCTCCCTTGAGGGGAAATCTATGAAGCTCCAGTGACGGGTTCGTACTCGATCCAAGTGCTTCCATAACCTTTAAATATTGTTGCAGGAACTAAATACCTTCCTTTCGAAGAAACACCCCCAAAAGCCTGTTGGAACCTTTGAACCGTTGGTCATAATGAAAAGTGAGCTAAAAATTTTTAAACCTGAATTCATTACGTGCCCTAAACTTAAAAATTTGCTACTCGGGTCTTTAAAACTTTTTGGGTTGTTGACAGTTAATATTTTCTTTTTTCAGTATAACTTATCCAAAATTTACAACATTTGCTTTGTTTCGTAAAGTAAAGTCCAGGATCTTTATTTAAAATCAGGGTATAACAAATCTTTATGACAATTTGTAAGGTGTGAGTAAAGCTCACACCTCTACAACAACGTCATCAAAGATTTAAGTTACACAAAAATTAAGAAAAGATCCTGGACTTCACTTTACGAAACAGACAAAGCAAAGGTAGTAATTAGGGACGGGGTAGATTATAGTGGAAAAATAAATTTTTAAGAAGACGGGGGAAAACTTACGTTTTTTAATTGAATACAAGGTGTTTTGTAGCTCAGGGGAGCGGAAAAATTTAGGGGTCATACAACACTGTGAGAATGGATTCATTCCCATTATTCGCTAATTTAGAGACGGGTTCTTTTTTCTTGGATAAAGAGCATCTCCCAGAAACCTTCTAACACTCCAGTCGAGGGGTTTTAAAACGCTTAATTTTTTTGGATTTAAAATTTTCATTGAAATTGATTAATAGTAAGGAAAGTTTTATTTCTTCCCCCCCCCCCTCACCCCTTAGCCTAGACATGTCCAGTTCCAAGTTTGCCAAGTTTGGGAAACCCAATACCTTTAAGAATAAGTTTGTAAAAATTCCCAGCATCTTAACTTTCAATTAATTTGAGTTTAAACCAAAAACGAGACCCCCTATGAATACCCCAGTGATTATTAAAAGTATAACGAAAGTCAAGACTAAGCCATGAGTTAGGACCCATGGCCAGCATGATGCAAGTGGCTAGGGGAAAGGCGCTGTTCCAATCCTTTTTATATTAAAAACCCCCCTTAAGGAAGTTTCCTTGGAGGGGTGAGGGGCTCTTGTTTTAGGGAATTGGGTGCTCCATTTCCCTAATTAAGCCTGAATCCCTTTCCCCAATCCCCCTAGGGGCTGAAATAATCCAAAGGGATTATCAGCCCGGGGGCCGGGTGGCTAAAAGCTCCGCTTACACAGGGAGGGCCCGGGGTTCGATTCCCGGCGGGGGGGAAACATTTCAACCTTTTTCTTAACCTATTGTCCTTTCACCCAGCAGCAATAGGTACCTGGGGGTTAGTCGACTGGTGTGGTCGCATCCTGGGGACAGATTAAGGACCCCCAAAGGAAAAAAGTTACATCCTCGATGACGCACACTTTCTTGGGTTATCCTGGGGGCTAACCCCCCGGGGTAAAAATCCCAACGAAATCTAATTATCTTAACGTTCTTGTTATAATGAAAACTAACTGCACACTCCGTCCTTAACATTTTGTATATATTTCAGAACATTATTATTTATCAAAAAAACGCTAAACCACAATTATTTTTATTTTAAAAAATCAAGGGGGGAAGCGCTAAACCCGGAGGATTATACAGCGCCTGGGGGGGGGGGACGTGGGAAAGGGTTCGGGTTAATTTCGGGGAAAGGAGACAGATCCCAAATTCCCTAAATCAAGGCCCCTCACCAAAAAAAGGAACCTTCCTTTAGGGGCTAAACCACAAGGGGGATACAGCTTTACAGATCAAGTGCGCACATTTGCTAAGCGTTTAATCCCCCCCACCCCACCCCAAAAAAAAAAAGGGGCCGCCACCCCCAAAAAAAATTTACGTAGGTCCCCTAAATCAAAGGATAGATTTACTTCAATGGGGGGAAACGCATTTAAGAAAAATTAAGATCCAAAAGGGCTGTTTATCCAATTCTTTGGATCAAGGCTTCCCGGGTGGAACCAAGGGGGGGAACGTTAATACCCGGGAAAAAACTAACCCATGACCCCGCCTTTAAAGCTTTTTGGGTAGTAAAAGCCTTAGAGCTTTTTACAGGGCCCCTTTAAGATTTTATAATTTGGGATGAAACTCGGGTTTAAGTCAATTGGGTTAGAGATGTCGGGTAACGAGATTAATCAAGAAATTTATGGAGGCAACAAGCCCGTAGAGGGTCATAGAAAAATGGGAAATTTGGTTTTATTATGATGAGTTTTTTTTAATTTCTTTTCAGGCCTTTCACCTGCTTCAACTCAATTTATTTTAAACACTAAACCCATAAGGGGTCAAACAGCACATGGGAAATGGGTCAGAGGGGATAACTTATATTGTAATCATGGAGGAGCGCAAAAACCGTAGAATTATATAGCGTATGTTGGGAAGATGAAAGGTATTCGGGTTCAATTCAGGGAACGGGAGCACAGATAAAATTCCCTAGATCAAGCCTCACCAGCATAAAGGAACCTACATCCCTTGAGGGGACAACTTTCAATCAAGCAACCCTAAAAACTAATTTGGGGAAACCGATTCCCATTGATGCAAATTTTTATGGATGTTATTTGAAGGGATTGTAATCAATGAAAATTTGCCCAAAGACTGGGTTCCCAAATTATTGACTCTGCAGCTTTGGTTCAGCTTTTCCCAGCATTAGACAAGATTTGCATTTTATTATTATTATCAAAAAGAAGCGCAAAGCCACAAGGGCTATACAGCGCTGCAGGGAGGAAGGAAGCGAGGGTATCAGGTGGTAAAAGGGAGATGGATGAGTAATAGGTTAGGGGAGAACAGCAGGGCAGTGGATGGTGAAAAGGGTTAAAGGGCAGCAAGGACTGAGTTTAGAAAGGGCTGAGGGGAGTGCGAAAGGTATCATCATCAGAGTTTGTGGGGGTAAATCAGTCGTTGTCAAGAAGTCAATGAGAGGGTCAGGATTAAAGGAGGGTCCATCAGCAAGAAGGGAAGGTAAATAGTAGAGTGGAGACGACGAGGGAGGTAAATTCTGCGTGCTCGTTGATAGAGAGGGCAGTCTAACAAAATGTGGCTAATCGATACGGGAACTTGACACTGATCACAGAGAGGAACGGGGGTGCCTCTCCATGAGATACCATGGGTAAGACGAGTGTGGCCAATGCGAAGGCAGGAAAAAGAGGTGGTCTCCCAACCTTGGCACTTGATGACAAAAAGTGGCCAGTAACCTATGCTCGGTTTAAATTTAGAATGAAGTTTGTTACGAGCAAAGTTGCCCAAACGTTGTTGCAACGGGTATGAAGGTGGGTAGCTATTGCAGCAAAATAGTCCAGAAATGGAACACCTCTATGGGAAAATTGGTAGGTCTTTACTGCTGACCGCGCAGCAGTGTTGCCTGTTCATTGCCTGTACGTCGACATGACCAGGGCCCCCAACAAAAAACAATATTATGTTCGGTAGAGATACGGCGTAGCCAAAGTTGGTAAGGAGAACTAGGGGGGTGAGATGTATCAAATTTTCGTATAGCCTGTGGAGCACTAAGGGAGTCTGAGACTACCACAAATGATGACACAGGATAGATGCAATACAAATTTAAGTGCTGTAAGAATGGCATACAATTCAGCAGTTAAAAATGCTAGCCAAACATAGTAAATGCCCCGCACGACGCTGTCCGGAAACACTGCTGCGAATCCGACGCCGTCTGAAGACTTAGGGCCATCTGTATACACAGTGATGGCATGAGAATGAGAGTGGAAGTGATCAAGAAAAAAGAGAGCGGGAAGCCACCGTAGGCAGTTGGGCTTTCGAGCAAGGGAGTGAGAAAGAACAGACCCCAAACGCTGGAACTTCCCAGGGGGGTAGGGAAAAGTGAGATCCCACATGAACTTTATAAAAGGTGGTAACTGAAGGGAAGACAAGAGCGAACCTAGGCGAAGAGAAAAGGGACGGAGCAAACAGGGGCGGCAAAACAAATAAAAAAATGTCTACAAATATCGGTGCCCATTCTATATTATTATTATAATCAAAAAGAAGCGCTAAGGACCATTCTTTTAAATGGAAGGATTGTGGAGATCGTGAGAGCGTCCCTTTAGTAGCAAAGGCAATGGGATCATGGCGATCAGAAAGGATGGAACATTCGCTTCTGTAATAGAGGCTCTCAACAGGGGAAGAGCGAAAAAGCACCAAGGCATATACGTAATCCGTGGTGATGGATGGGGTTAAGGCTAGAGAGAGTAGAGGAGAGGCAGCTGAATAAATTGGTCACCATGATCGAGTTTCGATTAAAACGAGGGCTGAATGTAGGCGAAGCAGAGTTCGACGATCAGTCCAGGAAAGATGAGCAAGGGTTTTAAGAAGGTTTAGCGGTTTGTGACAAGTTGCCTTCAGAGAGGTAATGGGAGGTTTCCAGGATAACCGACGATCAAAGGGGAAGGCCTAAAAACCCTGACTATCATGTTCGGGGTAGGGAGCCACAGAGATCCCAAAGGATGATCGTTAGATGACAGAGCGTTAGTGAAGTAATCTGGTGAGTTTTGGTTACTGGAAAAATTTAAACTCATGCGTGGTGGCCCAAGTGGAAACACTTTTTGACCGCATGCTGGAGAGAAACGGCAATAAGATGACAGTCAGCGCCTGCACAAGCAATAGCGAAGTCATCAACAGAGTGATGACAAATATTGGGTGGAAAAAACAGAGGCCAAATCATTTATAGCAAGGAGAAAAAGCGTTGTGCTCAGAACACATCCCTGAGGGACTCCTTCAGCTTGGATGAAGTCCGGGGAAAGCACCCTTGTTGACTCAAACACGGAAATGTTTGTCAGTTAAAAAGGTCTTAAAGGAAGGATGGGAGATTGCCTCGGAGGCCTAAGGAGTGGGCCTGGGCCAAAATATTATACCTCCAAGTTGTGTCATATGCCTTCTCAAGGTCAAAAAATATGGCAATAACTGAGTGATTATTCGCAAAGGCATTTTGGAACATACGTATCCAAGCGGGAGTAAGGGGTCTATGGTAGAACGGCCCCTTTCGAAAGCCATATTGACTAGCGGAGAGATTGTCGTCTCTAAATACCACATTAAACATCGATTTACCAGACGTTCCATCACTTTGCAAATGCACTAGTAAGAGCGATGGGACGATAGTGGGAGGCATCATGTCCTGCAGTACCCAGCTTACGGAAAGGAGAACAATGGCAGATTTCCACAACTGGGGAAGAACTCCTTGTGCCCAAATAAGATTGAAGAGGTGTAAGGGGGACTACAAGGGCTGGGCTGATGTAAATGTTGTAACATTACGAATTATGGGAATGTCGTCAGGCCCAGCTGCAGATGATCGGCAAATGAGAGCGTTGCCTTCAGTTCCTGAAGTGTAAAAGGTACATTATACTGTTCTTCTCTGAGAGAAGAAAAAGTCCAAGGGTACTAACTCTCTGGCAGACTTTGAGGAAAGAAACGAGGGGCATAGATGGAGCCCCTGGGAAATAGGACCGACGAGTGCCAATTTCAAAGGCAAAATCAAGAGGGTTTGCTACATCAACACCCGCGACCCGTAGAACAGGAGCCGGGTCAGGAGAGTATTTACCACTCAATTTCCTCACTTTTTTCCAGACTGCACTCAGAGGAAGCAGAGGTGATGGTGGAAAAAGGCTCGCCCGCAAGTGTGTTTAGCGTCACAGATGACACAGCGATCGCACGCTTCTGCTTAAATAAAAGTCTCATCGGGTTTTACTGTACTGGGACCTGCCCCATGCAACGCATTTCAAAAAATACTGCACGAGCACAAGCAGACCACCAAGGCATGCACTTCTGAGAACGCCTGCCTGAGGTTTGGAGTATAGAATGAGAAGTGCGGGCATAAAAATGATGTCGAGAAGAGGTTGTAAGAGTTCATCAATGGAGGATGAAGAAGGAACCTCACTAAAAGCAGCGAGTTTTTTGAGTAAAGGTCCCAATCAAATGCCCGATCAAATTGCCAGCGAGGGTACGGAAAGGTGAGTGAATAGGAAGGTGAAGTAAGAATGATAGGAAAATGATCGCTGTCATGTAAATCTGGTAGAAAAAGACCAGGTGAAGTTAGTGCAGTGGAGGAAGAGCAGACCGATAGATCGATGCAAGAGAGTAAGAGTATCAAAATGGGTGGGAGTACCCGTATTAAAACACGGAGGGGGCGAGAGAGGAAGGGAAAATCCTCCAACTGGATGCCACGCGAGTCACAATGAGACCCCCCCCCCCCCCCCGAGGAATGGTGGTGTTGAAATCACCAAGTAACAGAAGTGGTGGCAAAGGGTGAAACTAGAAAAGCAAAATCTGGGATAGAAAATGCTCGAGGAGAGAGTATAAGGAACATATTGTATACCACTTATTCAAGTGGATCGGGCTGCAGTGTTAAAGCAGCAAGGTATAGACAAATAGTTGACAGTATGGAATATCATTGCGTAGATTTAGCACTTTCATTGAAGGTCCCATCTGAGAAAGGATCCAAAGAATACAATAAATTATAGCCTGAGAGAGGTTGGAAAACAGCCCAGTGTAATTTTGGTTCTTGTAAGCAAGCACCAACAGGGGAAGCCCGGAAAGCAACGGCTGAAGCTCACCCCCATTACCCTGAGGCCGCGGATATTCCACTGTAAATAGGCCATGATTGGCAATGAAGAAAATACCAGGAATCCGTAGGAAAGGCACCTACGAACTAGAGGGGTTAGAAAAGTCAACGTGTGGTGGCATTGGAAGGCGTTCAAGTAGCGAAGGAACGGAGCGTTGCGAAGAGTGGAGTTGTGGAGATGGAGGAGAGGGAAGAAAAGGGAACAGGAGGTGGATCAGTGTCCATTGAAGGTTTAGTCTCTGCAAATATTCTGAAATGGCTTCAAGTGTTTCTGAATTTCAAAGATGTATGGGAGACAATATTGGAGGTAGGAGGAGGAGAGTGAGTAAAGATTGGGACAGTAATGCACTGTACCAAAGTAAGGGGGGGACGAAAGAGTTTTAGGGGACTGGAGAAGTAGTGTGGGAGGGGACAGAAGAGGCAGAAACCTGGGAGGTGGCAGAAGAGGGAGAAACTTGGGGAGGGGACGGGGGTGGAAGGCATGTACGAGGAGGAGGGTGAACCCACACTTGTAATAGAGCCAGATAGAGGGGAAAAAAACTAGGTACAGAGCCTGGAAAGGTAAAGTGCAGAGGTGGAAAAAGGGGAAAAGGAAGGGGCAACGAAGATTTGAGCACTGGGTTTTTTTTTTGGACTTTGAGAAGTAGAGGGCGATTGGTAGGTGTGTACGGGGTCGTCGATCCCCGGGTTGTGAGGAAGGACGTGAAGATGTGAGAACAGACAGAGTTGTAGTCGGGACATCAGAGCCAAGGACAGAAAGGATTAGTTTGCCAGAGTGGCTATGGGAGGGGTAACAACAGAGGAGGCTGCAGAAGATGGGACTCCAAATGTGGGGGGGACGTTTTGAAACACGAGAATAAGAAACAGGGGCAGTCTCCCTTGGAGGTGGAGATGAGTAACTGCCATAGCACAAGGGAGACCTGCTTCTTGAGGCAACGGATTTCACGCTCATTCAAGTAGACCTGGCAACGGCGAGATTTCAAAGGGATGAGCCTCATTAAAATTTAAAGGGCAAGATGGAGGTTGACTGCAAGATGTATTAGAATGGTCGTCGGCACCAGACGGGGCATTCGGCCATAGATCTGCAATATTTTGGGGGGTGACCAAAACGCCAGAAAGTTTACACTGTTTGCGGTGTAGGGATCACCTTTGAACTTGTAACGATGACCCCGGGACATACAAGACGGGAGGGTTTTCGGCTGTCAAAAGTTAAACGAGCCACATTGCAAGGGTAACGTCTCCGCCCACGGGCAGGAAGGACACTAAGTGCCTACTTTGATGATTGGGAGATCCTGGAGTTCCAGCTGTTCAAAGAATGTCATTGCCACATGACTGGAAATTCTGTTGGACTATGGTATGGGGCAGAATGACAGTACCACTACAAGAATTGAGAGAAGTTTTTCCAAAGTGATAGGAGTAGTATCGATATTCGAAAGGAGAGGAAAAATCATGAGCTTGGGTAGCATTTTTGGACAGTGACTATGCACTTTTGCTCTGAGAGCATGAAATGAAATCTCTAACATGACGCAGGAGCGCTTTGCCAATACTATGGTCAGAAAGGTAGGCAGAAGTCGGTCTTAAAGTAAAGAATTTAGTCCATTGTGTGGTCCGAAACCGAGCGTGGAGAGGGAGTGCATGACGTGTTGTCTTTTCCGAGTAGAATGGAAGGTAACGAAGGAGCATCTGGAGACTGACGTTGGCGTTTAGGAGTAGGACCGGAGTTGGTCCGGCGTGAAAATGGGCGGGCGATTCGAAAATTGCCGTACCCTAGAGGGAGAAGCCGGAAGCATAGTCAAAGGAGAGCGGAGTTCAGACAAATCGAAGGAGTCAGTCGAAGCCCCGGTACCTGAAGCGGGTGAGGAAACAGCACCAGCAAGAGGTACAGGGGCATCAGGAGTGTCCGAAGAGTGGTCTAAAAACAAGGCAGGGTCAGAATGGGTGCAGTATCAAGAAGGCCCCGGGGGTAGTGGGTTCATGGATTGGGTTCTCCATGGTTAGGTTACTCCTTTGCTTTTTGTTTTTAAGAAAAAAAAAGGAAAAAAAAAGGGGGGAGCGGGGAGGAATAGTTCCCAGGAGGAATGAGAGGGCCGGAAATCTCCCTCCGCGCCCAAGAGGACCTCAGCACCGCTAGTAGCGCAGATGCAGCATGGAACCCGTGCCATACCCTACCCTTCTTGCCAGTAAACCAGCAATCCGGGATAGCAACCTCACATCTGCCGAGCTACCTCGGTCGGACAAAAGAGAGGGCGGCCGGATATCCGCCACAAAGCATACCTCCTTCGGCCACCACCCCTGGAATCCGAAAGGTGGCTTCCAGAGATGCACCCGTTGCCGAAAGACACCCAAAGCTACTCCGGGATACAGGAGAGGGATCGGGACATCCCCAGGCGATCCAGATTCCACGGCAAACTACACCACCGCCAAGAACCTCAACAGAATGGGATGGACCCCAGTATCCTTTCCCCTACCTAGGAACTAGCGTGCCTGTGGGAGAAATCCCAAAGGCCAAAAAGAGGAATGGCAAAAGGGAAGGGTGGGGAGGAGGAAAGGAAAAAGGGGAGGATGGGATAGGGGAGGGGAGTTTGGGGGGTTAATTAGGTTCGGTCTGAGGAAGACCGACAGGGTTAATTCCTCAGACCAAGAGCCTCTTCACCACGCCAAGGAGCCCCCCTTGAAGAGGGACAAGATTTGCAGCAATTTGTTGAATTGAATTCCTGAGATTGTCCTTCATACATCTTTGATAAGGCTTTCTTCAAATATGCTGCAGAGATTGACCTTCATATTACTGACTGGCCACCATGTGCTAGAAATCAGTTTGTTCTCCCCTCCAAGACACTTTGTACTCTAAGTCAGAATTAATGATACAATTGTAGTCAAGGTATGCAGGCTGAGGACATTATTAAAGGTTATATTAAGTTGGGACTACCTGGAGTACACGTGGGCTAGTTAAAAATTTACTTGATAAGTATAGGAAAGCACTGGTTGGGCAATTTAGAGTTTTCTCCACTAAGTCATCGAAATGAAAACTTATTTTGACAAGAGGTTTGACAGGTATACAAATGAACTACCTACTAGCATGGGTCACAAGTGTTAAGTCAATTAGGAAATTGCCCATGTACATTATAATAATCAAGGGGGAGAAGCACTAAACCCATAGTATTATAGTGCCTGGGGGAGGGGGGGGGGATGATGTGGAAGGCATTCAGGCTTAATTCAGGGAACTGGAGCACAGATCCAATTTCCTAAAGAGCCCCTCACCAACATCAAGGAACCTTCCCTGAGGGGCCATGTACATTAAGAATTGTAATTATTATAATCAAAAAAGTGCTAAGCCACTAAGAATTGAAAGTTTTGTTATAAACTTAGTTTATCACAAGTTACCTTATTCAAGCCATTGAATTACTTTATGGAACAAATAATGCCATGCTAGTTATAACACTGAAGGAACTTCAGAACTTAATACTTTCATCCCTACCTGGGATGAAGTTTGTGAAACCAATTGAAGTTAGCATCAGGGTGGGTGGGTTTACCTAAGCAACCAGGTTAAGGAAAAAAGTTTTGTAATTAAAAACTTTAATACAAGCTGTAAAAAAATAGAACAAAACAGGAATGTTGTATGGAAAAAAACTACATGGTAGTTAACTGAAGAATGAAATGCAGTTTCATTGGTATCCTTTGATTACACTATGAAAATACTGAAGTTGGCAGAAGAATAATTCTACCAATAGCATTGGAAAGATCAAAAAAAGTTAATCGTACTCTCCTTCAACTTCACCCTCTTCCTCAAATTCTGCTTCATCATCAGCAGTAGCTTCCTGGTACTGCTGGTATTCTGAAACCAGATCATTCATGTTGGATTCAGCTTCTGTGAACTCCATTTCATCCATACCTTCTCCAGTGTACCAATGGAGGAAAGCCTTGCGCCTGAACATAGCTGTGAACTGTTCACTAACACGCTTGAACAATTTCCTGGATAGCAGTAGAATTTCCAATGAATGTAGAAGACATTTTTAAGCCTCGAGGTGGAATGTCACACACTGCTGTCTTAACATTATTGGGAATCCATTCTACAAAGAATGAGGAATTCTTGTTCTGGATGTTGTACATCTGATCATCAACTTCCCGCATTGACATTCTGCCACGGAAGATAGCAGCAACAGTAAGGTAACGTCCATGACGAGGATCACATGCAGCCATCATGTTCTTTGCATCAAACATCTGCTGAGTGAGTTCTGGAACTGTGAGAGCACGATACTGTTGTGATCCACGGGCGGTAAGAGGAGCAAATCCAGGCATGAAGAAGTGAAGTCTAGGGAAGGGCACCATGTTAACAGCAAGCTTCCGGAGATCAGCATTTAGCTGACCAGGGAACCTTAAACACGTAGTCACGCCAGACATTGTGAGGGAAACTAAGTGATTCAGATCTCCGTAAGTTGGGTTTTGCAGTTTGAGCGTTCTGAAGCAAATGTCATACAATGCCTCATTGTCAATACAGTAAGTTTCATCTGTGTTTTCAACTAGCTGATGAATTGAGAGGGTAGCATTGTAAGGTTCCACTACTGTATCAGATACCTGGGAGAAAAATTTTTTTTAAGGCAAACATGCAAACTATTTTTTTTTTTGGGGGGGGGGGGGGGGGGGCAAAAGTAATGTAGTACACCTTTAGAAATTTTACTAAGCCTATAAAGGCTAAGACCAATAAAGCAAGAATCTAATTCACTAAGTATTTAATTAAACTAATAGTTACTAAAATTAAATATGAAAATTCTCACCTTTGGAGAGGGCACAACAGAGAAAGTAACCATGATCCTGTCTGGGAATTCTTCACGGATTTTTGATACAAGGAGGGTACCCATTCCTGAACCAGTACCACCACCCAAGGAATGAGTTAACTGAAATCCTTGCAAACAGTCACACTTTTCAGATTCCTTTCTGACAACATCCAATACAGAGTCTACTAGTTCTGCTCCTTCTGTGTAGTGACCCTTTGCCCAGTTATTTCCAGCACCACTCTGACCTAAAAAAATAAATGCATTAAGTAAACAGTACTTCATTTAATACAAAAGTTTGGAAGTCTTCAGAATAATAAAAAAAGTTAGGCTAGTCTTAATTTTAAGACTGTCTTTAGTCAAATCTGTACAGAATTAAAGATACACTAATACCTATTGTACTAAGTTCACAACCTTAGTTTAACCAGACTTCAGTTTAAGAAAAAACTTAAAAATTACAAAAACTGTAATTTTCGTTGTATGTTACATATAAAAAAAGATCAGCCCAATACCAGTACAAAATCTTGTACACTTTACAGTGTGGTAATGTAAAGATTACTTAACCTACAACTATACTCCACAATGCCAAATTAACTTACGATTAACCCTTTCAGGGTCGGTCCTGTAATACGGCTTTGAATCCACAGGTGGTCCCGTAATATTACACATTCTAGCAGCTTCCCATCTTGTGGGAGAAAGCTGGTAGTCCTACATACGAGAGGATGGGTCTGGGTAGTCAGTGCTCAGCAGCAAAGTGGCATAAAACAGACCGATGCATTTTTATATGGTTTTAATGGTTGTATTTTCAGTTAGTGTCATTTGATAAATGGAAGATTTAGATTTTTGAATGGTTTACAGAAAGTAGCTTGAAATCGAGTTAAAAGTAGCAGAAATAAAAGATTTTTGCCGATGTTCAAGAGTAAACCAAGACGTGTGCCCAATACATGTCAACTAGCTGGTCTAACATGCACTCGTGAATGCACCGACATACAAATATTACCATTATGCAGTGGTCTGAATAACAGTAAATTTTTTTTTTTTTTTTGCATGAATAGAAATTCAAAGTGCAAAGGAAATACAAGGGGCCTGGAGACGTGACTAATGAACAATGATATTTTAATGCCAGGAACATCTACGTTTATCCTGGGCCCTATGCTGAAATTGGCCTCTAATTTTGTGCAAAATTTGTCAAATTAGTAGTGTGATTAACCCACTGACTGTCACAACCCCAAATCCTGAGGTCTCCTGGTGTCGCAAAATTAAAAAACAAATGTTATGAAATGATGTTTTCCCAATTGTAATAACACAAAAGAACGAAATTTCATGGAAAACTGATGGAATTAAGCTCTCGCGAAGTTAGTGACCTCAGTGATATTATGAATCGGTGATTCTGCCCACTTTGAGCCCTATTTTCAGCTAATTCCATTGTTTCAGTCGACCAAATTGGTATTTTAGAACTATTTTTTCTATCAATCGAGAACAAGACTGCCCATTTACCGATTTCAACTACCCAAAAACGTGGTCAGAAATTTGCAATTTGGCCAATTTCACGAAAATTAAATTGCAATTTCAAAATAGGGTCCAGAATGAACAATGCAGACATTCCTGGCTCTAAAATAACATTTATTGGAAAATTACGTGTTTACTTTCGAACATCGGCAAAAATCAAACATTTCCCCTACTTTTAGCTCCATTTCAAGGTTTTCATAGTAAAACTAATCAAAATCGCCTCTATTTCTATACGTTTTTCATTCTATCAAAAGAGACCAAGGAAACTAGAAAACAACCATAAATACTATATGAAAATAGACCACAAAGTCAGCATTTTAATTAAAAGTGAATTTTTCTTATTATGCACTGCGTGCTGCAGGATTTTTTATATGGTGCACACTCGCCACAGACCCATTCTCTCATGTTGGCCTACCAGCTTTCTCCTGCTTGATTTGAAGCCACTAGAATTTACGAGTATACATGTATATACGTCAAACACAGTGGCTTGTAAGACATGACCGAAACAGTCAAAGGAGTAATTTTGGGTAGTTGAAATGTGTAAATGGGCAGTTTCTTGTACTCTGAATAAAAAAAAAGTTCTAAGTAAACAGCTACAAGTTTGGTCAACTGGAACAAAACTGGCCCAAAATAGGGCTCAAGCAGGCAAAAGCACTGATGTGTAACTATTGCTGAGACTGCTAACTTTGTGAGTAATTCTAAGTTTTTAGAAATTTCATGCTTTTGGTTTCATTACCTTGGGATTTTTTTTTTTTTTTTTTTTTTTTTTTTTTTTTTTAAATTTTGACCCTGGGAGCAAGTTTGCGAGCAGGGTTCTCAACACTCGCAGGGTTAAGTATGATCACCTTACTACCAATGCAACAGCATTAAAGGAAGTTTAAACCTTTATGTCCAGCAAAGTACTACACTTGTGAGGGGGAGGGGGGAAAGGATGCTATCACCATTTAGAGTAGTGCAGTTACAAGGCTTAAGATTAAAAGCTTTTTATAGCATCAAGGATATTTGTGCTCTTCAATAATTTCAAAATAGTCTGATTCCATAAGGTTTTTACACAACCCCTTGGTACCTCTTCACCAGCAATCAACTTAAGCCTCGTGTTATTAGGATTTAAATTTAACAAATTTTATTTACCAATAAGTTTTGCAAAATTTAGTTACAACTGGAAAAGCTAATTAGGCAAGTCAAGAACATGGGCCTTGCAAATATTTTTTAAGTGGTATTTTAATTATGCTTGAAGATAGCCAACAATGGGCAAGCCTCAACATGCAAGGTAATTTAAGTACTATTTCAAAAATTTAGAGCTCCATGTTAAAATATGGTCTAATAAGCTATAAATTTATACAAGCTTTACAAAGGCCTATTTGCACAATTTACAAACTAATTGCAATTTAACACTTTTAACCTAAAACTTACTCTCAGGTACCAACTCCTGACTTACCTATTTGCAGCTGTTGTAACCAATTTTCCTATATACTGCTGTGAGCAATGAGACATTAACAGCTTTTTTTTTTATACATAAAGTTATGGCTACAAATTTGACCATTCCATTTGAAATTTATTCTTAGATCTATATGCATATCAGCACAATCTTAAGAAATCAAAGACTTCAATGCAAAATTTTTTACTATGGATATAAACATTAAAAGTCCAACTCCATTTGGTCATTTAAGAACCTCTTAAAACTGGAACTAAGTAATGCAATCAAACTTTCTTACCAAATACAAAACTGTCTGGCTTAAAAAGCTGACCATGAGGTCCTGCCCGAACACTGTCCATGGTGCCAGGCTCCAGATCCACCAAGACAGCACGTGGAACATACTTTCCCTGATTGCCCTCATTGTAGTATACGTTAATGCGCTCTAACTGAAGATCCATCAGCTCTTTCTCCACACCAGCAGTATATTCTCCCGTTGGTTGAATGCCATGTTCATCACTGATGATTTCCCAGAACTGAAAAAAAAATTTCAGTACATCAATCTAAATATCCTACAATTTGCTAAATTATGTTCCTGCATACAATTTCAAATTAAGGCCTACCATGAAAGATTTATGGGAAAGTATGACAATGCACTTTCAGGTTACAAGTGTGCTGCTAAAACCACTTCATACAAACTTCATTTGGGCAATGTGTCACCAGGTTAAATTTAACTCCAGTAGATTGTTTCCCCAGGTTCAATCCTCAAACTGCCTTGCTAATCCAACTTTCCTTTTAAATACACTTGCCAATAATTATGGTTTCAGCCTGAATGTTTGGGCAATTCAGCAATTTTCAAAAATATTAACACATTAAAAATAAAACAAACTAGCATAAAAAGCTATCACACTAAGTTAAAGAATCTTTCAATACCATTAAATTCTTTAACCCTTTCAGGGTCCGTCCCGTAGATCTACGGCTGGTCGGTGAGTGTCCAAACCGTAGATCTACGCCATGAGCTCAGCTCACTGATAAACTGTGAGTGGTACATTTGGGTCTAGATATGAGAGAATACATCTATGTGGTATGTGTGCACCACATAAAACAGATCCTGCAGCACACTGTATAATGAGAGAAAAAACTGAAATCATGATTTTTCGATTAAAACAGCAACTTTGCAGTATTTTTTCGTATGTTTTTTATAGTTGTATTTGCGATTTCTTGGTCTCTGATAGAATGGAAGACATGTTACAGAAATAGAGATGATTTTGATTGGTTTTTAGCACAGGAAATGGCTTGAAACTGAGCTCAAAGTAGCGGAAATGTTAAATTTTTGCCGATATTCAAGAGTAAACAAACGACCTCACACGTCTAATACACGTCAGCTGGTGGGTCTAATACATTCACAAATATGGTGATGATATTTATACAATTATTACAGTATTGCATAACAGTAAATCTTCTATTTTTTGGTGTGAATAAAAATTCATTATGTGAATAAAAAATCAAAATGGAATTTATTTGTAAAGCCTCAAAACATAACTAATGAACAGAGGAAATGTTAGTTTAGTGCCAGGAATGCCTACATTGTTTATTCTGGACCCTATTTTGAAATTGGAATATTTTGAACTTTGTGTTAAATTGGCCAAATTAACAATTTCCGATCACTATTTTGTAGTTGAAACAGTTGATTTGGCGATTTCTTGTGCTCAATCGATAGAATAGAAGCAATACTAGTGAAATAGCTAAGAATTTGGTTGATTGGAATAATATAATTGGCCTAAAATGGGAGTCAAAGTCGGCAAAATCGCCGATTCGTAAATATCGCTGACACATCAAAATTCGCGAGAGCATAATTTCATCAATTTTCCACCAAATTTCGTACTTTTTGTTTTATTACCTTCACAAAAAGATTCTCTACGATTTCATAAGAAAAAATAATTTTTTTTTTTGAAAATTCTTGGACACTGGTGCGTGACTCCAGATTTGGGCCTTGGACCCTGAAAGGGTTAAATACACAGACCAGTTGGACAAGTATTGAATGCGTGACATTTGTTTACTCAATCACCAAAAATGAAATTTCTGCTACTTTAAACAGAATTTTAAGCTACTTTCAGTCCAGAAAGGCTTCTATTCTATCAAACAAGATCAAGAAACTGGAGAATACAATATTCAAGAGCTATGAAAACACAAAGGGGCAGGTATAAACCAAAACCTGGGTTGTCCCCCCCCTAAATTATAGTGCAATAAGATTTATATGGTGTGCACTTACTACACCCATTTTCTCATGTCTAGGCCCAAATTTACCACTAGTTTCTCGGAGCAAGCAGAGAGCTCATGGCCTAGTACAATAGGACCCACCCTCAAAGGACTAGAATAACTTATCAACAAAGGGGGGAGGGGGGGGGCACCAAGCTTTCTTCCACTTTCCAGGGATATACTTACGCACATGACCTATGAAGTTACAAAGTCAGAGAAGGCTACTAGATTATGTTTAGCATCTGGTGGAATGCAAGGTTATCAGGTTCAAATTAAGGGATGTAATTTGAAATTAACTGGATTGTGCCCCCTCACTGGCATCAAGGAGCTTTGCCAACAGTCTAGTCATGTTAGCCTACACATTTTAGTTAAAGCCATTGATCCCAAGCAACAACAGTAGTTCATTTAGTAACAGCAATGATTAGTTCACCAATTCAACTAGGTCAAAAAAATTTATCAAGTTGGCAATCCAATTTGAAGTCCTGAACTACTTCAGACTTCACCCTGCCAAGAAACCTAAGAACATAACACTGCAGCAGGCCTGTTGGCCCAGGCAAGACAGGTCCAAGTTACCTACTGACTTAAGCCACTGACCAAACCTAGTCGGGCGACACTCGCCCACAACCACTTTCATTTATCGAACCTTTTTAACCCGTAAATGGTCCAAATTTATACATACGTTCACTACCCCAGTGCCCTGAATTTTTTTAATTAAAAAAATTTAAAGCACATTTTTCTAAGGGTAATAGGATAAAATTTTTTAGGGTCAGTACTTAGAGATATGAGGCCGAGAAGTTGGCACTGGATGCTCACGTGACAGCAACATCGAGTCCTGCCACTTGCTTAAGTTTTGCCTATATACCTTTTTTCTATTTTTCATATTTTATATAATTTACATGTTCTGATAATTACAATTTGTAGTAGTTCTTGTCACTTCATAACCAATCTTTGTTCTGACACTAGTATTAGGTACTGAAATTATACTCTGTTGAACACTGACAGGTGGACATTTACACCTGCCTGGATCATTTACTTTTGTCTTGGAATATATACAGAGTATTTATAGGTCCCAGTAATGCTTTGGATATGTGGAAGTATATAAGGAAAAGGAGAATACATAGTAATAAAATAAGTTCCCTTGAAGCACGAAAAACAAAGTCCACCCCTGACAGTGACGTGATAAGATGAGAACATTTGAAAAGGGCTGACATTTGATGAGCATTCGCGAGGGTGCAGTGACAAGACTAAGCTTTGCTTTCGCTTTTACACAAACTGTCTATTTGTCTGTCAAAACTATCCATCTAGCTCTGTCTCAGACAAGACTGTCGGGCCTCACGTTTATCTCGAGTGGGGGGGAGGGGGT
>NC_069441.1:40680506-40697167 GCF_026875155.1 Cherax quadricarinatus
AAAAAAGGTTAAAAAAAAAATTTAATTTTTTTAATTTTTAATAAATTTATGGGGGAAAACAAAAACGCCCCCGGGACGGAAAAGACTTAATTATGCAGGATAAACCACGGGAGGGGGGGTGGGGGAAAACTTTAGGTCAAGTCTTTTCCCCCTTCTCGTGGGGTCACGGAGGGGTCATTGGGCGTCCAATAGGTAAAACTGGCCACTTAAAAAGATCCATTTTTTAAAAATTTAAAAGGTTCTTTTTTTAAAAAAAATTTTTTTTACGTTTAAAAAAAATATTTTATTTTTTTTTTTATTTATGTTAAAGTAAAAAAAATTATAATTTTTTTTACCAAAAAGAAAAACTTAGAAACCTACCTAACCTTATTAAACAAGCGCGTTTTTAATTTAGCCTAACCAAACTAAAATGTTTTTTTGGGTAAGTTTAAATAATTTAAAAATAAACAAACACAATGGGAAAATTTTTTTTTTTTGTTTTTGGTTTTTAAAAAGATTTTTTTCGAGTTTTCATTTCACAAATTTTCGCCCTGCCTTACTATCAAGAAGAGGTTTTTTTATTAAAAACAAAAAAAAAATTTGGGGGGTTTCCATTTGGCCCCCGACAAAATTTTATATAAAAGTTCATCTTTAAGGACCCCTTTTGCAAGGGGTTGTTGGGGGCTTGTGCCAGCAATAACACCAAAATTTTCTGTGCACCAAAATTCGAATTCCCGCCCTGGGAAAAAACCCTGGGTTTTTCCAAATAAAATATCACAGTCACTTAATCTTCTCGAAAAATTTTCTTTTTTTAATACCCTTTGGAATAGGGGGCGGGGCTGCAAGTTACTGCGATTTTTTAAATCCAATAGTGTTTTTTTCAATCCCGGTGGGGGTTTTGTGGGGACTGGGTGTTTCTTTCCCCCAAAAACGTTGTTTTGTTTGCTTTCTGCTGGTCCGTTGTTTTGTTGGTTTTTGGCTGGCCCCCCTCAATTCCCCCTTTTTTTTTTTATTTGGGTTTTTTTTCGTTTTGTTGGGTTTGGTTGTGGGTGATTTTCTTGATGCTGGTTGGGTTTGGAGTGATGTCCCCGATGGCCTGGTAGTTGTGGAAAATTTTGGAGTCCCTTTTTTGCTTGCGGGGTCATATTGTTGTGGCGGGGTTTTTCCATTGGGCCCCCAAATTGCTCGCCTGGTTTCCTTGTGGCTCACATTCACTCCCTGGTTCTATTGTGGTTCACATTTTTTGCTCCCCTGGTTTCCCTTGTTTTGGCCAACATTCGCTCGCCTGGTTTTCTATTTTTGGCCTTCAAACATTCGCTCCCTGGTTTTTTATTGTGGCTCACATTTCGCTCGCCCCGGTTTTTTTTTCCCCCCAAAATTGTGGGCTTTTTTACATTCGCTCAAACCCGGTTTCCTTGTGGCCTCACTTCCCTCCCTGGTTTTTCTATTGGGGGTCCCCCCCCATTTTTTTTTGGGACCCCTCCCCCTTTTTTGGGTTTTTCCCCCCGGGGGCTCCCCAATTTTTGCTCCCTGGTTTTTTTGTGGCTCCATTGCTTCCCCCGTTTCTATTGTGGTCACATTCGCTCAAAACCCGGGGTTTTTTTTGTGGCTACACGCTCGCCCCGGTTTTTCCCCTTTTTTGGGCTCACATTCGTCCCTGGTTTTTTTTGGGGTCCCATTCGCCCCCTGGGGTTTTTCCTTGTGGGCCCCACATTCCCCCCCCTGGTTTTTGTCCCCCTTTTCACATTTTTTCGCCTGGGGTTTTCCCTTGGGGTCCCACATTCCTCCCTGGGTTTCCTTGTGGCCCCACATTTTTTTCCTCCCCGGTTTCCCTTTTTGGGGCTACATTCGCTCCCTGGTTTCCTTGGGCTACTTTCGCTCCCTTTTCCTTGTGGCTCACATTCCGCCCCCCTGGTTTTTTCCCCCATTTTTTTGGGGGGGCTCACATTCGCTCCGCCTTTGGTTTTTTTTGTGGCTCACATTCCTGCCCTTGTTCCCAAATTTTTGGCCCTTTTCCATTCGCTCCCCCGGTTCCCTTTTTTGGGCTCCATTCCCCCCCCCCTGGGTTTTTTTGTGGCTCACATTCCCTCCCTGGTTTATTGTGGCCAATTCGCTTCCCCCCGGTTTTTTTTTCCTTTTTGGCTCCCTTGCTCCCGGTTTTTTTGGGGGCTCACATTCCTCGCCGGTTTTTTGTGGGGTCAAATTCGCTTGCCTGGTTTCTTTTTGGGCTCACTTCGCCCTCCCCGGGGGTTTTTTCCTTGTGGGGTCACATTGCCCCCTTTTTTATTGGGGCCACATTCGCCTCGCCTGGTTTTTTTGTGGCTTTTAAATTCGCCGCCTGGTTTCCTTGTGGCTTTTACATCGCCCGCCCGGTTTCTTTGTGGCCACTTTCCCTTCGCCTGGTTTTTCCACTTTTGCTCTTTTACTTTTGCCCCCGGGCCTGGTGGTTGGTCAAAATTTGGGGGGCGTGCGCCCTGTGTTTTCATGTTAATCGGTGGCTGCTAAGCAACCCCGAGGCCCTTTTTGCCTGGTTGGGTTTTTCTAAACCCTCATTGTTGGGGTCGACGTTTTGCCCCCTTATGGAGAGGCAACGCGCCCCGCTTGTGCAAAGGAGGGGGAAAAATGGGGGAGCCCCAAGTAAAATGGGGTTTTTTTTAAAAGGGGGTTTGGGCCCCCCACCAGAAAATAAAAGCCCCCTTATTTTTAAAAGCAAGGGCCCTTGGGGTTGGGTTCAACCTCTGGAGGGGGGCGGTTAATTCCAAGAAAAAAAACAAAAACCAGTGGGCAAGGAAAAAAAAATTTTGGTTAGAGGGGAAAATTCAAAACCCCCCGTTTTGGAAAAACTGGAGGGAAAATAATAAACAAAAGAGTATTATGGTCCCAACAATTTGGGGAAAAAAAAAAATTTAAACCGGGGAAAAGGAAAGCGGGTTTTCACTTTCAAGGATAAAACAGGTTTTTCCCCGGGGCCAGGGAAAAAAATTAAAAAATGGTAATGAGGAAAAATTTTCAAAAACGAGAAAATGAAAGAAAATTTATGAACCTATTCAAAATAAATTGCCTCTAGGCGGGGAATTTTTTTTGGTAAAAACTATTAAAAGGGGTTCAGGGTTAAATTTAAGGATCCACTGCAGTAAAGCTGCCAAAAAAAAAATGGGAAAGTTGGGGGAAATTGAGACTTTTTAAAAAAGGGGAGGGAGAAAATATAAATTCACTTGGCTTAAGGGGAAAACTGCACAAAAATCTCCCTCAAAGAAAAATGGCGGAGGGTCAAAATCCCCCCAATAAAAATAGGGGGGGGGCCCCCCGGGGGGGTTTTAAACCCAAAAAAAAAATAATTTCCCCCCCAAAAAAATTTTTTCACCTTTAAATTAGGGGAATGCCAAAAAAAACCCCCGGTCCTTCAAGGGAGGGGGACGATAACAAAAGCATGCCAAAAAAAGGGGCGGGGGCCCTGGACTTGGGACTGGTGGGCCCCGGGGCAAAAAACTGTTTACAGGCCCTACCATTTTGGGGGGTGGCAAAAACCCCCCCGGGGGGGGGTCCAAAACCTCCAGGTAACCTTCCTCCTTTGGGGGGTTTTCGGGGAGTTTTCCCCCCCCCGGGGTTTAAAAAAATTTTGGGGTTGGGGGGTTCCCCCCCAGGGAAACCCGTTTTTTCCCCTTATGATAAACTCAAATTTCTTTTTAGGGTGTTGTTTTAAGCTGGGTTATTAAAATTTGGGAAAACCCCCAGCCTGTTGGGGGAAAACTTTTAAAACATACGGTAAATTCTTTCCCTGGGGTTAAAAATTTTGGGGGTTTGAATTTTTTTTTTTTTTTTTTTTTTTTCCCCCCCCTCTTTTTAACAAATTTTTGGGGGTTGTAACGGGGAAAAAATTAAAACCCCCCCGGGGGGAAAAAGGGTTAAACTAAATTTTGGCCCTCTCGCCCCCCCTCCTTTTTTTTTTGATAAAAAACTTTTTTTTTTCTGGGGACTCCAAAATTTTTCCCCTGTTTTTCATCTTTTTTCCCCCTGTACCTTTTTTTCCCCCCTTTTGGGAATTTTTTTTTTCCTCCCCCCGGTTAAGTTTTTTTTATGACACTTTCCCCCCCTTTTGGGGATTTGTAAAATTTTTTTGAAAACCCCTTAAATTTTTTAAATCCATGGTTTCGGGTTTGGGGGCCCATTTTTTTCTTTTTGAAAAACCCCCCCCCCTGTGAGCCCCTTTTTTTGAACCCCCGCCTCCCGTGGGGGGTACCTTCTTTTCAAAAAGTTTTTTTGGAAATTTTTTTTATTGTTTTTTGCTTTTTTGGTTTAAATGGGTTTTGGGGGGGGTTTTTGTTTTTCCCCCCTTTGGGGGGGTTGGGGGTGGGAAAAAAAAAAAAAGGGGGAGATGGCGGGAAGGGGTTTGTGTGTGAGGGGAGGATGCAAAAAAAAGGGGGGGGGGGGGGGGGGGAAGTTTGTGTGGGGGGGAGGATGGCAGGAAAAAGTTTGGGGGTGAGAGAGGGAGATGGCAGGAAATGCTTGTGTCATTTTTGGGCAATTTTTTAGTTTTCTTTTCCTTTGGGTTTAATAATAGTTCTCCCTGGGGGGATCATCGACCCCGCAGCCCGGTCCCCCTTTGACCAGCTTGTCTCTGAATCCTGATGATTCAGAAACCGTAAAAACATTTGGGTATCTTTATTTTTGAAAAAGTTTGCCCCACACGTAGGCCCCTTTTCAAAATCAAATGCAGAAGCGGGTAGTAGTGAAAGAAGATGTAAAAAAGCCATCAATTCTTTTTAAAAAATAGATTTGAGGGGGGCGTTTCCTCAGCCCCGGAGAAGAAGTTTTTCAAAACAACACCTGTTGTCATAGTGTTTCACAGGTGTTTGGGGGGCTACAGGGTGTGTAGGGACCGTTTAACCAGGGGATGGGGGCCTTGGGGGAAAGTTCGTGTAATAGACAGCCCGGGCCCATGGGGGCCGGGGGCCCCCAGTCAGTAGTAAGACTCGAAACTATAAAAAGGGGGGGGGGTAAATGGGGGGGGGGCAGGACTACTGTTGATGGTTTCAGGGGTCCCCATTTCCTCCAATAGCCCGAAAGGTATGAAAAAACTTTGATGGCCTTTGATGAGTTTGGAGTTTTTTTTTTTATATTCAGATGAAGAAAACCGGGGAAATTAATCCCCCTCTAGCAATTATTTAAAATTTCAGGATAGTTGAAAAACTTTGGTCCCACTTTTACCCCCTTTTAACCCGTGGGTGTTTTTGGCTGCTTGCCCTCTGGCCCCCCCTATCGGCACAGCCTGGGTTAAAACTGGCCCCCTTGGTGGAGAAAATTTTTCCAGTTTTTTTCCCCTTGAAGCTTCTCACTTTTCCAGCAGTGTTTTTTTTTATATCTTCCGGTAAAAAATTTAGCTGGGACCCCCGGATTTGATAGTTTTTTCCCCGATGGTCCCAGGCGCCCATGCTTTTCCCCTGAATTATTTGGTCAAAAACCCTTAAGTACTTTCCCCTTATAAATTATAATTTTATCTCTGCCCCCCCCGCAAAATACATATTTTTTTTTGGGTTTCAGGCGTTTTCCCGTAATTTAAAAGCTTTTCCCCGGCCTTTTGTGATTTTTAACATGACTTGTTTTAAAAAATTTTGTCTGTGTTTTCCGTCCTAATTTTGAGAAATTTTTTTATCCATTTGGATGAGACAGTTCGGGGATTATAATAATAGAGAGTAAAGCATTGTTTTTTTTTGTTGACAAAAAAAAAAAGGCTTTTTCCCCGCACTTTTTTTTTTTAAATTTTTTTTTATTCTTTTTTTTTTTTTTTTAATCCCTAAACACCTTCTTTTTTCCTTTCTCCCCCTTGTTTTTTTACCTTTTGTTTGGTTTTCCTCTTTTCTCTCCCCTCTCCTTTCCCCCTCTTCCTTCCTCCTCTCCCTCTCTCTTTCTCTCCCCCTTTCCCCCCTTTTTTAAATAAATTTCAGTTAAAAGTATAACAGTTTGAGACACGACCCCCCCCTTCCTTCCCCCCCCCCCTACTGTCTTCACTCCCTTCTCAGTTCTTCTTCCCCCGTCTTCACTTGTTTCTTTGCTCACCCATTGTTCCACCCTACCCCTTTCTTCCTTCTTTCTCTACTTCTCACTCCCCCCGTTTTTTTCTCTCCCCTCCCCTCTTGTTCCCCCCCCTTTTTTTTGCTTTTATTCCCCTTTCTTTTCTCTCACTTTCCTTTTTTCCCCTCCCCTTTTCTCGTTCCTTTTCCTTTTTTCACTCACTTTTGTTCCCCTTTTCTCTCACTTGCTTTATTTCTTTTCACCCCCTAAACAATTTTTCTTTCACTGTTTGAAGGCCCAGAGTTTTAAAGAAGGACAAATGTGAGGACGCGGGAGTGTGTAATGGTTCACATGTGTGTATCGGGGTTGGGGCGTGTTCGTGTTTTGGGGGGTCAAAGGGGGGGGGAGGGTGATTTTTAAAAGGGATTTCCCCTACGTGGTCTTGAAGATCAAGTCCCTGGGTTTAAATCAGTGGTTCCCTGGTCCACCCGTGTTTGATCCTTTAAGACAGGGGGTCCGTGTAACAGTGTTTTTGCTTGGTTTACCACTGTGGTTTTCCCCCCCGAAGAACCAGGTCGTGTTATCAGTGTTTTTCTGGTCTCACCACTGTGGTTTGAAGATAGGTCTGCCTCCACCATTGTATCTTTGAGATAAGGTTTCTGTATTAGTTTTGTGGGCCACCCGTTTTGGTTTGGAAAACCATTGTCAAATCACAAGTAAGCGATAGTAAAACAGAGAAAACCAGAAAAAGGTCGGGAGGGGGGGAGTGGTAGTAGTAAAAAGTAGTAAAAATAATAGTAGTAGTAGTATAAAATCGAATTCTTTTTCTCCCCACGGGTTTTTTCGTTTTTTTAAATTTTACTAGGTTGGGGCCTTTAAAAGGGACCTGGGGGGGGGGGGGGGAACTTGAGTGTCTGTGGACTCGTTTCGGGGTCACCCCCCCACGACTTGGTTGTTGGTCCAGGGTGAAATGTCAAAAATTTTAGGAAATTTCCTGCGGGTTTAAATAATTATTTTTGTCGTGCTTTGGTGTTGTTGTTCTTGAAAATCCGTGAATTAGTGTTTTTGTGTTGCCACCACTGTGTTTTTCAGAAGAACCACCCGGAAAGGGGCTCCGTGTCTTCTTTCTTCCTAATTGGAATGGTTTTATTTGGGGGCCAAGGGGCCGCCATTGCAACACATGCGTTGACCAGAAAAACCAGAAAAGGCCGGAGGGGGTTGGAGAATTTATGGAAATATAAATTTTGTTGAAGAGCAGAATTTTTTTCTTCACCTGTGTTTGGGTGACCGGGCCTTTTTTCCGGGGTCTTCGGCCCCGGAATAATTCGTTTAAGCCACAATACACCGGTAAAAATATATAATTTATTTTATTATATTTTATAATTTAATTAATATTATATATTATTTTAACTATATTTTAATTATTTATTTTATAAAATTTAACCCTTTAGGGTTAATATTCTTGGACTTTTGGTAAGCCCCCGGGACATCGGTTCCACTAAGAGTATTAAAGTAGAAATGTTAAAACTTTAAACTTAAGGGTTATTTCTTGGATAAATATTATTTTGTGTGCTTTTTTGTGTTCTGTGTGTACTTTTAATAGTGCCTAGTGTGATTTTTGGTTATGCCGGTAGTGTGAGACATGGAAAGGCCGTATTTTTTCTTTATGGTAGGCCGAGGGAGTAAACATGGTTGCACCCCCGGTGGTTGGCCGGTGTGAGTTCTTATGGATTCCATCGTAGTGTGAACTAGGAGAATTTTGGTGTGGTGGTACTTTGGTTGGGTGTTTAGTTACTTTTTGTCCTTGTGGTCTTATTACCGTCTTAGTACAATGTAAGTCCTAAGGTAAGTTACTTATGTATCGTATATATTATTATATATTATTATATTATTATGTACTTATACTATAATGTATATCTATTATTACTTATATATTCTTATTATATATATTATTTATATTACACCTTTTGGTAATATGTCTTGTGATTACTTTTGGTATGCTCTCCTGTGAGCTTACGTAGTAGTGCACGTATTGTGAGTATTGATAGAATGCCTGTATCTTTGAGGACTTTAAGGTAGTGCCGTCTTGTGAGTACTATATGGTAGTTGCCGTAGTGTGAGTACTTATGGTAGTGCCGTAGTTGTGAGTACTTTATGGTAGTGCCGTAGTGTGAGTACTTATGGTAGTGCCGTAGTGTGGAGTACTTATGGTAGTGCCGTGTGGAGTACTTATGGTTAGTGCCGTCTTGTGAGTACTTATGGTAGTGCGTCGTGTGGAGTACTTATGGTAGTGCCCGTCTTGTGAGTACTTATGGTAGTGCGTCTTGTGAGTACTTTGGTAGTGCCGTCTTGTGAGTACTTATGGTAGTGCCGTCTTGTGAGTACTTTGGTAGTGCCGTCTTGTGAGTACTTATGGTGTGCCGTCTTGTGAGTACTTTGGTAGTGCCGTCTTGTGAGTACTTGGTAGTGCCGTCTTGTGAGTACTTATGGTAGTGCCGTCTTGTGAGTACTTATTGGTAGAGCCGTCGTGTGAGTACTTATGGTAGTGCGTCGTGTGAGTACTTTGGTAGTGCCGTCATGTGAGTACTTTGGGTAGTGCCGTCGTGTGAGTACTTAGTTAGTGCCGTCTTGTGAGTACTTGGTAGTGCCGTCTTGTGAGTACTTATGGTAGTGCCGTCGTAGTGAGTACTATGGTAGTACCGTCGTGCGAGTACTTATGGTGGTGCCAGTTTTGTGAGTATTAGTAGTGCCGTCTTGTGATGTACTAATGTTAGTGCACGTGAATTTAGAGTACTGTGTGTGCCGTTTGTGAGAATACTTAGGTATGCCGTTGATGTGAAGAGTAGTTATGGAGTGCGTTTGGGGAACTTATGGTAGTGCCGTAGTGTGAGACTCATGTGTAGTCGACCGCTCGTGTGAGTACTTATGGTAGCCTAGTGTGTAGACTATATGGTAGTGCCGTTTCGATTGATTTGGAGTGCCGTAGTAGGTAGTCCTATGTAGTGCCGTCGTGTGAGTACTTATGGTAAGTGCGTGTGTGAAGTACCTAGGAGTGCGTCGTGTGAGTATTAGGTAGTCCGTCGTGTGGTAATATGGTGTGCGTGTATTGAGTACTATGGGTAGTGCGTCTTGTGAGATTTGTGTGCCACCTCTTAAATATCCAGGCGGACATGTGTAACTCAGTTACTTGTTAGTCGCACTGGGAATTTAGAAAGATTTCTTTTGTTTTGAAAACTTAACCTACTGATGAAGAAGCAGAGAGAGAGGAGACAGTAGAGAAGAGAGAGAGAGAGGAGGAGTTAATTGGTCTGTATATTCGATCCTTCTGGCATCATCCAAACAAGCCATAGGGAGTTAGATATCTCTAGGCCTTTCGGCATTAGTCCGAGCACGTCATCAGAGCTTCCAGTATGAGGAACTTAACTGAATGCATGGTACAAATTCTCTAGACGGTCAGTTTGGAGCGTGTATGGAAAGGAGTGTCTATAGACAGGGGGAGAGGGAGTGTGTATAGAAGTAAGGGGGAAGTGTATTGCATGGGGAGGGGATTGAAGATGTATGTGTATAGAATTCTTAGGAGTACGTCAAGCCTCTGGTGCGTACTATCAATATTTCTTTACAGTGGAGCGTGGTGCGTGTGTTGAAGACATGTCTGCTCTCAAGCACTGTCTGGTCTGTCTTAATTGGTCAAGCGCTGTCTAGTCTATCTTAACCTGGTCAAGCACTGTCTGGTCTGTCTTAACCTGGTCAAGCACTGTCTGGTCTGTCTTAGCCTGGTCAAGCACTGTCTGGTCTGTCTTAACCTGGTCAAGCACTGTCTGGTCTGTCTTAACCTGGTCAAGCACTGTCTGGTCTGTCTTAGCCTGGTCAAGCACTGTCTGGTCTGTCTTAACCTGGTCAAGCACCGTCTGGTCTGTCTTAACCTGGTCAAGCACTGTCTGGTCTGTCTTAAACTGGTCAAGCACTGTCTGGTCTGTCTTAACCTGGTCAAGCACTGTCTGGTCTGTCTTACCTGGAGGTTATTCCGGGGATCAACGCCCCCGCGGCCCGGTCCATGACCAGGCCTCCCGATGGATCAGGGCCTGATCAACTAGGGTGTTACTGCTGGCCTCACGCAGTCCAACATACGAGCCACAGCCCGGCTGATCCGGCACTGACTTTAGGTATCTGTCCAGCTCTCTCTTGAAGGCAGCCAGGGGTTTATTGGCAATTCGCCTAATGCTTGATGGGAGGCTGTTAAACAGTTTTGGGCCCCGGACACTTATGGTGTTTTCCCTTAGTGCCCATGGCGCCCCTACTTTTTATTGGGGGCATTTTGCATCGCCTGCCCAGTCTTTTACTTTCGTAGCGAGTGATTTCTGTGTGCAGATTTGGGACCATTCCTTCCAAGATTTTCCAAGTGTATATTATGATATATCTCTCCCTCTGCGTTCCAACGAGTACAAGTCAAGTGCTTCCAAGCTTCCCAGTAGTTAAGGTGCTTGACAGAACTTATACGTGCAGTAAAGGATCTCTGTACACTCTCTAGATCTGCGATTTCACCTGCTTTGAATGGAGATGTTAATGTACAGCAGTATTCCAGCCTAGAGAGAACAAGTGATTTGAAAAGGATCATCATGGGCTTGGCATCTCTCGTTTTGAAAGTTCTCATTATCCATCCTATCATTTTCTTTGCACGTGCGATCGTGGCACTGTTGTGATCCTTGAAAGTGAGATCCTCAGACATTACTACTCCCAGGTCCCTTACATTAGTTTTCCGCTCTATTGTATGGCCGGAGTCAGTAGTATACTCTGTTCTAGTTATTATCTCCTCCAGTTTTCCATAACGGAGTGTAGTTGGGAATTTGTCCTCATTGAACATCATATTGTTTACGTTGCCCATTGGAAAACTTTGTTTATATCTTCTTGGAGATTAAACCGCGTCCTCAGCAGATGACAGCCTCATGCCGATCCTAGTATCATCCGCAAAGGATGATACGGTGTTGTGGTGTATATCTCTGTTTATGTCTGATATGAGGATAAGGAATAAGATGGGGGCGAGTACTGTGCCTTGTGGAACAGAGCTCTTCACTATGGCAGCCTCCGATTTAACTCTGTTGACTACTACTCTTTGTGTTCGATTTGTTAAGAAGTTGAAGATCCATCTCCCCACTTTCCCAGTTATTCCTTTAGCACGTATTTTATGGGCTATTACGCCATGATCGCATTTGTCAAATGCTTTTGATTTTCTTCCAGTGCATCCAAGGCCATGTCATAGTGATCCAGTAGTTGTGAGAGGCAGGAGCGACCTGCCCTGAACCCATGTTGCCCTGGATTGTGCAGATTTTGGGAATCCAGGTGATTTGCAATCCTGCTTCTTAGCACTCTTTCAAAGATTTTTATGATGTGGGACGTCAGACCTATTGGTCTATAGTTCTTAGCTAATGCTTTGCTGCCACCTTTATGGAGTGGGGCTATATCCGTTGTTTTAAGTGACTGTGGAATTTCACCCATGTCCAAGCTCCTCCTCCATAGTGTACTTAGGGCAGTGAGAGGGGTTTCTTGCAGTTCTTAATGAAAACAGAGTTCCATGATCTGGGCCCGGGGCTGAGTGCATAGGCATGTTGTCAGTGGCTTTTTCGAAATCTATCGGAGTTAGGGTAATGTCGGAAATCTGGGCATACATTTATGGAGTTTTGAGGCTCATTCATGAAGAAATCATTTGGGTCGTCAGATCCTCAGACCGATTAGTGGTTCACTAAACACAGAGTCTACTGGGATTTCATATTTCACTCATTTCCTTGTTGTCATCTGTGTAAAGTCCCATCCTGTCTGAGTAAGGGCCCGATACTAGATGTGGTATTTGCCTTGTTTTTGGCATATGAAAAGAAATATTTTGAATTTCTTTCAATTTCACTAATAGCTTTAAGCTCCTCCTGCCTCTCCTGGTTCCTGTAAGAGTCATTTAGCTTAAGTCTCGATAGTTTCCACTTCCCTGGTCAGGCCTCCTTTCGTGTATCAGATGTTCTAGCATCCTGAGGAGCTCAGTGACTCTTCGCGTCTTCTGTAGAGGGAGCGTCTTTTTCTCTCCAGTTTACTCCTGCTTTCTTCTTTCTTAGGGGAATATGCCTAGAACATGCTTCGGCTACCAGGAAGTTGATCCTTTCAAGGCACTGGTTTGGATCCATGTCATTTAAGACATCTTCCCAACATGTTTCGTTTAGGACATGGTTTTACCTGGTCCCAGTTGATGTTCTTGTTGTTGAAGTTGTATTTTGTGAAGACACCTTCCCAGGTACATGCATTCTGCTGATCAGGACCCCTATGCATGTACGTCTGGACTTCGATTAGGTTGTGATCGCGAATTAGTTGTTTTTGATATTCTTATGTCTTTATCAGGTCCTCATTATTTGTGAAGATAAGGTCAAGTGTGTTTTCTAGTCTTGTTGGCTCCACTATCTGCTGGCTTAAGGTGTGTTTTTCGCAGAGACTTAGTAGCTTCGTGTGTGTGACCTTTCATCTGCGCTGCCTCCGGGGATTGTTTCAGCTATAACATTATTTTGCTACATTCTTCCATTTTGTATGCCTTAGGTTGAAATCACCAAGCAGTAAGATGTTTGGGGATGGAGCTGGAAGGTTTCCAAACAGTAATCAATTTTCAGCAGCTGTTCCTTGACTGTTTGTGAGGTTGCATCTGGTGGCTTGTTACAAACCACAATGACTAGGTTTTGGTTCTCGATCTTTATTGATAGAACTTCAACTACCTCATTTGTGGTGTTCAGCAACTCCTGTGCAGATAAGGGACTCTTTGACATACAGGCCAACCCCCCCTTGTTGCCTGTTTTTTCTGTCGCATCTAAAAGGTTGTAACCACTTATCCATATTTCACTGTCAAAGTGATCTTTTGTGTGAGTCTCTGTGAAAGGCTGCAAACATTGCATTAGACTCCTCTAGAAGTCCACTGATAAAAGGTATTTTGTTGTTGGTGGATGGCTTAAGGCCTGTATATTAGCAAATATGAACGAGGTTGTATTCTGTGTTTGTTGGGGGGATTTGTTATTGGCATCAGTAGTTGTAATTCTGGAGGGCCATGGGTGGCCACTGGCTGCACTCCAGTCCAACAAGGCTCCAAGGTGGTGGACTATTTTTGTTATTTCTTCCATTTTCTTTTTTCGTTTCCTGCCACTAAAAAATCACCTGGAGTTGGGTTGTCGTAGTACTATTGTTTGTCTTGTGGGGTCTGTGCCTCCTGGTCCCTTTTAGATGGTATGCAGGGCACTCGATGTTGTAACACTGCTTCTGGAGGACCGAGGAGTGGCACATTTTTGGGTGAAAGAAGTACAGGAAGAAGAACGACACACTCCTTTAGACAGGAGGTCGCTACATTTTTTGGGATGCTCAAAGTTGCATGTCCATTTTTTTCCCTGTTATTCCATGCTTACAGATGCCCAAGCATAATATTTGCACAAATTCACCTTTGTTGAGAATTGTTGGGAGGTGTGTTGTCAATTTCTGCAGGTTCTGGGACTGCACTATAATCCTCAGTATCCAAGCCAGGGCCACCCCGTCCTGGATTCCATCTACTTTCCCCAGTAGAGGAAGAAGGAGGAGACTCCTCTCCAACATCTGTACTGTGGGCCACGGTCTTGTGCAATGATGCTTGTATATTTACGGTTTTAGATGGTTGTATATTTACTGTTTTTGTGGTGGTTTTGGTAGTGTCCCTAGGAGAGTCTGGGCTGGCAGCAAGGCTGGGGGCTGGGGCTGGGTCAGCACTGGGGCTTGGGGCTGGGGCTGGGTCTGGGTCAGCGGCTGGGCCTGGGCCAGCACCAGCACTGTGGGTATTAGTGCTATGGCTGGGGGGCCTGTGCCGCACCAGCAGCTGTGGGTATTAGTGCTATGCCTGGGGGAGCCTGGGCCAGCACCAGCAGTGTGGGTATTAGTGCTATGACTGGGGGAGCCTGGGCCAGCACCAGCACTGTGGGTATTAGTGCTATGACTGGGGGAGCCTGGGCCAGCACCAGCACTGTGGGTATTAGTGCTATGACTGGGGAGCCTGGGTCCAGCACCAGCTCTGTGGGTATTAGTGCTATGCACTGGGGGAGGGGCCTGGCTTAGCACCCATGTGGGTGACTAGATAGTTTCGAGTCATCTGTTGTGTGGCATTCTGCATTTTTTGATCACACATCCTGCTCCCATGTTTGGTCTGGTCTGTCTTAATCTGGTCAGACAGCCTGTCTGGGTTGTCTTAACCTGGTCAAGCGCTGTATGGTCTGTCTTGGACAGGTCAAGCACTGTCTGGTCTGCTTAATCCTGGTCAAGCACTGTCTGTCTGTCTTTAATCGGTCAGCGCTGTCTGGTCTGTCTTAACTGCGTCAAGCACTGTTGGGTATTGTCTATAATCTGGTCAAGACGCTGTCTGGTCTGTCTTAACTGGTCAAGCACTGTTGGTCTGTCTTACTGGTCAAGCACTGTCTGGTCTGTCTAACCTGGTCAGCACTGTGGTCTGTTTAATTGTTCAAGCGCTGTCTGGTTGTCTTAACCTGGCGCACCAGCACTGTCGGTCGTCTTAATCTGGTCAAGCATGCCTGTTGGGTTTTACCTGGGTCAAGCACTGTCTGGTCAGTCTACTGTCAAGCGCTGTCTGTCATGTCTTAACCTGGTAAGCACTGTCTGGTCGTCTTAACCTGGTCAAGCACTGTGGTACTGTTCTATCTGGTCAAGCACTGTTGGTCTGTCTTAACCTGGTCAGCGCTTCTGTCTGTTTAACTGGGTAAGCGCTGTTGGTCTGTCTACTGGTCAGCACTGTCGGTTGTCTGTCTTAGCACTGGGTAAGCACGTCTGGGCCTGTCTTACGGTCAAGCGCTGTCTGGTCTGTCTTAACCTGGTCAGAGCGCTGTTGGTCTGTCTTAGCCTGGTCAAGCACTGTCTGGTTGTTTTAACCTGCTTCAGCACTGTTGGGTTGAGCAGTCCTACCGAGTGCAAACATTTACAAGCTTATGTTCCACATCATTCGACGAGGACGGTAGTTCTTCCTGGCATGGATGCTATCTACATCTGTGCAGAGTCAAAATCATTTAACAGCAAGTTTCCCCTGCTCTGTGCCAAGCCGGAGGTTACCTGGACTGACTCTTAAGAACCAACGATGTGGGTATATGCTGATTACCTTTGTGGATATTTTATGGAGTCTTTACTCCCGGACCTGACCAATAGGCAGTATCTCTCTTTAGCGTGATGTGTACATAACCCCTGAGTGGTTTATTACGAACGCTTTTTTCCGGTTTGTTGAAGTGAGCGGGTGACATTATTAATTAAGTTTATTTAGGCACAGGTACATAACTACAATTATCATACATAGTGTAGCTTATCTAGGAAAAAAACAAAATAAGTCGACTCTCTCTCTCTCTCCAAAGACAGACAGTATAATAACCTATGTGACATGTCAAGATATCTTATTAATGAAAATAAGATACCAGATATACTAAGCAAATTTCCTAAATTTGCTTGTAACAGATAAGTGAACTATAGATATGTAGATATAAATCCATATGTATTCCTGTTAACCCTTTGGGGCCTAGTTCCTAGGCCTTTTGTGTATCCATATGCTCTCGCGCTACCGTCCACAGGATGGATATGGGGTGCACAATAAACTAGCCACTTCGGTGGCAAAATCTAAAAAAAAATCTCTCTCTCTCTCTCTCTCTCTCTCTTCTCTCTCTCTCTCTCTCTCTCTCTCTCTCTCTCTCTCTCTCTCTCTCTCTTCTCTCTTCTCTCTCTTCTTCTCTCTCTCTCTCCTCCATTCCCTCTCCCAGGGCCTCTGGTGGTCGTTCTTGGAGCTGGTCCAGCATCACCCACAAGGCCACTGGTCATGCCCTTCACGCTCTCCCACCCAAACCTGATACCCGGGTCTCAGCGGTCTCATACCCGGGGCACACTAGGTTCTGACACCCAGTTATCAAGTTCCCGGCACCTGGCATCCTCTCATACCCATTTATCAGGTATCGCACGACTGAATCACACCAGAACATTATCTTGGAGAACAAAAGTGTTCTTCAGTAAACCTTAACTGTTTTTACAATGATTTGTTTGTGTAATTTAACTAAAAATTGAGATATGTCAGTTGATCAAATGAAAATGCTGGCCCACAGATGGCTCCAACTTCATCCTGTCCCGTACTTGTATGTCTCATAACAAATAAAAATTTCTTTCAAATGAGCTGATGTAGGTAACAGCTCTTAGCTTGCCAATAAAGTTAGGAATCCTTAACCTGTAATATAGCTGTCAATAAAGCTAGGGGGTCCTTAACCTTGTCAAACCTGTGTAAAAAAAAAAAAATGCTTTTTAACCTGATCAAGGACTGGACCGCGGGGGCGTTGACCCCGGAAAACCCCCCAGATAGACTTCGGGTACATAAACCAAATTTAATAGTCGAAATATGCAGTACAGTACGTTTTAGCACATTTTCGTTATTGTTTTTTTTTAATAGCTATCGTGTTTTTCCAAAATAATACAATATAGTCCATAAAAATTTCCCAGGACAAGTTTCGTTGGAAATTTTTGGAACTTTCTGTAGTTTCTACACGTGATTTATCGATCAGCTGTTGGCACGGGTGGCGTGGCATTGCACCGTGTGTGTGTGTGTGTGGGGTGTTTGTGTGTGTGTTTTGTGTGGTTGTGTTTTTTGTGTGGGG
>NC_069441.1:40697667-40700167 GCF_026875155.1 Cherax quadricarinatus
TGGTATTAATAGACCAGAGGAAGACAGGGGGAGACCAGGAGGAAGACAGGAGGAGGACCAGGAGGGAAACCAGAAAGAAGACAAGGAGGAAAACCAAGAGGCAGACTAGGAGGAAGACCAGGAGAAAGACCAGGAAGAACTCCAGGAAGAACACCAGGAAGAACACCAGGAGGAAGACCAGGAGGAACACCAGAAGGGAAACCAGGAAGAAGACCAGGAGGAAGACCAAGAGGTAGACCAGGAGGAAGAATAGAAGGCCAGGGGGAAGATCAGGAATGAGACCAGGAAGAAGACCAGGAGGAAGACCAGAAGGAAGATCAGGAGGGAAACCAGGAAGACCAGGAGGGAAACCAAGAAGACCAGGAGGAAAACCAGGAAAAAGACCAGGAGGAAGACCATGAGGAAGAGGGAGACTAAGAGGGAAACCAGGAAGATGACCAGGAGGAAGATCAGAAGGAAGACCAGGAAGAAGACAAGGAAGAAGACCAGATGGAAGACCAGAAGGAAGAGGGAGACCAGGTGGAAGAGCAGGAGGAAGACCAGGGGGGAAAACAGGAAGAAAACCAGAAGGAAGACGAAGAGGACGACCAGGAGAAAGACCAGGAGGAAGACCAGGAGGAAGACCAGGAGGAAGACCAGGAGGAAGACGAAGAGGAAGATCAGGAGAAAGACCAGGAGGGAAAGGAGGGAAAGGAGGAAAACCAGGAGGAAGAGGAGGAAGACCAGGAGGAAAACCAAGAGGAAGAGGAGGAAGAAGGGAGACAGGAAATGAGATGAAGACCCAGGCCATCCGCCCACTGGGTGGCGGGCGTGCCACCCAGTACGCCCTCTAGAGTGGGCGCCAGGGTGGGTGGCACCAGAGTGGGTGGCACCAAGGTGGGTGGCACCAGAGTGGGTGGTACCAGGGTGGGTGGCACCAGGGTGGGTGGAACCAAGGTGGGTGGCACCAGAGTGTGTGGCACCAGAGTGGGTGGCACCAGGGTATCAGCAGGGTGGCACCAGGGTGGGTGGTACCACGGTGGATGGCATCAGGGTGGCACCAGGGTGGGTGGCACCAGGGTATCAGCAGGGTGGCACCAGGGTGGGTGGTACCACGGTGGATGGCATCAGTGTGGCACCAGGGTGCGTGGCACCAGGGTGCGTGGCACCACGGTGGAACCAGGGTGCGTGGCACCACGGTGGCACCAGGGTGCGTGGCACCACGGTGGAACCAGGGTGCGTGGCACCAGGGTGGGTGGCACCAAAAACATTATGGAGTGATAGTGTTTTAGGTTTGTCCGCTTCACTGCCTCACTCAAATATTGCTCCAGGAATTTACGACTTTAAAATAGACAGGAAGACGAGGGTAAGACGAGGGGAAGGCGAGAGTAAGACGATGGTAAGACGAGGGTAAGACGAGGGGAAGACGAGGGTAGAGACATGGGGAAGACGAGGGGAAGACGAGGGGAAGACGAGGGTAGAGACATGGGGAAGACGAGGGGAAGACGAGGGGAAGACGAGGGTAGAGACATGGGGAAGACGAGGGGAAGACGAGGGGAAGACGAGGGTAGAGACGAGGGTAGAGACTTGGGGAAAATATAAAGGATTATATAGTAATTATGTTAGCCGACTTTTCTTTCAACTAAGACAGTAGTGATATTGGTAAACACTGTTCAAATCACTGATGTTCTCTCGGTAACATTATTGTTCAATGTTGATGGTCCCGCTCATACTGACATCATTTACGACCCATACAGAGCTAATAAAACATTTACATTACTGGAAAGTCTCTGTCCTAAAGATGTACTCACTGGAGCGAGAGAGATATATACAATAATATATACCTGGAAAGTACTCGAGGGCCTGGTCCCAATTCTTCACTCTGCCATAACATACTCAAGTGAGAGATATGGGAGGAACATCAGGAAGGAGGATCACTGTAGTAGGCCTGTTGGCCCACACTCAGCAAGTCCTTCACAAATCCATCCCACTAATAGAATATTCACCCAACCCATTTTCAACGCTACCCCAGCAATAAGCTTTGATAAATCTATTTACTCATGTGTAAGTCCCACTCAGATCCAACCCTTCTCACTCATATATTTATCTAACCTAAATTTGAAACTGCCCAAGGTTTTGCCGTGGACACAATAAGGGAACCAACACGGTAGCAAGGTACTGCCTCTCACAACAGAGAACAAGGCAGTGCCTCTCACAACAGAGTAAGAACAAGGCACTGCCTCTCACAACAGAGTGAGAACAAGGCACTGCCTCTCACAACAGTGATAACATGACATTGCCTCTCACAACAGTGAGAACAAGGCACTGCCTCTCACAACATTGAGAACATGGCACTGCCTCTCACAACAGAGTGAGAACCAGGCACTGCATCTCACAACAGAGTGAGAACAAGGCACTGCCTCTCACAACAGTGAGAACAAGGCACTGCCTCTCACAACATAGTGAGAACAAGGCAGTGCCTCTCACAACAGAGAGAAAACAAGGCACTGCCTCTCACAAC
>NC_069441.1:40705167-40718802 GCF_026875155.1 Cherax quadricarinatus
GTTCACCGGTACTCTCCCGGCCCGGATCTTTGTTGTTCTTGGTTCACCGGTACTCCCCCGGGCCCGGATCTTTGTTGTTCTTGGTTCAACCGGTACTCTCCCTGCCGGGATCTTTGTTGTTCTTGGTTCCCGGTACTCTCCCGGCCTGGATCTTTGTTGTTCTTGTTCACCGGTACTCTCCGGCCTGGATCTTGTTTGTTCTTGATTCACCGTACTCTCCCGGCCCGGATCTTTGTTGTTCTTGGTTCACCGGTACTCTCCCTGCCGGGATCTTTGTTGTTCTTGGTTCACCGGTACTCTCCCGGCCTGGATCTTTGTTGTTCTTGGTTCACCGGTACTCTCCCGGCCTGGATCTTTGTTGTTCTTGATTCACCGGTACTCTCCCGGCCCGGATCTTTGTTGTTCTTGGTTCACCGGTACTCTCCCGGCCCGGATCTTTGTTGTTCTTGGTTCACCGGTACTCTCCCGGCCCGGACCTTTGTTGTTCTTGGTTCACCGGTACTCTCCCGGCCCGGACCTTTGTTGTTCTTGGTTCACCGGTACTCTCCCGGCCCGGATCTTTGTTGTTCTTGGTTCACCGGTACTCTCCCGGCCCGGATCTTTGTTGTTCTTGGTTCACCGGTACTCTCCCGGCCCGGACCTTTGTTGTTCTTGGTTCACCGGTACTCTCCCGGCCCGGATCTTTGTTGTTCTTGGTTCACCTGTACTCTCCCTCCGGGATCTTTGTGTTCTTGTTCAACCGGTACTTCTCCCGGCCCGGATCTTTGTTGTTCTTGGTTCACCGGTACTCTCCCGGCCCGGATCTTTGTTGTTCTTGGTTCACCGGTACTCTCCCGGCCCGGACCTTTGTTGTTCTTGGTTCACCGGTACTCTCCCGGCCCGGATCTTTGTTCTTGGTTCACCGGTACTCTCCCGGCCCGGATCTTTGTTGTTCTTGGTTCACCGGTACTCTCCCGGCCCGGACCTTTGTTGTTCTTGGTTCACCGGTACTCTCCCGGCCCGGATCTTTGTTGTTCTTGGTTCACCGGTACTCTCCCGGCCCGGATCTTTGTTGTTCTTGGTTCACCGGTACTCTCCCGGCCCGGATCTTTGTTGTTCTTGGTTCACCGGTACTCTCCCGGCCCGGACCTTTGTTGTTCTTGGTTCACCGGTACTCTCCCGGCCGGATCTTTGTTGTTCTTGGTTCACCGGTACTCTCCCTGCCGGGATCTTTGTTGTTCTTGGTTCACCGGTACTCTCCCTGCCGGGATCTTTGTTGTTCTTGGTTCACCGGTACTCTCCCTGCCGGGATCTTTGTTGTTCTTGGTTCACCGGTACTCTCCCTGCCGGGATCTTTGTTCTTGGTTCACCGGTACTCTCCCTGCCGGGATCTTTGTTGTTCTTGGTTCACCGGTACTCTCCCGGCCCGGATCTTTGTTGTTCTTGGTTCACCGGTACTCTCCCTGCCGGGATCTTTGTTGTTCTTGGTTCACCGGTACTCTCCCGGCCTGGATCTTTGTTGTTCTTGGTTCACCGGTACTCTTCCGGCCCGGACCTTTGTTGTTCTTGGTTCACCGGTACTCTCCCGGCCAGGAGCTTTGTTGTTCTTGGTTCACCGGTACTCTCCCGGCCCGGATCTTTGTTGTTCTTGGTTCACCGGTACTCTCCCGGCCCGGATCTTTGTTGTTCTTGGTTCACCGGTACTCTCCCGGCCAGGATCTTTGTTGTTCTTGGTTCACCGGTACTCTCCCTGCCGGGATCTTTGTTGTTCTTGGTTCACCGGTACTCTCCCGGCCAGGAGCTTTGTTGTTCTTGGTTCACCGGTACTCTCCCGGCCCGGATCTTTGTTGTTCTTGGTTCACCGGTACTCTCCCGGCCCGGACCTTTGTTGTTCTTGGTTCACCGGTACTCTCCGGCCCGGACCTTTGTTGTTCTTGGTTCACCGGTACTCTCCCGGCCCGGATCTTTGTTGTTCTTGGTTCACCGGTACTCTCCCGGCCCGGACCTTTGTTGTTCTTGGTTCACCGGTACTCTCCCGGCCAGGATCTTTGTTGTTCTTGGTTCACCGGTACTCTCCCGGCCCAGATCTTTGTTGTTCTTGGTTCACCGGTACTCTCCCGGCCAGGATCTTTGTTGTTCTTGGTTCACCGGTACTCTCCCGGCCAGGATCTTTGTTGTTCTTGGTTCACCGGTACTCTCCCGGCCAGGAGCTTTGTTGTTCTTGGTTCACCGGTACTCTCCCGGCCAGGATCTTTGTTGTTCTTGGTTCACCGGTACTCTCCCGGCCCGGATCTTTGTTGTTCTTGGTTCACCGGTACTCTCCCGGCCCGGATCTTTGTTGTTCTTGGTTCACCGGTACTCTCCCGGCCAGGATCTTTGTTGTTCTTGGTTCACCGGTACTCTCCCGGCCCGGACCTTTGTTGTTCTTGGTTCACCGGTACTCTCCCGGCCCGGATCTTTGTTGTTGTTGGTTCACCGGTACTCTCCGGCCCGGATCTTTGTTGTTCTTGGTTCACCGGTACTCTCCCGGCCCGGATCTTTGTTGTTCTTGGTTCACCAGTACTCTCCCGGCCAGGATCTTTGTTGTTCTTGGTTCACCGGTACTCTCCCTGCCGGGATCTTTGTTGTTCTTGGTTCACCGGTACTCTCCCGGCCAGGATCTTTGTTGTTGTTGGTTCACCGGTACTCTCCCTGCCGGGATCTTTGTTGTTGTTGGTTCACCGGTACTCTCCCGGCCCAGATCTTCGCACACTAGGCTACGTTACTTTTTGAAGATTATAGGATTATTTTTCTCACTCAATTCCTTATTAATATATACTATTTATTATAATAATAATTACTGGTGAACACGTGTGTTTGTACGTACGTACTTGTTTACTAGCTTGTCGCTGTCAGGGGGGGGGTCGCTAGGCTACACTACTCTTCTGGAGATATTTAGATAATTTACTAAACATTATCAGGGCTACACTATCTATCTCCTGGTACTGAAATAGGGAGAGAGAGATGGTATAGCAACAACCAGCAGGGCGAGACACTTGAGACTTTAGACACTAACCAAAATTAACCACAAATAGGCAAGTGATGTCGTCTGCACAACAATGGAGGTTCCTGCTGGTCGGCTGCTATCAACTCCTTACAATTTTGTAACTCCTTCAGGAACTTTATCATGCATTCAAGTTTTTATTTTATTTTATTTTAAGACTTGATATTCACTCTTTTTTCTTTGGTACAGTATTATGGTCATAACAAGTCTGATGATGTTAGCTACCTTCACAACACCAACAGCTGGGGATTGACTAATTTTTTCTTACTTTCAGTATTTACTTAATCACTCGTGTATGACCTTATCACTACACTGCTGCTATAACCAACCAATATCTGTATTTATTAATATTTCAGATCACACCGTTAACCAATTTTGTGTCAACACTGCAGCCAGCAGCCTGATCAGCTGACTGCTACCCTCCCTCACTCAACATTCATTCAAATTTAAATTGTAAAATTCTTGATCTTATCACATTATTCACACTCTTGAAAGTTGTTACACTCTTGTAGGTATGTTCACTGATTCACTCACTACGATGACCGCTAATAATATCTTAGGACAGCCACTAGAACACTAAATCCTGGGAGCAGTATTTAGCGATACTGCTTCACGTGTGTGTATGTACTCACCTAGTTGAGGTTGCGGGGGTCGAGTGTGTGTGTGTGTGTGTGTGTGTGTGTGTGTGTGTGTTGTGTGTGTGTGTGTGTGTGTGTGTGTGTATATGTGTGTGTGTGTGTGTGTGTGTGTGTGGTGTGTGTGTGTGTGTGTATATGTGTGTGTGTGTGTGTGTGTGTGTGTGTGTGTGTGTGTGTGTGTGTGTGATTGTGTGTGTGTGTGTGTGGTGTGTGTGTGTGTGTGTGTGTGTGTGTGGTGTGTGTGTGTGTGTGAGTGATTGTGAGTGTGTGTGTGTGTGTGTGTGTGTGTGTGTGTGTGTGTGTGTGTGTGTGTACCCACCTAATTGTGGTTGCAGGGGTCGAGACTCAGCTCCTGGCCCTGCCTCTTCACTGATTGCTACTAGGTCCTCTCTCTCTCTGCTTCCTGGGCTTTATCATACCTCTTCTTAAAACTATGTATGGTTCCTGCCTCCACTACTTCACTTGCTAGGCTATTCCACTTCCTGACGACTCTATGACTGAAGAAATACTTCTTAACGTCCCTGTGACTCGTCCCGAGTCTTCAGCTTCCAGTTGTGACCCCTTTTCCCTGTGTCCCCTCTCTGGAAAAATCCTATCTCTGTCCACCTTGCCTATTCCCCGCAGTATCTTGTATGTCGTTATCATGTCTCCCCTGACCCTTCTGTCCTCCAGTGTCGTCAGTTCGAGTTCCCTCAACCTTTCCTCGTACGACATTCCCCTGAGCTCTGGGACTAGCCTTGTTGCAAACCTTTGTACTTTCTCTTAACTTCTTGCCGTGCTTGACCAGGTGTGGGTTCCAGACTGGTGCTGCATACTCCAGTATGGGCCTAACATACACGGCGTACAGTGTCTTGAACGATTCCTTATTAAGGTATCGAAACGCTATTCTCAGGTTGCCAGGCGCCCGTATGCTGCAGCAGTTATTTGGTTGTGTGCCCTCCGGTGACGTGCTCGGTGTTATGGTCACCCCAAGATCTTCCTCCCTGAGTGAGGTCTGTAGCCTTTGTCCACCTAGCCTATACTCTGTCTGTGGTCTTCTTTGCCCTCCCAAATCTTCATGACTTTGCATTTGGCAGGATTGAATTCGAGAAGCCAGTTACTGGACCACATGTCCAGCCCGTCCAGGTCTCTTTGCAGTCCTGCCTCATCCTCATCCGATTTAATTCTTCTCATCAACTTCACATCATCTGCGAATAGGGACACTTCAGAGTCATTCCTTCCATCATGTCGTTCACATATATCAAAAATAGCACTGGTCCTAGAACTGACCCCTGTGGGACCCCGCTCATCACAGGCGCCCACTGTGATACCTCTTCACGTACCATGACTCGTTGCTGCCTCCCTGTCAGGTATTCCCCGATCCATTGCAGTGCCCTCCCTGTTACATGCGCCTGATCCTCCAGCTTCTGCACTAATCTCTTGTGGGGAACTGTGTCAAAGGTCTTCCTGCAGTCTAGGAAGACGCAATCTACCCACCCCCTCTCTCTCGTGTCTTACTTCTGTTACCTTGCCATAAAACTCCAGGAGGTTTGTGATACAAGATTTGCCTTCCATGAACCCATGCTGGTTTTCATTTATAATCTTGTTCCGTTCCAGGTGTTCGACCACTCTCCTCCTGATAATCTTCTCCATGACTTTGCACACAATACATGTCAGAGACACAGGTCTGTAGTTTAGCGCCTCGTTTCTGTTTCCTTTCTTAAATATGGGGACTACATTTGCTGTCTTCCATTTCTCAGGTAGTTGCCCAGTTTCAAGGGATGTGTTGAAGATTGTGGTTAGAGGCACGCACAGCATCTCTGCTCCTTCTCTAAGGACCCACGGGGAGATGTTGTCCGGTCCCATCGCCTTTGAGGTATCAAGGTCGCTTAGGAGATTCTTCACCTCCTCCTCGGTTGTTCGTATGTCATCCAACACTTGTTGGCATATTCCCTCTTGATGTTCCCTTCTGTGCTGTCTTCCCACAGCCCTTCCTGTCTCTACTGTAAAAACTTCCTTAAATCTCCTGTTTAGCTCCTCACATACCTCCTGATAATTTCTTGTGAGTTCTCCACCTTCTGTCCTTAATCTGATCACCTGGTCTTTGACTGTTGTCTTCCTCCTGATGTGGCTATACAACAGTTTCGGGTCAGTCTTGATTCTCGATGCTATGTCATTTTCATACTGTCGCTTGGCCTCCCTCCTTACCTGTGTGTACTCGTTCCTGGCTCTGCGACTGATCTCCCTATTTTCGTGTGTTCTCTGCCTTCTGTTACTTTTTCATTCTCTATTGCACTTTGTTTTTGCCTCCTTACACCGTCGGGTAAACCAGGGGCTCGTTTGGTCTTCCCCGTTTTTTTCTGTTCCCCTTGGGAATAAACCTTTTCCACTGCCTCCTTGCATTTTGTTGTTACAAAAATTCCATCTTTTCGTTACTGGCTTCCTGCCAGTTCTCTGTTCCCACGGAACCTCCGCAGTAAGTTCTTCAACCCTATGTAGTTCCCTATTTTTAGTCAGGCTTTTCCCATTCAACTCCTGTTACTCTCTCCACTTGCAGCTCTACTATGTATTCAAAGAAACAGAACCACGTGGTCGCTAGCTCCTAGGGGACTCTCATACTTGTTTGCCTCATGTCTGAGCTGCCCAGGGTGAACACAAAGGTCCAATCTTGCTGGTTCATCCTCCCCTCTCACTCTGGTAGTGCCCTTTAAAACATGTTGGTGCATGAGGTTTTCCAGCACCACGTCCAACATCTTGGCTCTCCATTTTTTCGGGACCCCCATGTGGCTCCGGTTTTCCCAGTCACTCTCCCTGTGGTTGAAATCTCCCATAACCAGCAACTTTGCTCTGCTGGAGTGAGCTCTTCTTGCCACCTCAGCAAGTGTGTCCACCATTGCTCTGTTGCTCTCTTCATATTCCTCTCTTGGCCTCCTGCAGTTCTGTGGTGGATTATACATCACTGCAATGACCCCCTTTGTGTTTCCCAGATAAAGTGTACCTACTATGTAGTCTCTTTCTCCCGTCTCATCTATGCCTTCCATTTTCTCGAATTTCCATCTTTTTTTTACGAGCAGAGCAACCCCACCTCCCCCTCTGCCCCTTCTATCTTTCCCATACTGGTATCCTTGTGGGAAGATTGCATCTGTTATTGTCTCCGTGAGTTTTGTTTATGTAACTGCTATGATGTCGGGGGACATCTCATTGATTCTTTCTTGCCATTCCTCATTTTTTATTCGTTAGTCCATCTACATTTGTGTACCAAACCTTCAACTTCTGTTCTAATACTGTAAACTGTGGTGTTGGGGGTGGGAACAGAGAGATCGGTGGGGATGGTTGGTTTGGACTGTTCAGTTCCCTTGGGGGTGTCGTGGCTGGAGTCCTCCTTCTGGTGTTTCTGAGGGGGTGTGGCTTGTTCCTTCCATTTGTTCCTGGGTTATTCTGCTCTCCTTTTTCATTTCCCCCCATTTCTCCTTTCGTTTTTGAACTCTCTCTTTCATCATCTTTCTTTCGTCCTGTGTCTGTCTCGATCGAGGGTACATACTCCTGAACTCCTGCTTGCCTCTCAGCCGTGCTTTCTCCTGCAAAACCATGGTTCGGGTTTGATTCTGCCTTGAAAATTACTTTGAGGGGCCGATTCATTTTCTTTGTAAACCACCCGATTCTCCAAAAATTGCCACCTGGGTCTTGTCCCCCTCGCCTATCACCTTCTGATACCTTCAATTGCTTTTTTCTCCTCCTGCTTTCTTCATCATAATTTTTCCCCTTTAGCTTCGTCTAGCCATAGACAAACACTGATCTCTCCCTTTCCACCTCCCACTGTGACTCTCATTGCATCCTCTGATGTGTTTTAGTTCCTTCCCATGGAGTGTTCCTTCCTCAGTCCCTTCCCTAGTTATGCCCCTATGGTCCTTGGTTTGTCCTTCCTGCTCACCTGTTCCTGGCCCCCACAGGTATCTGGTAAGGTCCCTGCACATGCCCTAGTTCCTTCAATATCTTCCAACCTCTCATTCTGTCCTAGTGTGTTTCCCTGTCTTGTTTTGGCCCCATGTGGGTTTGACAGGACTCTGCATACAGTTTATTTTTCCATGTTCCTCAGACCTGTTGTCTGTGTTGATGTAGCCATTGCCGATGCTACTTCTGTAATATCTTTGTCTCTATGGTGTTTCATATGTCTCAGCTCCTCTTCTAATATCTCTATCTTGTTTTCTGCTACGGGTGGCATGTTGCTTCCACCTTCTGCATTCTGCGCTAACCTCTCTTCCATCTTCCTTGCCAGCTCATCTATTTTCCTTTCCCCAGGCTTCTTCCCTTTTTTTTGAGCCTGCCTCCCACTCCTTCCTCCCAGATTTGTCCCTGGAGCCCCTTGTCCTCATCCTGGTTCTTAGGTTCCCCCGTTGTCCACAGAAGGAAGGGGACGGGTGGTTAGGGGGAGGGGAATAGAGGTTAGGGGGAGAGGGGATGGATGGTTATGGGGAGGGAAAAGGATGGTTATTGGAGGGGTAGAGATAGTTGGGGGAGGGGATTAGATGGTTTGGGGGAGGGGTAGGTGGCTAGGGTTAGGTGGTTAGGGAAGGGGGGGAGGTGGTTTAGGGGAGGGAAGTATTTTTTGAGAGAGAGAGGGGATGGATGGTTATGGGAGAGGGGGAGGATGGTTTTCTGGAGGGAGGGAGGTTGTTGGGGGGTTAGATGGTTTGGGGGGGGGGTTAGGTGGCTTGGGGGAGGGGTAAAGGGGGCTAAAGTGAGGTGGTTAGGGGAGGGGGGTACGTGTTTGTGTCAAGTGTTTGTGTCAAGTGGTGGTCCTGGTGTGGTGTGTTGTGTGTGTGTGTGTGTGTGTGTGTGTGTAAATGTGTGTGTGTGTGTGTGTGTGTGTGTGTGTGTGTGTGTGTGTGTGTGTGTGTGTGTGTGGTGTGTGTGTGTGTGTGTGTGTGTGTGTGTGTGTGTGAGTGTGTGTGTGCATGTGTGTGTGTGTGTGTTGTGTGTTTTATTCGCCTAGTTAGTTACCATATTGTCCTAGTGCAGGTGTTTTGTATGTGTGTATATGTGTGTTCGTGTGTAAGGGGGAGGTGTGAGGGGGAGATACTGCTAACACATACCAGTAATTCTGTGTTATAAAAAGCGGAACTTGCTACTAGGGTCTAGAGCTTCTATGAGTGTCTACCCTTGTGTGTGTGTGCTTGTGTGTGAGGGAGGGATGGTTAGGGGGGGGTAGGTGGTGTGGTTGAAAGATCCATCGTGTAGGCACAAATTCAGTCTCATCTATCTTTCCCAATTATGCTACTCTCTCCACTTATTGCCCTTTCTGGATTTGCATATTAATTTTTGCTGGTTATTATCATATTCCTTGTTCACATTGAGAGAGGAAATTCCTAGCTTCCTAAGTATTCTTACTGCTAAAAAAATACCTGTAGTAACACTGCCCTACCCCTTTTGTGCGGTGGTGTGTGTGTGAGTGTGTGTGTGTGTGTGTGTGTTTTGTGTGTGAGTGTGTGTGTGTGAGAGGGGGTCTTGTGCGGTGTAATGGCTGGCCGCAACTTCTTTGTGACCTGACCACAACCCTCCTGGGACTTGACCCTCGCACTGTCTTACAATGTTGCCCTTAAAAGCTTGTCCTGCACCTAGCTTATAGTAAGTTACTCGCCTTGTGTGTTGTGTGTGTTTTGAATTTAAGTATCAATTATTGCTGGGTTATTATCCCGTTCTATGTTCCACATTGGGAGAGGACTTCCTAGCTTCCCAAGTATTTTTTACTGCTAATAACTACTGGAATTAAATAAATACTCTACTCCTCGCTGGACTCTACCTTCTCACATCGTCAACACTATATTCACTATGTCTATGCTATTTCTATTCTAATTTGGTAATAGCTTGCAGGAGTGAGTGACCAGTATGAAACAGTATGCAAAGCCAGAAGCCAGCCTGCAACATGCAAACACAAAATAGGCGAATGAAACTTGCGCTGCAATTGGTGCGGTGACAAGTTGCCGCTTCTGATGACGAAGTCGTCGTACGTAGGCCTTAATCCCTATTTTGGAGATCCTTCACCCGTGATTTTTTATAACCATATATTCTCATACATGTGTGTGTGTGTGTGTGTGTGTTGTGTGTGTGTGTGTGTGTTTGGTGTGCGAGTGTGATTGTGAGTGTGTGTGTGTGTGTGTGTGTGTGTGTTGTGTGTGGTGTGTGTGTGAGTGTGTGTGTGTGTGTGTGTGTGTGTGTGGTGTGTGTGTGTGTGTGTGTGTGTGTGTGTGTTGTGTGTGTGTGTTGTGTGTGTGTGTTGTGTGTTGTGTGTGTTTCGTGTGTGTTGTGTGTGTGTGTGTGTATGTGTGTGTGTGTGTGTGTGTGTGTGGTGTGTGTGTGTGTGTGGGGTGTTTTGTGGTGTGTGTGTGTGTGTGTGTTGTGTATGTGTGTGTGTGTTGTGTGTGTGTGTTTGTGTGTGTGTGTGTTGTGTGTGTGTCTGTGTGTGTCTGTGTGTGTGTGAGTGTGTGTGTTGTGTGTGTGTGTGGGGTTTCTCCCCCTCAAACCCAGTTGTACTCACCTAGTTGAGGTTGCGGGGTCGAGTCCGAAACTCCTGGCCCTGCCTTTACTGATCGCTACTAGGTCACTCTCCCTGAGCCGTGAGCTTTAAACATACCTTGCTTAAAGCTATGTTGGATCCTGCCTCCACTACATCACTTCCCAAACTATTCCACTTACTGACTACTCTGTGGCTGAAGAAAAAACTTCCTAACATCCCTTGATTCATCTGTGTCCCTTAGCTTCCAACTGTGTCCCCCTTTTTACTGTGTTCAAACTCTGGAACATCCTGTCTTTGTCCACCTTGTCAATTCCTCTCAGTATTTTGTATGTCGTTATCATGTCCCCCTTCTCTCCTGTCCTCCAGTGTCGTCAGGTGTGTGTGTATGTGTGTGTGTGTATGTGTGTGTGTGTGTTGTGTGTGTGTATGTGTGTGTGTGTGTATGTGTGTGTGTGTGTGTGTTGTGTGCTGTGTTTTGCTGTGTGTGCTGTGTGTGTGGTGTGTGTGTGTGTGTGTGTGTGGGGTGTGTGGTGTGTGACTCACCTAGTTGTACCACCTACTGAGGTTGCAGGGGGCGAGCCCAAGCCCCTGGCCCCGGCCTCTTCACTGGTCGCTACTGGGTCATTTCCCTAAAACCAGATTTTAAAAATCGTACCTCGTTTAAAAGCTATGTATGGACCCTGACTCCCTACATCGTTTCCCAAACTTTTCCCCATTTCCCTGACTATCTGTGGCTGAAAAATATTTTCCTAACATCCCTTTGATTCTCTGTGTCTTCAGCTTCCAACTTGTCCCTGTGTTGTTTGTCCAGCTCGGGAACACCCTGTCTTTGTCCCCCTTTCAATTCCTATCAGTATTTTGTAGTCGTATCATGTCCCCCCTTTTCCCCTTCCCCCATGTCGTCAGTTTTTTTTCCCCCTTAAACCCTCTCCTCTAGGACATACATCTTACTCTGGAACTAGTCTTGTTGCAAATTTTTTTCACTTTCTCTATTTTCTTTACGTGCTTGGTGGTGGGGGGTTCCAAACGGGTGCTGTATACCAAATATGGGCCAACTACACGGTTTACGGGTCCTAAACTTTCCCTTTATTAAGTGTCGGAATGCTTTTTCTGAGGTTTGCTAGGCGCCCATTGCTGCAGCATTTTTGGGGGTTGATGTGCATTTCGGGAGAGTGTTGGTGTTAACTCCCCCCAAATCTTTTTCTTGATGGGTTTTTTTCCCTTGGCCCCCTAGACGACCCCCGTCTGCGGTTTTCTTTGCCCTTCCCCAATCTTCATGACTTTGCATTTGGTGAATTTTTGAACTCCAGGACCCAATTCCGGACCAAGACTGCAGCCGTCCAGATTCCTTTTGAGATTCCCTGGTTTCGATCGAATGAATTCTTCTCATCAACTTCACGTCATCTGCAAACGGGGACACTTCGGAGTCTACCCTTTCCGTTTTTCCAAAAATATCAAAACAGAGGGGTCCTGGGACTGACCCTTGTGGGCCCCGTGGTATAGGTGCCCCGCTAAACACCTCCCCATGTACCATTACTCGCTGCTGCTTCCTGACAAGATTCCCTGATCCATTTAGTGGCTTCCCTTTTCTCCTGCTTGGTCCCCGTTTTTGCACTAATCTCTTGGTGGAACTGTGTCAAACGCCTTCTTGCAGTCCAAGAAAATGCAATCCCCCCCCACCCCCTCTCTCTTTTTCTTAAATGCTGTACCATGTCAAAACTCCAGTAGGTTTGTGACAAGGATTTCCCGTCCCCCGAAAAACCCTTTGGGTGTGTTTATGAATCTTCCCTTTTTAGGTGTTCTACAAATCTTTTCCCTGTAATCTTCCCATGACTTTGCATACATACATGTCAGTGACACTGGTCGTAGTTTAGTGCTTCAGTCTGTCTCCTTTTTAAAGATTGGGACTACATTTTCTGTCTTCCATGCCTCAGGGAATCCCCCTGTTTCGATAGATGTATTGAAATTTTGTTAGGGGGAAACCCCGGCCTCGCTCCCTCTCTCAATACCCTGGGGAATGGTTTTTTGGCCCCATTGCCTTTTAGGTACTAGCTCCTCAGAAGCCTCTTCACTTCTTCCCGGTTGTGTGTCTTGTCCCGCACATGGTGGGTTTTCCCCCCTCCCGCTTTCTGGGGCCCCTTCTGTTTCCCCTGGAACACTTCTTTTTAATCTTTTTTGAGTTCCCACAACTTCACGGGCATTTCTTTTTTCTCTCCTCCTTCCTTCCTTAGCCTAAATTTCCTGGGCCTTGCTGTTGTTTTTTTCCGTGTTGGGTGTATAATAGCTTTGGTCAATTTAGCTTTTGCTGCTATGTCTTTTTTATATTGTCTTTGGGCCTCCCTTCTTATCTGTGCATATTTATTTCTGGCCCCACGACTGCCTTTCCCTTTTTCGCCCGGGGCCTTTGCCTTTTATTTTTTCCCTTCCCTAGCCACTTTTGGGTTTTTCCTCCTTTTACCTTTGAGTGAAGATGGGCTCATCCGGCTTTTTCATTATCCTGTTACCCTGGGGTACAAACCTTCCTCAGCCTCCTTGCTTTTTTTTGTACATTTCCACATCTCATTAATGGCTTTCCCCGCCAGTTCCCCTGTCCCCTGAAACCCCCTTTTGGGAAATTAAAACAATTTCCCGTGTAGTCCCCCCTTTTTGAGTTTGGCTTCATTCGCCTGGCCTTCCCGCTTCTCCCTCCATTGTACTCACTTGTATTTGAAGCTTAAAACCCATGACATGGCCCTGGGGGTCTTTTATAGTGATTTGTGTGGCGGTTTGTGTGGTTTGTGTGTTGTGTGTGTGTGGTTGGTGTGGTTGTGTTGGTCGTGTTTGTGTGTGTGTGTGGGTGTGTTGTGGTGTGTTGTGTGTGTGTGTGGTTGTGTGTTTTGGGGTGTTTTGTGGGGTGTGTGTGGTGTGGGGTGTGTTTGTTTTGTGTGTGTGTGTTTGGTGGGGGGTTGTTGGTGGGGGTGTGTTCCTTTTTGGGGAACACACACAACATGGGCACAAACACTTCCGAAACCCCAAAAACACACCTCCCCCCCTAAACACCTCCCTCAAACCCCACCCCCCCCTTGACAAAACTTGGGACTGCGTCGGGGGGGGCAGAAAAGCAACCCAAAAAATTAGACTTAACCGAGTAAAATTACGCGCTTTTGTGCGGGAAATAGAGAGTGACAATTTGGTCCTGGAGAAGAGGAAAGAAACCAGAAGTGAGGAGAAGACAAACAAGAGAGAAAAAAGAGAAGAATGTGTGTAGGGGAGCAGGGACGATCATTACTACGACTACCAAGACTTTTTAGTGTAAAGGGTTGGACCAGTGTAGGCCCCTTTTTGACCCGTGAGTGACCCGGTATGACCATGTGTGACCATGAGGAGGTTTTGACCAGTGTAGTGACCATTAAATGACCAGTTAGTGACCAGTGTGTGACCAAACGAGTGACCCGTGTAGGACCAGGTACTGGGACCTTATGACCAGTGTAGTGCCAGTGTAA
>NC_069441.1:40719302-40764461 GCF_026875155.1 Cherax quadricarinatus
AGCTATCATTAACCCAAGTTTATTTTAGTGTTTCCTACTGCAAGAACCAAGTCAAGGGGGTTTTTTCCCCCTAGTTGGCTCTGTCACAAACTGTTTTAAAAAAAAATCCTGGATCGTATCAAGAAAGTCACCTGACTATAAATTTCCTGTCAAATTGCTCCAGTCAATCTGTCTATAGTTGAAATCTCCCATTAGCACAACATTTTCGTATGTAGATGCCTTACGAATTTCGTCCCATAGAAGTTTACTGCACTCCTTATCAAGATTTGGGGCCCTGTAAATCACACCCAAAATTAGTTTTTCTCGGCCCTCGAGAAGCTGTAACCAAACAGATTCAGTGGCTGACGCTTCTAATTTAATATCTTGTCTAACACACACAATTTAAATTGTCTCTGACATACATCGCTACTCCACCACCTTTCCTGTTGACCCTGTCAGTGTGGAATAATTTATAGCCTTGTATGTGACATTCAGAGGGCATCTCTCTATCTTTCAGATTGAGCCAGGTCTCTGTTATAGCAATAATATCTATGTTTCCTGCACTTGCAATTAATCTTAGCTCATCTATCTTATTTCTTACACTCCTGCTATTAGTATAGTAAACCTTAAGGGAGCTAGTCCCTTGCTGCCCTTGCTGTCCCCCTTTGTTTGCTGACCTGATCTATTGTCTTTATTTATTACTTCATGCTGAATGCCTTTTATACATTTACTGTTTCCAGCCCAAGTGTTGCAACCTGCTTGTTTCCCACACACACCCATACCTCTATCTTCCATCAGTTTAAAATTCATAGGCATTTCACCAATGGCCTTCTCAATCGAGTCTGCAAGTGCTACCACCCACCCACAGAGAGATGTACCCCATCCTTGCATACATATCATGTTTGCCTAAAGTTGTTCCAGTTGTCAATGAATGGGATTGCAAGTTCCTTGCAGTATCTGTCTAGCCAGCAATTTACACCAATTGCCCTAGACAACCATTCATTTCTACTCCCCTTCTAGGCAAGATGCTACATATGATTGGGATCCCTCCTTAGACTTAATGAAATCTATAGCTGACCTGTACTTATCTAGCAGCTCTTCTCTCCTACCCTTCCCAATATCATTTCTCCACCAGCACTGAGACAGATAATGGGCTTGTTCCCATTACCTGACATGATATATCCAGCCTGTTGACATGTCCCCAACACCAGCTCCAGGGAAGCACACTCTATCTCTCATCTTCTTATTCCTATTACAAAAAGCACGGTCAATATATCTTACCTGAGAGTCACCAACCACAAGAATGCGCTTACCTCCATTAGCAGGGGCAGTAGTACCCTTACCTTCACTGGCCACTGAAGTACATTCATCCTGAAGAACAGAAGCGATTTCCCTACCTTCAGATCTTCACTCTTAACTTTCCTTACTCTGATGCGCCTTCCATTACTGTGAACCACTCGCCACTTGTAGCAGGTGCTGGGCTGCACCTCACTGCTGGTAGCCGTTGCTACCTCCCAAACTACAGCCTCCTCACAGCGAGAGACAGACTGCACCTCACTGCTAGAAGCCTCATTCCCCACAACTCCAGCCACCTCACACTCACATGCTCTCCGCCTCAATCATATCCCCCTAATTCTACGCCTTTCTAGAGAGTGCAGATTCAGGGCCCTTAGTCTATCCTCATAGGGAAGATTCTGATACATAGGATCGACTTTGTCATCCTCCTTTGTACGTTTTCCAGTGCATTTATATCCATTCTGTAATACGGTGACCAAAAATGTGCAGCATAATCTAAATGAGGCCTAACCAAAGATATATAGAGTTGAAGACAACCTGAGGACTTCTATTATTTATACTTCTTGATATGAAGCCAAGAATTCTGTTAGCTTTATTGCGAACTTAATGCACTGTTGTCTTGGTTTTAGATTACTGCTAACCAGAACTCCTAAATCCTTTTCGCAATCCCTAATATTAAGATCTATATTATTTAGTTATATGTGGCATGGTTATTTTCCTGTCCAACATTTAGAACTTTGCATTTGTCAATATTAAACTGCATCTGCCACTTCTCCGACCATTGCGTCAGTCTATTCAAATCATCCTGGAGTGCTCTAATATCCTCATTAAAATGAATTGGACGGCCTGTTTTGGTGTCATCAACAAATTTGCTTATGTCGCTATTTATTCTTCATCTGTGTCGTTTATGTAGAATGTGAACAACAAGGGGCCCAACACTGACCCCTGTGGAACACCGCTTGTGACGTGCCCCCATTCTGATTTCTCCCCATTTATGCAAACTCTCTGCTGCCTATTCGTCAACCATGCTCGACCAGGAAAAAAATTTCTCCTACTATTCCGTGTGCCTTAAGTTTCCTCAATAGCCTCTGATGTGGAACTCTATCGAAAGCCTTACTGAAGTCCATATACACAATATCACATTCAATACCATGATCTACCTCCTCAAATACCTCAGTGAAGAATATCTCAGCTTCGAATTTTCTGTATCTTACTAAGAGGCAGATTCTTACTACGAGGCAGATTCTTACTAAGAGGCAGATTCTTACTAAGAGGCAGATTCTTACGAAGAGGCAGATTCATACTACGAGGCAGATTTTTACTAAGAGGCAGATTCTTACTAAGAGGCAGATTCTTACTAAGAGGCAGATTCTTAATATGAGGCAGAATCTGGCTTGTTATTAGGTCGTGAGGATACTATGCCGATTATATGCATATAAATAGCGCACGATTCCCAAGCAATAAATTAAGAATGCATCTTCTGATCGACTTCAACGTTAACCATGAGTGTTTCTTATACAGAGACGAGTTCGGATTGTTTACAGACTGTGTAGGTGCAAATTTGTACATGTATAGTACACAGCTTCCCACCAGCAATAAGGGGCATTACCGGTAGACCCTGGTTGTCTTCAAGAGGGAGCTGGACAGATACCTAAAGACGGTGCCGGATCAGTTGGGCTGTGATTCGTTCGTTGGACCACGTGCGCGAGCAGTAACAGCTCGTTGATCAGGCCCTGATCCACCGGGAGGCCTGGTCGTGGACCGGGCCGCGGGGGCGTTGATCCCCGGAATGCCCTCCAGGTATACCGACAAGATGATTCTCCAAGCCCACGGTACTATTCAGCTCCACGGTACTATTCAGCTCCACGGTACTATTCAACTCCACAGTACTATTCAACTCCACGGTACTATTCAACTCCACAGAACTGTTCAACTCCACGGTACTATTCAACTCCACGGTACTATTCAACTCCACGGTACTATTCAACTCCACGGTACTATTCAACTATATGGTACTATTCAACTCCACGGTACTATTCAACTCCACGGTACTATTCAACTCCACGGTACTATTCAACTCCACAGTACTATTAAACTCCACGTACTATTCAACTCCACGGTACTATTCAACTCCACTGTACTATTCAACTCCACAGTACTATTCAACTCCACGGTACTGTTCAACTCCACGGTACTATTCAACTCCACGGTTACTATTCAACTCCACAGTACTATTCAACTCCATGGTACTATTCAACTCCACGGTACTGTTCAACTCCACAGAACTATTCAACTCCACGGTACTATTCAACTGCACGGTACTATTCAACTCCACGGTACTATTCAACTCCACAGTACTATTCAACTCCACGGTACTATTCAACTCCACGGTACTATTCAACTCCACGGTACTATTCAACTCCACGGTGCCATTCAGCTCCACGGTACTATTCAACTCCACGGTACTGTTCAACTCCACGGTACTTTTCAACTCCACGGTACTGTTCAACTCCATTGTACTATTCAACTCCACGGTACTATTAAACTCCACGGTACTATGATACTCCACGGTACTATGATACTCCACGGTACTATGATACTTCACGGTACTATGATACTCCACGGTACTATGATACTCCACGGTACTATGATACTTCACGGTACTATGATACTCCACGGTACTATGATACTCCACGGTACTATGATACTTCACGGTACTATGATACTCCACGGTACTATGATACTTCACGGTACTATGATACTCCCACGGTACTATGATACTCCACGGTACTATGATACTCCACGGTACTATGATACTCCACGGTACTATGATACTCCACGGTACTATGATACTCCACGGTACTATGATACTTCACGGTCCTATGATACTCCACGGTACTATGATACTTCACGGTACTATGATACTTCACGGTACTATGATACTCCACGGTACTATGATACTCCACGGTACTATGATACTTCACGGTACTATGATACTCCACGGTACTATGATACTTCACGGTACTATGGTACTTCACGGTACTATGATAATCCACGGTACTATGATACTCCACGGTACTATGATAGTTCACGGTACTATTGATTACTCCAGGTACTATGATACTCCACGGTACTATTCAACTTCACGGTACTATGATACTCCACGGTACTATGATACTTCACAGTACTATGATACTCCACGGTACTATTCAACTTCACGGTACTATGATACTCCACCGTACTATGATATTCCATGGTACTATTCAACTTCACGGTACTATGATACTCCACCGTACTATGATACTCCACGGTCTTATTCAACTTCACGGTACTATGTACTCCACCGTACTATGATACTCCACGGTACTATTCAACTTCACGGTACTATGATACTCCACGGTACTATGAACTCCACGGTACTATGATACTCCACGGTACTATTCAACTTCACGGTACTATGATACTCCACGTACTATGATATTCCACGGTACTATTCAACTTCACGGTACTATGATACTCCACGGTACTATTCAACTCCACGGTACTATGATACTCCACGGTACTATTCAACTTCACGGTACTATGATACTCCACCGTACTATGATATTCCACGGTACTATTCAACTTCACGGTACTATGATACTCCACGGTACTATTCAACTCCACGGTACTATGATACTCCACGGTACTATTCAACTCCGAGGCTGAGGGACTGAGTGCCTCGTCACTTGTATAGAGTTCTACAACCTTCAAATTACATCCAGGAATTTGTATTGAAAAGCCACTAAATGGCGTCACGTCTCCAGAGATCCCAGATGTTGCACTTGTGTCTAATTCTTCATCAGGTGCGAATACGCCAGTTTATTTCCAATATTGTGTGGTTTTATTTTTTAGAACGATAAATTGTGAATTATTCTTCAGAACGCCTTCAAACTTTCAAGACAAGTGTTATAACGTATATACTCATTATAGTTTTAACGTGAACACTGTGTATATCTGGTAACTTTATTTAGCCTCAACACTGTATATATCTGGTAACTTTATTTAGCCTCAACACTGTATATATCTGGTAACTTTATTTTAGCCTCAACACTGTGTATATCTGGTAACTTTATTTAGCCTCAACACTGTGTATATCTGGTAACTTTATTTAGCCTCAACACTGTGTATATCTGGTAACTTTATTTAGCCTCAACACTGTGTATATCTGGTAACTTTATTTAGCCTCAACACTGTATATATCTGGTAACTTTATTTAGCCTCAACACTGTGTATATCTGGTAACTTTATTAGCCTCAACACTGTATATATCTGGTAACTTTATTTAGCCTCAACACTGTGTATATCTGGTAACTTTATTTAGCCTCAACACTGTATATAATCTGGTAACTTTATTTAGCCTCAACACTGTGTATATCTGGTAACTTTATTTAGCCTCAACACTGTGTATATCTGGTAACTTTATTTAGCCTCAACACTGTGTATATCTGGTAACTTTATTTAGCCTCAACACTGTGTATATCTGGTAACTTTATTTAGCCTCAACACTGTGTATATCTGGTAACTTTATTTAGCTTCAACACTGTGTATATCTGGTAACTTTATTTAGCTTCAACACTGTGTATATCTGGTAACTTTATTTAGCCTCAACACTGTGTATATCTGGTAACTTAATTTAGCCTCAACACTGTGTATATCTGGTAACTTTATTTAGCTCAACACTGTGTATATCTGGTAACTTTATTTAGCCTCAACACTGTGTATTCTGGTAACTTTATTTAGCTTCAACACTGTGTATATCTGGTAACTTTATTTAGCTTCAACACTGTGTATATCTGGTAACTTTATTTAGCTTCAACACTGTATATATCTGGTAACTTTATTTAGCCTCAACACTGTATATATCTGTAACTTTATTTAGCCTCAACACTGTGTATATCTGGTAACTTTATTTAGCCTCAACACTGTGTATATCTGGTAACTTTATTTAGCTTCAACACTGTGTATATCTGGTAACTTTATTTAGCTTCAACACTGTGTATATCTGGTAACTTATTTAGCTTCAACACTGTGTATATCTGGTAACTTTATTTAGCCTCAACACTGTGTATTATCTGGTAACTTTATTAGCCTCAACACTGTGTATATCTGGTAACTTTATTTAGCCTCAACACTGTGTATATCTGGTAACTTTATTTAGCCTCAACACTGTGTATATCTGGTAACTTTATTTAGCTTCAACACTGTGTATATCTGGTAACTTTATTTAGCTTCAACACTGTGTATATCTGGTAACTTTATTTAGCTTCAACACTGTATATATCTGGTAACTTTATTTAGCCTCAACACTGTATATATCTGGTAACTTTATTTAGCCTCACACTGTATATATCTGGTAACTTTATTTAGCCTCAACACTGTGTATATCTGGTAACTTTATTTAGCCTCAACACTGTGTATATCTGGTAACTTTATTTAGCTTCAACACTGTGTATATCTGGTAACTTTATTTAGAATCAACACTGTGTATATCTGGTAACTTTATTTAGCTTCAACACTGTGTATATCTGGTAACTTTATTTAGCTTCAACACTGTGTATATCTGGTAACTTTATTTAGCTTCAACACTGTGTATATCTGGTAACTTTATTTAGCTTCAACACTGTGTATATCTGGTAACTTTATTTAGCTTCAACACTGTGTATATCTGGTAACATTTATTTAGCTTCAACACTGTGTATATCTGGTAACTTTATTTAGCTTCAACACTGTGTATATCTGGTAACTTTATTTTAGCTTCAAACATGTGTATATCTGGTAACTTTATTAGCTTCAACACTGTGTATATCTGGTAACTTTATTTAGCTTCAACACTGTGTATATTGGTAACTTTATTTAGCTTCAACACTGTGTATATCTGGTAACTTTATTTAGCTTCAACACTGTGTATATCTGGTAACTTTATTTAGCTTCAACACTGTGTATATCTGGTAACTTTATTTAGCTTCAACACTGTGATATATCTGGTAACTTTATTTAGCTTCAACACTGTGTATATCTGGTAACTTTATTTAGCTTCAACACTGTGTATATCTGGTAACTTTATTTTAGCTTCAACACTGTGTATATCTGGTAACTTTATTTAGCTTCAACACTGTGTATATCTGGTAACTTTATTTAGCTTCAACACTGTGTATATCTGGTAACTTTATTTAGCTTCAACACTGTGTATATCTGGTAACTTTATTTAGCTTCAACACTGTGTATATCTGGTAACTTTATTTAGCTTCAACACTGTGTATATCTGGTACTTTATTTAGCTCAACACTGTGTATATCTGGTAACTTTATTTAGCTTCAACACTGTGTATATCTGGTAACTTTATTTAGCCTCAACACTGTGTATATCTGGTAACTTTATTTAGCCTCAACACTGTGTATATCTGGTAACTTTATTTAGCTTCAACACTGTATATATCTGGTAACTTTATTTAGCTTCAACACTGTATATATCTGGTAACTTTATTTAGCCTCAACACTGTGTATATCTGGTAACTTTATTTAGCTTCAACACTGTGTATATCTGGTAACTTTATTTAGCTTCAACACTGTGTATTCTGGTAACTTTATTTTAGCTTCAACACTGTGTATATCTGGTAACTTTATTTAGCTTCAACACGTGTATATCTGGTAACTTTATTTAGCTTCAACACTGTGTATATCTGGTAACTTTATTTAGCTTCAACACTGTGTATATCTGGTAACTTTATTTAGCCTCAACACTGTGTATATCTGGTAACTTTATTTAGCTTCAACACTGTGTATATCTGGTAACTTTATTTAGCTTCAACACTGTATATATCTGGTAACTTTATTTAGCTTCAACACTGTATATATCTGGTAACTTTATTTAGCCTCAACACTGTGTATATCTGGTAACTTTATTTAGCTTCAACACTGTGTATATCTGGTAACTTTATTTAGCTTCAACACTGTGTATATCTGGTAACTTATTTAGCTTCAACACTGTGTATATCTGGTAACTTTATTTAGCTTCAAACACTGTGTATATCTGGTAACTTTATTTAGCTTCAACACTGTGTATATCTGGTAACTTTATTTAGCTTCAACACTGTGTATATCTGGTAACTTTATTTAGCTTCAACACTGTGTATATCTGGTAACTTTATTTAGCCTCAACACTGTGTATATCTGGTAACTTATATTTAGCCTCAACACTGTGTATATCTGGTAACTTTATTTAGCTTCAACACTGTGTATATCTGGTAACTTTATTTAGCTTCAACACTGTATATATCTGGTAACTTTATTATCCTCAACACTGTGTATATCTGGTAACTTTATTTAGCCTCAACACTGTGTATATTCGGTAACTTTATTTAGCTTCAACACTGTGTATATCTGGTAACTTTATTTAGCCTCAACACTGTATATATCTGGTAACTTTATTTAGCCTCAACACTGTGTATATCTGGTAACTTATTTAGCTTCAACACTGTGTATATCTGGTAACTTTATTTAGCTTCAACACTGTGTATATCTGGTAACTTTATTTAGCTTCAACACTGTGTATATCTGGTAACTTTATTTAGCTTCAACACTGTGTATATCTGGTAACTTTATTTAGCTTCAACACTGTGTATATCTGGTAACTTTATTTAGCTTCAACACTGTGTATATCTGGTAACTTTATTTAGCTTCAACACTGTGTATATCTGGTAACTTTATTTAGCTTCAACACTGTGTATATCTGGTAACTTTATTTAGCTTCAACACTGTGTATATCTGGTAAACTTTATTTAGCTTCAACACTGTGTATATCTGGTAACTTTATTTAGCTTCAACACTGTGTATATCTGGTAACTTTATTTAGCTTCAACACTGTGTATATCTGGTAACTTTATTTAGCCTCAACACTGTGTATATCTGGTAACTTTATTTAGCCTCAACACTGTGTATATCTGGTAACTTTATTTAGCCTCAACACTGTGTAATCTGGTAACTTTATTTAGCTTCAACACTGTGTATATCTGGTAACTTTATTTAGCTTCAACACTGTGTATATCTGGTAACTTTATTTAGCTTCAACACTGTATATATCTGGTAACTTTATTTAGCCTCAACACTGTATATATCTGGTAACTTTATTTAGCCTCAACACTGTATATATCTGGTAACTTTATTTAGCCTCAACACTGTGTATATCTGGTAACTTTATTTAGCCTCAACACTGTGTATATCTGGTAACTTTATTTAGCTTCAACACTGTGTATATCTGGTAACTTTATTTGCCTCAACAACTGTGTATATCTGGTAACTTTATTTAGCTTCAACACTGTGTATATCTGGTAACTTTATTTAGCTTCAACACTGTGTATATCTGGTAACTTTATTTAGCTTCAACACTGTGTATATCTGGTAACTTTATTTAGCTTCAACACTGTGTATATCTGGTAACTTTATTTAGCTTCAACACTGTGTATATCTGGTAACTTTATTTAGCTTCAACACTGTGTATATCTGGTAACTTTATTTAGCTTCAACACTGTGTATATCTGTAACTTTATTTAGCTTCAACACTGTGTATATCTGGTAACTTTATTTAGCTTCAACACTGTGTAATCTGGTAACTTTATTTAGCTTCAACACTGTGTATATCTGGTAACTTTATTTAGCTTCAACACTTTGTATATCTGGTAACTTTATTTAGCTTCAACACATGTGTATATCTGGTAACTTTATTTAGCTTCAACACTGTGTATATCTGGTAACTTTATTTAGCTTCAACACTGTGTATATCTGGTAACTTTATTTAGCTTCAACACTGTGTATATCTGGTAACTTTATTTAGCTTCAACACTGTGTATATCTGGTAACTTTATTTAGCTTCAACACTGTGTATATCTGGTAACTTTATTTAGCTTCAACACTGTGTATATCTGGTAACTTTATTTAGCTTCAACACTGTGTATATCTGGTAACTTTATTAGCTTCAACACTGTGTATATCTGGTAACTTTATTTAGCTTCAACACTGTGTATATCTGGTAACTTTATTTAGCTTCAACACTGTGTATATCTGGTAACTTTATTTAGCTTCAACACTGTGTATATCTGGTAACTTTATTTAGCTTCAACACTGTGTATATCTGGTAACTTTATTTAGCTTCAACACTGTGTATATCTGGTAACTTTATTTAGCTTCAACACTGTGTATATCTGGTAACTTTATTTAGCTTCAACACTGTGTATATCTGGTAACTTTATTTAGCTTCAACACTGTGTATATCTGGTAACTTTATTTAGCCTCACACTGTGTATATCTGGTAACTTTATTTAGCTTCAACACTGTGTATATCTGGTAACTTTATTTAGCTTCAACACTGTATATATCTGGTAACTTTATTTAGCTTCAACACTGTGTATATCTGGTAAACTTTATTTAGCCTCAACACTGTGTATATCTGGTAACTTTATTTAGCTTCAACACTGTGTATATCTGGTAACTTTATTTAGCTTCACACTGTGTATATCTGGTAACTTTATTTAGCTTCAACACTGTGTATATCTGGTAACTTTATTTAGCCTCAACACTGTGTATATCTGGTAACTTTATTTAGCCTCAACACTGTGTATATCTGGTAACTTTATTTAGCTTCAACACTGTGTATATCTGGTAACTTTATTTAGCTTCAACACTGTGTATATCTGGTAACTTTATTTAGCTTCAACACTGTGTATATCTGGTAACTTTATTTAGCTTCAACACTGTGTATATCTGGTAACTTTATTTAGCTTCAACACTGTGTATATCTGGTAACTTATTTAGCTTCAACACTGTGTATATCTGGTAACTTTATTTAGCTTCAACACTGTGTATATCTGGTAACTTTATTTAGCTTCAACACTGTGTATATCTGGTAACTTTATTTAGCTTCAACACTGTGTATATCTGGTAACTTTATTTAGCTTCAACACTGTGTATATCTGGTAACTTTATTTAGCTTCAACACTGTGTATATCTGGTAACTTTATTTAGCTTCAACACTGTGTATATCTGGTAACTTTATTTAGCCTCAACACTGTGTATATCTGGTAACTTTATTTAGCCTCAACACTGTGTATATCTGGTAACTTTATTAGCCTCAACACTGTGTATATCTGGTAACTTTATTTAGCCTCAACACTGTGTATATCTGGTAACTTTATTTAGCCTCAACACTGTGTATATCTGGTAACTTTATTTTTCACACCAACACTATATATACCTGATAGCTCTTGAGAATTTCTTAAAAATCTTCTAGGAATCTAAAATGCTTAAAATCTAATAAAACTGAAAAAAAATATGGTTAGTAAAGACGTACTCAGTCCATCCATCCACTAAAAATAGAAAAAGGAAAGGTTTGAAGCCAAACTCAAGAGAGATTGTCTTGTCATCTCAGGGAGGCCAATATGTTAAAGTATACCAGTATTAAGTTTGAATCCGCTCAGAATTTGCATTACTAGGTTATGAACATTGAAGGGTGATGCCCATCCGGCGAAACACCAGGAAATTATTACATTAAAATCAGTAACTCATTTTTTTTCCAGGAGAAATGCAGTTTGGTAAGGTGTAGTGTGGTATTAGTGTAGTGTAGAGCAGTTTGGTGTAGTATAGTTTAGTGTAATTTGGTGTAGTATAAAGCACCGTAATCAGTATAAGCCAAAATTAGTTCAAACTTCTGCCCACTTAAAACTAACAAAGATTTTAGATTCAGATGAGTATGTAATTTTTTTTTACAGAGATGACGTACACGCATACATTATGTAGATTTAATTTAGAATAAGTCGGTCGAGTCAAACACTGTGACTTATTTCTGATCAAGAGAGTCATTCTTCAGTTATTTCACAGAATCCAGTTTTATTAATAAAACTGACACGTTTAAACTTACTCATTATAAAATCAAAGTAAAGCTTTCTTTGACGGAAACACATCAATACTTAAAGGTTTGAAGTCGATCAGAAAGAGGCATTCTCCAGCTACAAAATATACATCTTCACAGTTTTAACCCCAAAAAAGTTATATCCATTTGATAAAATGAATCATTCATTAAAGATTTTTTTTATTTAAATGAGTGGAGAGAGCGCAGTACCAGCAGGGGTTTATACAGAGCCTGTGGAATGTTGAACTTCCACATTGAGGTCAACACAAGGGAAGAACACTCTAGTTCCTTGTAAGAAGAAACTCACTTTAAGAAAGCTTAATCCAGTTATATCATGCAAAATATTACTATACATTAATAGTATCACCCTTCTTTTAAGTAGGATACTCGACAGCTGAAGGGTTGAAGCCGAGCTGAAGAGCATTCTCTGGTTAATACATGGAAACTGATTGATTTAGTAAAATTGGACATTGAAAATTTACACTTTTGAAAGAAAAACATAGAAATTTGAAACCTTTTAAAAAAAAAATATTTTTTAAGTCCAACGTTTCCCATTTTTTTAATTTTTCACTAAAATTTTAAAATTGCGCTAAAGAGGTAAAGTTTCGAAATCCAGTGATTCCAGGTTTTATTAACAAATTTTTTTCTTTAAATAAATGTGGCCCACAAAAAACGAATTAATGGTCATATCCTGCCCTTAAGACCCATCAGCCAAAAAGGGTTTAACATGATTAAAAAGTTTCCCGGGGCGGTGTGCGTTACACCCCAGAATTTTCACTCTCTGGGGGTGGTGGAGTAGGAGAAAAAGTTTGGTGTCTTAATTTTAACCTGCAGTGGATTTTGAAATTTATCGTATAACTTCGACATTTTGGGGTCATAGTGCATTAACGGGCAAATTTGTTAAAAGAATCTTGGCCAAATTATGTATACTAGAATTGAAAATTCAAAGGCACGGGAAGCGTTAATTTACGAGCAAAATGAAAACGAAAAGTTGGAGAGAAATAAAATAAAATTTAATTAAAATTTTTGGGAAACCAGATAAGGCCCCAGTAGGGAAAAAATGATTAGATAAGTTTAAGTTGGGTAAATCTTACTTAATGAGTCGATTTTTTCCCATCATATCTCCCTTTCACCAGGGGAAGACAACACTTCTTTTTAATCCGTCTGCTGTTTTTTCTGTGTTTGTTAATTTTCTAGTGTCTGTTGTATTTCTTAATGTATTTTGTGTTGTTGGTTTCCTTTTGTCTGCTACATTTCCTGTGTTGTTGTTTTTCCCTGTGTGAGATTTTGTAGCAGAAAAACCCCTGCTTGTCCCTGTGAGTGTGAAAAACCGTTCTTGCCGTTATCAGATGAGGTTTTAAAGTTGTAGTTGGTTGGGGAGATATCGGGTTTATCGGGAGGGGTTTCCGGGGGTCAACGCCCCCGGCCGGTCTGTGACCGGGCCCCTCCTTAGGTCAGTGTCCAGGTGCGACCCAACCGTCGCAAAACCCCGGTCCCCATTTTACTGATGGGGAACAAGAAAAGGTGGAAAAAAAAACCGTCCAATGTTTTATTTGGTGGGAATCGAACCCAGGCCCTCACGTGGAAGCGAGGGGTTAACCACCAGGCCACCAGGGGTGTTTTTGTGAGATCTGTGATTGTTTGTTTGGTGGTTGCCCAAAAACCCGATCTTTGACCAGGAGCTGCAGACATTTTCTCAATGGATCGTCATGAGTCTCTGGTAAAAAAAACTAGTGGTTGGGGTTTGTTTTCCCCCTAAAAAGATTGTCATTAATTTTGGGGGGTACTTAAACGAGCACTTTCCCATGATTTGAGAATCCTGATTCAGTAAAATGAAGTTGTAGCATGCAGGTTAGTGTGTATGCGTTGGGATAGGGTCACCTGAAATTGGTGGCACGCCCTTATCTGTGTTAGCTAGTAGAGGTTGGTGTAGGTCATTATAACGAGCAAGTGTAGTCCGGTACCTGTTGCGTTCCGGGGGTAGTTGGTGATTTCACCAGGCTATTCCGGTTTGCGGGGTTTCCGTTCAGATGGGTTTGGTCTGGGGTAGGCTTCGTTTCCCACGTTTTTTCCCCGTGTCTTCCATGGTTTCTTTCCATCGGGGCCAATAGGTTCAACGACGTGCTTCACAGACACCCCAACGTTCGGTGGAATGGGGGCAGCAAATTGCTGAGGGTCGAGGCAGGCCCCAAGCCAGTTAGGTACTCCAGTGACTTCCCTCGTCTGCTACCCCCCCCCTTTCACCTGGTTAGTATAAAAGCGTCAGGCCCCTTTCTTCTGTTTCAGAATCTCCACGAACGGCGCTTTCGCACCTACTCCTGGGTTGGGGGAGTTTCCCTATTTCTGTAATAGTCCTACTATTTTTCGTTAGCCCGGGAAAATTTTGTTTGAAAAGAAAATGGTGGCAAAACTCTACAATAAAAGATCCCAGAGTTGCACAGTGTCTTAATTTTATCTTGTCGGTATTGTATACCATTCTTGTACGGGTTTTTTTTTTAAAACCATTCTCCCGCATGTGGTCCCCCTCTCCGCTATGAGGCGAGCTTTAATATTTTGGGGTTGTTGAGATCGTCGTCGATTTTCTTACAATGGGCAGTTTCAATGGGAAAAGTGTTTACATTTTTTTAAAGGGGATGCACCCCTGGGTGCTTGTACTTCGATAAATTTGGAGTCGTAAATTTCCCCACAGAACTTTCCAGCCCTTAACAATCCCTCACTAGTTCACTGGGCAGTGCTCGAGGGGGGGAATGTGGTAATGCTATCTGCTTGCCTGCGAATTCTCCCTGTGTCTCTCGGTCTGTCTGTTTCTCTGTGTTCTCTGTCTCTCTCCCTCTTCCCGGCAATTCCCACCCCCATTGGTATTTCTTTTCTGTTTTCGTGAATTAGGTTGATAGGGGAGTCTTGCGGGCGCGTTATAGTTGCTGTTGCTTGCGGGCGCTGCTTACAGTTACCTTTCTTGCTTGCCTTTCTTGCCTTGGGACTTTTTCAATCCCCTGGACAGCTTCCGGGGGCTGGTCGGGTCGCAAAGGGATAGACGCTAAAGAGATCTTTTTGGAGCGATGATTCCTTGTCGAGCTTCCTCTTTTTTTGATTATTTTAAACATAACATTTTATTTGATATCAGTGGTCAAGACACTGCATTGTCCCCTAGTGACTCCCAATCTTCCCACTGAGTCCCCCGGGTGATGGCAACACTAGACTCCACAATGATAACTATGTGGGTTCCCTTGGAGACTGACAGCTCGTTTTGTTCCCTGGTGACAACATGTACTGGTCGCCAAAATATTGTGAGAGGAGGGGGAAAGGGGCATTAATCCCGCCGTTTTAATTCTTTTCCTTTATCCCCGTATAATTTAGTGAGACATGTCTGTTTTTTTTTGGGGCTCTTTGACCCAAAAAACCAAATTGTGATTTTGCGGAAAACAGCTCATAGAATACATGAAAATTATGGCATGTAAACCATGTCTCTTTATCTTTCCCCCCCCTTCTGTCTTCTGTTGTCCTTGTTCTGTCTGTTGTCTGTATGTTGTCTGTTCTGTCTCTCATTCTGTCTCTCTTTCTGTCTTTCTCAAACTCTCCATCTTTTTGCTGGGATGACTATATCCCTTTTTTTTTTTTGGCATTAGAAGGCAGCGACAGGAGACCCCCAGGGTTTATGTCGAAGATTTGATGAAAAAAGATTTGTTTGGCCATGAATCGGACATGCAAGTTTTCGCCATGAGCTCAAAATGTCAACGTCTTCCCCATGAATTCAGACATTCAAGTCTTCCCCATAACTCAGAATGTAAACGTCTTCGCCTAAAACTCAGACTGTAAAAGTCTTCGCCATAAAATAGACATGTCAAGTCTTCGCCAGAACTCGACTGGCAGGTCTTCCCCAGAACTCAGACATGAAAACGTCTTCGCCATGAACTCAGACTGTAACGTCTTCCCCCAGAACTCAGACTTGTAAACGTCTTGCCTAAACGGACATACAACGTCTTCGTATAAACTCGACTGTCAAGTCTTCGCCTAACTCGACATGACAAGTTTTTGTATGAAATGGGGACATGTCACGTCTTCGCCATGAACTCAACATGCCCGTCTTCTGTTGAACTCAGACTGTCAACGTCTTCGCCATGAACCAGACAGGGAACCCGTCTTGACTAAAACTGAGTCGGGTTTTTGAGTTTACCTGGAGGGGGTTTCGGGGGTCAACGCCCCGCACCCGGGTATGGACCGGGCCCTCGTGGGGGATGGGACCTGATAACCAGGCTGTTACTGCTGGCCGCACGAGACCGACGTACAAACCCCAACCCTTGACAAAATCAGATACGGGCTTTAGGTACCTTTCCAGCGTCTTTTTGAAGACACCCAGGGTTGTTGGAAATCCCCTTATGTATGTGGGGGGATTTGAACAGTTTTGGGGCCTCTGGGCTTTTTTCTTTTGATCGTAGTGTCCCCGGGGCACCCTGCTTTTCATTAGGGTAATGTTGCATTCCTGTTCGGGTTTTTTGCGTTCGTAGGGAGTCATTTTCGTGTGCAAATTTGGGATAGTCCTCTAGGTTTTTCCAATGTAACTTATTATGTATCTCGCCGGGTTTCCCGGGAATACAAATCAAGGACTTCAACCGTTCCCAGTGTTTAGGGCTTTATCTTACTTATGTGTGTGGGAAAAGTTCTCTGTACATTTCTAGTCTGCAGTTTCGCTCCCTTGAAGGGGGTTTGAAGAGAAACCATAGGGGTTTGGCCCCTAGTTTTGAGATTTCTTATCCATCTTTTTTTTTTAGCAGATTGTAGAAAACTTTTTGACCCATAAAAGTGAAATCTTTGGCATTATCACTCCTAGGTCTTTTACATTGTTTTTGCTCTTTTTGGGCGGGAATTGTTTTATACCCCGATAGGGTTTTAAATTTTCTCGAGTTTTCCTATCAGAATAACTAAAAATTTCTCTTCATTAAACTTGTGTTGTTTTCCGCGGCCGTTTTAAAGACTGGTTGATGTCCCCCGGGATTGCAGTGTCTTCGATGGATGACACTGTCATGCAAATTCGGGTGTCATCCGCAAAAGGAAGACAGGTGTTGGGTTACATCCTGTCTATGCAAAATTTGAGGTAAGGAACAAATGAGGCGAGTAAGCCCCCTTGGGGAACCGAGCTTTTCATGTAGCTCCTCTACTTTACTCTTTTTTACTATTATCTTTTGCTCTGTTAGGATTTATCTCCACTTTCCTGTTTCCTTTATCACGCATTTTGTGCGCTATTACTCCATGGTGAATTGTCGAAGGGTTTTTACAATTTCTGTGTACACTCATCTGCTTTTTGTTTGCCCTTGTGTTTTAAGATTGATAGTGGTCCAGTATTTGGGGACAGTCAGGGAGGCCCCCTCTAAACCATGTTGCCCGGGGTTTGTGAATTGATGGTTCTAGTGGGGGCGATCTTGCTTCTTAAAATCCTTTCAAAGTTTTTTTGTAGGGGGTCGTTGGCTTCGGTTTTTAAATTCTAGAATTGCAATTGTTTTACGCAAACTTTCGGATTGGAGTATGTTGTTTTAGTGAGTGTGGATGACCCCTGTGTCCAGCTCCCTCCCCAAAAATGCTGAAGGCACGGCAGGGGTTCTTGCAGTTCTTGATGAAACGAGTGTGGGTCTGGGGCCGAGTAGTGGTTGTTATTTATTTTTTTTTTTTTTTCGAAGTCTTGGGGTAGGTAATGTCGTAGTTTTTTGGTTTTGCCCAAATTTTGAGTCTCTTTCTAAAAAAAATCTTTTAGATTTTAAACTTTAGCCCGGTTTAAAGGGTGCAAAAACATGAGTCATACGGGGAATTTGTATTACAAATTTTCTTTGCTGTCATCTGTGTAAGGCCATCACGTCTCAGCAAGGGCCCAAACTTGATATGTTTTCCCCTTTGTTTTGGCATGGGAAATAAATATTTTTCTTTTTTTTTTCAGTTTCTGAGGGCCCCTTAAGTTTTCTGGTTTCTTGCCCCTGTTGTTTCCCTTAAGCTTAGTTCGATATTTGTTATTTCTCTGCCCGGGCCTCCTTTCGTATTTCGTATATGGCCCCTTTTCAACAGCTCTGTGATTTTTTCCCTTCGCCTTTATGGGGAGCATCTCTCTCTTTTAGTTTACATCTTTCTTCCTTTTTCTTACGGGAATGTCCCTTTGCCATACTCAAGTCCCACACAGTTAGTTCTTTCTAGGAAAAAGGCAGGATCTTGTTGTTTGGGAAATTCTTCCAACTTGTTTCATTTGGACAGGATTGATTTAACCCTACTGTATTTTTTGTTATTGAATTTTGTTTTTGTGAAGGACCCTCGAAATTGGTTACCTTTTGTACCAGGAGCCTGCCATACTATCTGTACCTCTATTATTTTTGTTTGAGTGAATTGTCTTTGATACGGTTATATTCCACATCAGATCATCTTTGCTGGTGAAGTGAGGTCCAGTGTATTTTCCAGTCTTTTTGGGGTCGATTTTTTGTGGTTTAAGGTGAATATGTTGCAGAGTTTTAAATAACTTGTGTGTGTGAATTTTCGTCAGAGTGCCTTCGGGGGGTTTCTTGAAAAAAACATTATTTGCTACATTCCTCCACTTTGGGGTTTTTAAGTTGAAATCACCAGCGCTTGATGTTTGGGGCAGAGTGTTGGGAGATTTCCAGACAGTGGTTAGTTTTAAAAGCTGCTCTGGAATTGTTGGGAAGTAGATCGGAGGTTGTATACAACCCAATGAAAAGGTTTGGATTTTCGAACTTTATTCCCAAAAAACTTAAAACAACTCATTTGGGGGTTTTTAGTTTTCGAGCAAATGAGCGACTCAGTGAAATACAGGCCCCCCCTTCCCCATCCTTGTTCCCTGTTTATTTTTCTTGGCCTAAAAGGTTGTAGCCTGGATTCAATTTCGTTGTAAAGGATCCTTTTGGGGGTCTCCGTGAAAGCTGCAAACATTGCGTTCGACTCTGAAAACGGCCCATTGATGAAAGATTTGTTTGTTGTGCCTTTAGACCCTTTGCATTTGAAAAGAAAAATGTAGCGTCAAAAAAGTGTAGGTTTTTTTTTTTTTATTTATTTACTTTTTTTTTTTTTTTTGGGGTCGTGCGTACCTGTGCTCGGATGTACTCAAAATTTAAAGTAACTCCCGGTACGTGTTTTTTTGGTAAGTGAACGGGGGACGTCAGGTTAAAGGGAATTCCTTTCCTAGCCCCTCACCGGAAAATTTTCCCGGGCTTTCCCTTTTTGAGCTGAGTGTTCCAGGTACGGTATATGAACTCCCAAAAACGTGTCTGGGAAACCCCTTGACAGCGCAGATGTTTAGTTTGGGGGGAGGCTCGGATAAATGAGACTGTTAATTAAACCTGTTAGCATGGACAAAAAGGGAAAAGATAATTGGCCTATTAGAAACCCCCCACGAAACCCCCTTTTTAAATTTGACCCAAACCCTTTTAGGCGGGCCCCCCAAAACTGTGTGTTCGGGTCTTTTCCGGTCCCCGGCCCGTGGTCCGGAGGCCGCTAAAACCCCAAGTCGAAAAATTAAAATAAGACGTTTAAAATTTTTTGAGTGACGGGGCCCCTTATGTGGGGGAAAAATAATTTGCCCCTGTTTTTTTTTGAATATTTAAAAAAAAAAAAAGGGGGTTGGGGGCCCAGAAAAACTTTTTAAAAACCGAGAAGGGGAAAAAAAAAAAAGACCCGATGACCAGAAAAAATGTAAATCCAAACCTTTTGGGGAAAATTTTTTATTTTTTTAAGCGGGGGGGAAAGAAAGGGGAACTTGGAAAATTACTCAACCCTTTTGGGCCCAGCTACCCACCTCTGCAGCCCAGGCACCTCACCTCTCGCCCCGGAATCAAAAAAGGCCCAAATCTACCTTGAACACCCGGGTCCTCATTCTGCACATCGGCTCCCACCCCCGTAGTCCTCACCCTCGCCCAAGGTACCTCCCCTGAGACCAGGGACCTACCCCCGCAAAACACCAGGCACCCCCCCTTCCCCCGGACCCACCCCGCCCCAAAACACATACCACCCGGGACAACAGGTACTTTCCCTCTGCCACCAGGGGACTTTTACCTGGGAGCACCAGGCTACTCATTCTGCAGCCAGGCTACTCACCTTGGGAGCCAGGTCCTAACCCCTGCGCCCGGCTACTTACCTCTGGGGAAAAAGGTACTTTACTCTGCAGACAGGTACTTCACTCTGGGGCATCAGCTACCTCCCCTCTGGGAGACCAGGGTACCCCACTTGCAGCACCAGGCTACCCACCTCCCCAGCACCGGTACCACCTCCGAGCCAAGGTACCCCACCTCTCGCAGCCCAAAGGGTCCCCACCCCTGGCAGCACCCGGCTACCTCACCCCTGGCGCACCAGGCTAACTCAAAATCTGGGAGCCCAGGCTATTCACCTTCGCAGCACAGGCTACCCCATTCTCGCCCCGCATGGCTAATCACCCCTTGAGCATCAGGCTCTACCCCGACGCAAACCCGGCTACCCACCCCCGCAGCACCCGGCTACCTACCTTGGCAGCACCGGCTACTTCACCCCTCGCAGCACCAGGACTTATCTTGGCGCCAGGTACCTCACTTCCGCGCATAGGTACCTCACCTCTGGCAGCCCCGGTATTTTCCCTCGCAGCAGCAGGCACTTCACCCCTGGCAGCACCGGTATTCACTTTCGCGCATCGGCTACTTAACTCTGGCGATCAGGTACCTCCCTCTGGCAGCAAGGCTACCCCACCTCTCGGGAGAAACCCCGGCCCCCCCCCTCCGCAGCCCGGCTACTCACCTCTCGCAGCCCAGGCTCCTCACCTCTGCAGCCAGGTACTACCTCTGGGAGCACCAGGCTACCCACCTCTCGCGCACCAGGTCCCCACCCCTCGCAGCCCCGGCTATCACTCTGCAGACCGGCTATTTACCTCTCGCCAAACCCCGGCTACCTACTCTCGCCCACCCGGTATTTACCCCTGGCGCCAGGCTCCTCACCTTGCAGCACAGGCTACCCCACCTCTGCAGCACCAGGCTACCTTACTTGGGCACCGGCTACCCCACCTGCAGCACCAGGTACCCCACTCTGGGACACCAGGCTACTTTACCTCTGCAGCACCCGGCTCCCCCACCCCTGAAAAAACCCGGCTCTCACCTTGGCGCCCCCCTTTAGGGGTCCTCACCCCTCGCGACCAGGTTCCTACCTTGGGGAGCACCCGGTACCTTTCTTTGGGAGCACCAGGCTACCTCACCCCTGCGCACCCGGCTACCTTTTCCCCTCGCAGACCGGCTACCTACCTTGGGGAGCACCCGGCTACCTCACCTCTCGCGCACAGTACCTACCTCGCGCCCCGGTACCTCCCTTGGCAGCCCCGGTACCCCACCTCTCGGGAGCACCAGGTACCTAACCTTCGCGCACCGTACCTCACCTTGGACAAGGCTACTCCCTCTCGCAGCACCGGCTCCTCACCTTCGCACACAGGCTACCACCCCTGGCAACCCGGGGTACTTTCCCCCTCCAGCACCGGTACCTCACCTCTCGCAAAAACAGGCTACTTTACCTCTGGGAGCAACAGGTACCCACCTCTCGCAAAACCAAGCTCCTCACCCCTCCCGCCAGGCTACCACCCTCCAACCCGGTCCCCCCTCTCACACCCCTACCCACTTCGCAAAAAAAGAGGTTAACCCCCTTTTGACCGGGGGCCCCAACCCCTTTTAAGTTTTCCGAATCTCCCCTTAAACTTGGTCATTTGATTTCATTGCCTAAACTTGGCTGCCTCAGTTAATTGGCTGTTTGCCAGGAAGTTTGCCCGGGTTTTAATGTGATTTGAAAATTTTTTTTTAGTTTTTTGGAACCTCCTTCCCGTTAAATTTCTTTTTAAGGTGTTGTTTGGGGGCCGGTTAATGTGGGATTTGGTTTTTGGTTTTGGTTTTTTCGGCCTAAAACACGTTTTGCGTATTTCTTAAAAGGGTTTTTGGGAGGTGAAATTGGGGAAATTTTGGGCACAGGGGTTTTTTTAAGTGTAAAAGGGGTTTGTAACAAAAATCTAGTGGCCCTTTCCCTTTTCACCCGAACTTTGGATTGGGAAATTTTTGGGTTCCCAGGACTAAAAAAATTTGAAGGCAAAAAAGGGGTTTTTTGCCAGCTTTAGGGGAAGAGGACGCAAATTTTAAAGGTAAGATATAAGAAATTTTGAAAAATTTGGGGGAAAAATTTAAGAGATTAAAAATTTAGAAGGGATAAAAAACTTAAAGTTCTAGGGAAAAAAGTGAAGGGGGCCATAACCCGGGGGGGGGAGAATTTTAGAAGAGAGGAGGGGAAAGGGTGATTATTGAAACACAATTTTGGATAAAAGTTTTTTAAACCAAAAACAAAACCAAAAAACCCATCAAAAACCCCAACCCCAATAAAAACCCCAAAACCCAAAAACAAAAAAAAACAACCCCCACCCCACACAACCACACCCCACCCAAAAAAACATTTCTTCCACAACCACCCCCCAAAACCCCCACTAAACCCCACCAAAAACCACAAAACCCCACAAACCCCCCACATAATCATTTATTTTCCTTCCTGTTTTTTTTAGGGGCTTTCCTGGGTCTGTCCTGAGGTTGTCATGGGTGCTTCCGAGGGCTTCCTGAAGGTGGGTTTTTTTCACTGAAAATTGTTAGGTGCTGTCACTGGGTGTGTTTGAGGGGGACTTTTCCCTGAGGTGCGTCAAAAGAGGGTTTTTCATAGGTGTGTCACGAGGTCGTCATGAGGTGCTGTCAGAGGTGCGTCACTGGGGCGCATGAGTGCTTCACTGAGGTGTCCATGGGGGTTTCTAGGTGCTGTCACGGGGTTGTTCTGAAGGTTTGTCAGAGGGGTTCATGGTGTGTTTCCCCGGTTTGTCATTTCTTTCTTCTTTCCCATCTTTCCTAATTTTTTTTCCTTTTCCTGGGGCTCTCCGGGGCCTCACGGGTCTCTCCTGGGGCTTCCTGGGTCTTTTTTTGGGGTTTTCGGTTTGGGGTTTTGGGGCCCCTGCTTTGGGGCATTTTTCTTTAAAACCCTCCCTCTTTTTTTTTTTTTTTGTTTTTCCCCCTATTTTTTCCCCTTCCCGGCCTTCCGGCCCTTCCGGCCTTCCTTCCCTTCCCGGCCCCCTCCCTAGATTTCCTTTTTTTTTCCCGGGGGATTCGGGGTCCAAATTTGGGGGCAATCTGGACCCCTCTCTGACAAATTCCCGAAAAATTTTTTTTTTGGGATTTTTTGGTCCCCCTTTTTTTTGGGAACTTTCTGGACCATTCCCTGGCCCCTCCTGGCCATTTCCTGGACCACTTCCTGGGAAATCCCTGACCATTTTCCCGGACCCTTTCCGGATACTTCCTGGCCACTTTTTGGACCATTTCCCCGGACCCTGACCACTTTTCCCGGGCCCCCTTGGGGAAATTCCGGGCCCCCCTGGGTCCCCCTGGAAACTCCGGACACTCCCCTGGCCTTCCTGGGGCACTCCTGGGGGATCATGCCACTTTCCCCGGAACTCCCTGGGCACTCCTGGCCAAACCCCCGACCCCCCCCTGCCATTCCCCGGGGCCCCTCCCGGGCCATCCCTGGACCACCCCTGTACCATCCCTGGATCCTCCGGGGCCCCCCCCCCTCCTGACCACCCTGGAAAATTCCTGGAACCCCCCCTGGAAACCCTTCCCTACACTCCTGGGCCCTCCCTTTGGGCCCCTCCCTTTGGGCCCTCCCCCTTTGGGCCCCTCCCCCGGGCCCCTCCCCTGGCCATCCCCCGACCCCTCCCCCGGCCCCCTCCCGGGGCCCCCCTCTGGACATCCCCTGGGCCACTCCTGGGCACTCCCCGGGGGCCCTTCCCCTGGACCCCTCTGGGGGATTCCCTGAAACCCCTCCCTGGCCACTCCTTTGGGCCCCTCCCCTGGCCCTCCCCCGGACCCCTCCCCCGGACCACCCTGGCCCCCCATGGCCACTCCCTGGCCATCCCCCGGCACTCCCCTGGCCTCTCCTGGGGCCATCCTGGACCATCCCTGGACAAAATCCCTGGACCCTCCCCCGGACCCCTCCCCCCCGGCCACCCTGGACCCCTCCTGAAAATTTCCCCCGGACCCCTCCTGGGCCCCTCCTGAAAAATTTCCCCCGGACCACCCTCCCCCACTCCCCTGGACCCCTCCCTGGTCCCTCCCCCGGCCACTCCCCCGGCCCTCCCCCGGACACTCCCCCGGACCATCCCCCGGCCACCCCCCTGGCCACTCCCTGGCCCTCCCCCCGGCACCCGGCCCCTCCCTGGAACCCTCCTGGACCACCCCCCGGACCCCCCTGGAACTCCCCCCCGGGCCCCTCCCTGGCCACTCCCCCGGCACTCCCCTGGACCCTCCCCTGGCCACCCCCGGACCACTCCCCTGGACCCCTCCCCCCCACTCCTGGAACACTCCCCCGGACCACTCCCCTGGAACTCCCCCCGGCACTCCCTGCCACTCCCCTGGCCACTCCCCTGGCCACTCCCCTGGACCTCCCCCGGAACCCCCGGAAAATTGGGGAATTTTAATTCCAATCCCCCAAAAATTGAAACTTGGGAATTCCCCCCAAAACTCCCTTTTTTTATCCCTTGGCCCCTCCCTTTTTTTCCCCTCCCCGGAATCCCCCGGCCTCCCCTGGCCCTCCCCGGCCTCCCGGGGATCCCTAAAAAAGGGGGGCCCCCCCGGGAAACCACTGGAACTCCCTGGGGGGAAATCCCCGCCATCCCCGGAATTGGACCCTCCCCGGACCCTTTTTTTGGTTTCACCCCTATGGGTTTTGTTTTTTTTTGAATTGTTTTTTTTCCTTTTTTTAATTTATTTTGTTTTTTTCGTAAAAGTAAATCGCGTTTCCTTTAAAAAATTTTTTTTTATTTGGGTACTTTGTTTTTAGGATTTATTGTCCCCCCAGTTGTCTTTAATTTTTCCCCCTTTTTAAAACTTGTCGTCGTTATTTGCGGGTTTGGCTGGGTTCCCGGGGTTAAGGACGGGGGGGTTTTCCATCCTTTTAAAATAGTTTTTGAGCTTGGGGGTTTATGTTTTTGTTTTTATTTTTCTTGGTTTTTTTCTTTGAACTTTGTTCACAGAACATTGTATAGACTTTGTGATTTTCGACGTTGTACTGAGGTTGTGTCACATAGACACTCTGAACATCTCAGGTCCTTAGCTATAGCTTCTGACCTAATTTTGTACTGGTTTCTGTGTATTGTCACAGTCGCGTTTTTCCTATGCTGAACATAGATTCAGTAGTATGGGAGTTTTGTAACTTTTGTGGAGGATCTGCTGATGGTCCTACTTAGTGTCGTTATATTATTTCCCAGTTCCTGATTCTGTGTCGCAGTCGCTTGATATTGCATTGCTATTGGGCTTAGCATTCTTTGTTGTTCAAGCAGACTGTTCGGGTTGCCAGTCGGTCAAGAAGTTAGTTTATTTGAGGACTTTGTCAGTCACTTGTTTAAGTCTTATTCGAGTCTTGAGACATAGCTAACTACTTAAGAGCACTTACACGCATACACACACTTACTTGTACATATTTGTAATATCTTATTAAATGTTAATGTACCAGACGGTACTTAAGAATTATAAATGTGGTATGTGCTTTCAGCACAATAATATTGAACTCGAAAGATTGATTTTATTTTGATTGCTGTGATTTAATTTACTTTGATAATATACCTCTAGACTTAATAAATTTATTAAAATTTTAATTTCTCTAGTTAGTAGCCTACCAGTTGTAATCCTAAAGCACTATTGAACCATACTGAATTTCAATGGATAATTGGACAAGGATACTGACTACTTGTTACGAAAACCGAGTAACAGGCTGGATGCTAGAAGGGCAGTCCTTTCTAGTATTCACTGGAGATCTCTAAGCTTTTAGAATCGCGTTTTTTGTAACACTGGACCACTCCCCTGGACCACTCCCCTGGACCACTCCCCTGGACCACTCCCCTGGACCACTCCCCTGAACCACTCCCCTGGACCACTCCCCTGGACCACTCCACTGGACCACTCCCCTGGACCACTCCCCTGGACCACTCCCCTGGACCACTCCCCTGAACCACTTCCCTGGACCACTCCCCTGGACCACTCCCCTGGACCACTCCCCTGGACCACTCCCCTGGACCACTCCACTGGACCACTCCCCTGGACCACTCCCCTGGACCACTCCCCTGGATCACTCCCCTGAACCACTCCCCTGGACCACTCCCCTGGACCACTCCTCTGGACCACTCCCCTGGACCACTCCTCTGGACCACTCCCCTGGACCACTCCTCTCGGCCCAGCAGGTTTGTCTTCAAACTGACTTCGAAAATAACCTATAAATCATGAAGCTATTTTACATTTAGAGAGAGAGAGAGAGAGAGAGAGAGAGAGAGAGGGAGAGAGAGAGAGGGAGAGGGAGAGAGAGAGCTTCTGCCAGATCACTCACTACTGGGTCAAGGGAGGAGCCAGAGATATGAGTAGGGAAATCAACAAAGTTTCTCATGTCAAACACTGCAAGAAGGTCATCAAAGTCCCACCACCCACCCTCTCTCTCTCCTGTGAACTTCAAACCTACAAGCCTCCTCTAGGATGACTTCACACCACAAAATAGCAAGATTATCTACGCTATCTGGCTATTGTCCCAGTAGATACTGCAGTGTTTGATGGATATTACCACAGGGACAAAGATCTTCTTGGATGTATGCGAAGCCTACTTGGTTCCAATAACTGCCACACAGATTGCAAATACTGAAGGAAGTAACTTTTGTTTGCTGCCAGGTTGAAAATTCAAAAAATTAAGGATATCAAATACTGTGGTATATGTGGATACAAGCACTGAGCTACAGGAGGAAGGTTAGAAGTCCTTTTTTTTTAAAAATACCTCAGGGACTCCTGTCCAAGATCAAGACTGCCCTCTTGGGCTGTGTTGTCTAAAGCTTGCAGCTAAGATAATCCATCACAGGGGAAGCACTTCATGTGCTCCTCAAATCCATAAGATAACCTACACTATTGTAGAAGGCCAGTCCAGTGCAAGCCTGCTTCAAACGTGATGTTAACGCTGCTCAAGCTGATGTTGTGACATTTGACAAAGGACTGGAAGTCCCACACTGAGCTTAACTCAGGGGGTAAACAATGTGGAAATTCTCGTCATCGCAAAGGTCCATCAGAATGACTCGAGTTCAAAAAACAATACCTTTGGGGAATTCTAACACATCCTCTGACCACCAAAGTAGGGAACAATTCCTCCCCAGCAACGTGGGAAGACCTTGGATTCTGTTTACATTTTCCTACACCTGACATCTCTGACTTCAGCCAATGCCAGTCTAACTTGACAGTGCCACATACCATCTCTGTAAAACATCCTACACCTGTCAGACACCCTGCCGATACTATTCTAGGATTTCTGGTAGTAGTGCTTCGACAGCAAGTTTTCTGTGGCCAGGAGTTTCTGTCTACCAGAGAGTAAACGGTGCAGTTTGTGATCAGGCGAACTATCAACTGCACATGATCACCTACGCGCCGAATTCGAAACAGCAGGGACAAATTCTGTCAGAACTGGTAGAGGACGGCGGTAGAGGACAGTGGAGGAGGGACGTGGGGAGGAAGCATATACCACGCGTCTCACCCTCCACTAAAAGTTCCGCGGCAGAATCTGACGGACAAATGCTGCGAACACAGGAGGTGCAACAAATTCTTGTCCACCCTCCCTGGCACCGAGGCTGTGCTCTACGCTGTCCACACGGAAGGGGCATCTGCCAACAAACTGCCTGCTGGAGTTTACCAGGTGTAATTACTGCTTACAAGAATGGACCATAAGGAGGACAGTGTCGGAAGAAAAAGGAACTTGACAGACAGGGCCAACTGATTTAGAGACCTGTTCTCAGAACAAACCAGCAGGATTCTGAATGGTAAACACTCTCACACGTCACCCACTTAGTTACCTATCCCAGCCAAGCAGGTGGATGGGCCTCTAATTACATGTCCACAGACCTTCATCCCTGCAGCTGCCTACAGTTACCTACCTCTCTCAAGTGGCAAGGCACCTTACATTCACCTACACACCCACCACCTCAAGCTTGACCACTTCATTCATGAGGAGCCAGTCTATCAGCATCATGTCGGCCAAAATTAGGAGGTTTCATTACTAATGTTGGAGAGCTCCTCCTAGCTTTGTGAACACTCTGAGTTCCGACATGATAGCTGTTGGTTTGAAATTTTTTGGATGACAGGATCTCCAGTAAATTTTGCAAGAATTGCTGGACTACACCTCATGGAGTGAGAAGAGGACAGGACAAGGGCAAGGAGGTGGTGTTGCTGTGTGTGCTTCTCTAAAAGTGTTCATGCCCAGACATAGATGGTTGCAACCCCTAACATCTTGAAATGATGGTTCTGCAGCTCTGGTAATATACCACTAGTTTTTATTTTGTTTTATAAAACCCCCCTTTTCCTGAGTTAACTAGCATGTGTCAAATGTTATGACCTCAAGTGGCAAACATGCAGACCCTATCTACTTCCTAATGGAAAAATATTGACTTCCCTTCTGCTACAACTACTAACTGTCACATATTATATAATTGTTGGTGACCTCAACCAGCACCTTATACAGTGGGACTTTGATTACCTTCTTGCAGTGTTTGGCATGAGAAACTTTGTTGATTTCCCTACTCTATTATGGCTCCTCCCTTAGACCCAGTAGTGTGTGATATCTGGCAGAAGGCCATAGTCGCTTGTCAACCCCTCGGATACGTAGGGATCGTCTGACCACATGATGTTTTTACCTCACTTAATTAAGATCCCAACAGAACGAGGTGAATGAAGAGTCCACACGCACAACCTGGCTATGGGTAAGAGGGTATTTGGCCAGCCCTTTTGCTCTGAGTCGGCCACACCGACTGGAATGCTCTTCTCAGGGGGATGTTGACAACCAAGTGAAAGCCTTCACTGGACACATCCACTTAATCTGCAACAAGAACACATTCCTCACCGGCAATTATGTGTAACAAAGCCTACTGATCAGCCTTGGTTTGGCTTTCGTTGTAGAGAGGCTGTGCTACTGCTAAAGTACAAAGCCATGGCGAAGGTTTAAGAGACATCCTACCACTATAACAGGGAACTTGCTCATGTAGCCTGTAGGATTCATGGGTGATGTTCAAAAAGGGGCATTGCTAAATGGGAGGTGGACACTAAAAGAAAGTTAGCATCAGGTGGGTAGGCTCAAAATGGTGGGTCCTGGTAAGGACAGACAAGGTTATCTGCTGATGAAAATTATTCCACCTCTAAATCGACCTGGATGGGTCCATCTACTAGTAGTCAGAGAAGGCGGGCCTCTTTTGCTGAATACACTTTGCTACCAAAAGCATGTTCTGATTCCAGCAAGGGCCCTCCTCGGGCTAGCTGAAGAACTGTTGTTCAAAACTGTCAGTGGTGTGACTATAAGGCAGCGAGGACGGTGCATTGCTTCTTAACATCACTTGCACCAAGGAAAAGGGCGTGGGCCAGACAAGTTGAGCCCAAGATTGTTGAGAAGATGTGCAGACTAGCTAGCTGACTCTATACTCGCATTCTTTCAGCAATGCCTAGTACAGTGTAAATGGCACTCTCCATGGAAAAGAGGAACATGTAGTACCTGTTCACAAAAAAGAAGAGCAGGGCAGAAATTCAGATAATAAAGACCAGTGTCACTCCCTGTCAATCACTGGTAAGATCCCTTGAGACATTAATCTCATGACAATTGACAGATTTTTTTGACTACACTCACTACTTTGTGATCGTCAATATGGCTTTCAGGAAAGGTTACTTGATGATGATCTGTTGTTAAAAATAACAAACATCTCACTAAGTTAGGCACCAGTCACTGGATGATCCAAAGTCAGCTGTGTGTAAAGCACTGACATTGCTGCGCTTTCGACCGGCGTGTAGGCACAGGGCCTCTTAGCAAAAATTAAAGCACTGGGAATGGCTGGGCTCTACGTATGTTCTCAGTGATTACCTTCATGGTTGATCCTCTAGTGTAGTCCTCAATGGAACGGAATCAGCAAGGCATCCTATTGGGGCAAGCGTTTCCACAAGGAAGTGTGCTGGGTCCACTGTTATGAATGTTCTACTTTCAACGACCTTCTTCATCTCATCCCAGAATCACAGCATATGAAGACGACATGTTACAATGACCATTCACGTATCAGAGAAGAAATGCAGCTGCTCTAAGCTTCATCAATACTAATGCTACATCAATTACTGAGAGCTATATCAGCTTGGGGAAATAGATGGCAAGTAACATTGCACTGAGAAAAACGCAAATGATGATCGTCTCTACGCACCATGATGGTAATGCTGGTGCAGTAGTAAGGATTGAATGGGCGATGTTGGCACCATGGAAGAAGATGTTGATACCTTGGGGTGAAATTTGTCTCCAATACTAACCATGAAGAACATGTGTAAAATCTTGCAAACTAGAGCAGCCAGGAAGCTTGACAGCACTTTCGCCGTATATCGCAAGTCTGCTTGACAGTAGGGGTTGCAGAATCCTGTACGAGGGCACAAGTACGCTCACACTTGAGTATGCTCCACATTTCTTGTTGGTTTGCCTGCCCCCCCCCCCTTATCTGCGACGCTTGAAAGTGTGAGAAACTGAGCAAGACGTATCATCTCTCGCCTGGACCCTTCCCTGGATAGATATGTTTATTCAGCAGAGCCTTCAACATAGGAGGGATGAGGGTGGCCTTACTGTTATGTACAAGGCCATATTGTCAAATACCACACTTGGTTCACTTCGAGGGACAGCGTGAAACACGCTTTTATGTCACAAGACGGGCAGGAAAGCAGCACCTTCACTCCCCCTCTCTGGCTGTACCCTTTCTGAACATCACTCCAATCTGAGTTCATACATACCCAGGAATGACTCGGTATGGAACACCATTCGTACAGCATAATGATGTCAACGGATAAAGTCAGTTGATCATATGAAAATGCTGGCCACCAGATGGCTCCAACTTCATCCTGCTCCGCCCTACTTTGTTTGTCTCATAACAATAAAAATGCTTTCAAAATGAGCTGATTTGGTAGGTAACAGCTCTTAGCTGCCAATAAGTTAGGATCCTTAACCTGTAAATAGGCTGTTCAATAAGCTAGGGATCCTTAAACCTTGTCAAAACTGTGTTAAAAAAAAAAAAAAAAAAAAAAAAAAAAAAAGAGAGAGAGAGAGAGACAGAGAGAGAGAGAGAGAGAACTTTCACTCCCCTGGACCACTCATGGACCACTCCGTGAACTATTCCCCTGGACCACTCCATTGACCATCCATGACCATTCCCCTGGACCACCCTCCTAGACCAATACCCTGATCCACTCCCCTGGACCACTCCTTGGACCACTCCTTGGGACCACTCCCCTGGTCCATTCCCTGGACCACTCCATGGAGACAGTCCAATGAACCACTTCCCCTGGTTACTCCTCTGGATACTCCCCTGGACCACTCCCCTGGACAATTCCCCTGGACCACTCCCCTGGACCACTCCCTGAACCACTCCCCTGGACCCACTTCCCTGGACCATCCACTGGAACCACTCCCCTGGACCACTCCCCTGGAACACTCCCTGAACCACTCCCTGGACCACTCCTGGACCACTCCCCTGGACAACTCCTGGACCGCTCCCTGGACCACTCCCATGGACCACTCCCCTGAACCATCCCCTGGGACCCACTCCCTGGACCACTCCCCTGGACACTCCCCTGCCCTGGACCAATCCCATGAACCAATCCCTGGGACCACTCCCATGGACCACTCCCTGGACCCACTCCTCTGGAGACCTCCCTGGACCACTCCCCTGAACCACTCCCCTGGTCAACTCCCCTGGACCACTCTCTGGCACCACTCCCCCTGGACACTCCCATGGACCACTCCCCTGGATAACCCCCTGGACCTCTCCCTGGGACCAACTCCCCTGGATCATCCCTCTCGGCCCCAGAGGTTTGTCTTCAAAACTGACTTCGAATATAAATATAAATAATGAAGCTATTTTACTTTTAGAGAGAGAGAGAGAGAGAGAGAGAGACAGAGAGGAGGAGAGAGGGTGTGAGAGTGAGAGAGGAGAGAGAGAGGCGAGTGAGAGAGAGGGAGAGAGAGAAGGGAGATGCGTAGAGAGAGAGAGAGTGGTGAGAGAGAGTGAGAGGGGGAGGGAGAGAGAGGGATGAGAGAGGAGTGGGAGATGATGAGAGAGATTGAGAGAGGAGAGAGAGAGTGAGAGAGTGCGACGAGAGAGAGTGAGTGAGAGAGAGAGAGAGGGAGAGAGAGTGAGAGAGAGTTGTGAGAACGAGAGAGGAGTGAGATGTGATGTTAGAGGGGGGGGGGAGAAGAGAGAGAGAGAGAGGGAGGGGAGAGAGAGAGGAGGAGAGAGAGTGAGATGCAGAGGGAGAGATGAGTGTAGTGAGGTGCAGAGTGTGTGTGTGTTGTGGGAGAGAGAGTGTGGGAGAGAGAGTGAGAGTGAGAGTGAGAGGAGAGAGAGAGAGAGGAGAGTGGAGGAGAGCGAGTGTGAGGGAGTTGTGAGTGTCAGAGAAGAGAGAGTGTGAGGGATGGGTGAGAGAGTGAGAGAGGGGGGAGAGTGAGTGAGTGAGAGGGAGTAGGGAGTGAGAGAGAGAGTGGGAGAGAGAGAGAGAGTAGAGGTGGGTGAGATGGAGAGAGTGAGAGAGGAGAGAGAGAGGTGAGAGAGGTGAGTGAGGAGAGTGAGTGGGTGGGAGAGAAGAGAGAGTGAGAGAGGGAGGAGAGAGAGTTGAGGGATGAGAGATGAGGAGAGAGAGAGGAGAGAGAGAGAGAGAGTAGAGGGAGAGGAGAGAGAGAAGAGAGAGAGAGAAGAGAGAGAGAGAGGAGAGAGAGAGGGAGAGAGAGTGTGAGGAGAGAGAGTGAGGAGAGAGAGAGAGAGAGAGAGGAGAGAGAGAGTGAAGAGAGAGGAGAGACGAAGAGAGAGATGAGAGAGAGGGAGAGAGAGAGGGAGAGAGAGAGAGAGAGATGAAGAGAGAGGAGGAGAGAGGACGAGGAGAGAGTGAGGGGAGTGAGAGAGAAAGAGAGAGTGTCCGAGAGGCGAGGAGAGAGAGAGAGAGGGAGAGAGAAGAGAGAGGAGAGGAGGGAAGGAGAGAGAGAGAGAGAGAGAGAGAGGGCAGAGAGAGAGGGATGAGAGGAGAGAGAGAGAGAGGAGAGAGAGAGAGAGAGAGAGAGAGACGAATGGAGATGAGAGAGATGAGAGAGGGAGAGAAGAGAGGAGAAGAGAGAGAGTGATAGAAGCGGAGATGGATACAATCGAGAGAGAGAGAGAGAGAGAGGGGTGAGAGAGAGAGTAGAGGAGGAGAGTGAAGAGAGGAGAGAGATGGTAGGAGGGGAGAGAGAGAGAGAGGAGAGGGAGAAGAGAGAGGAACAGAGATCACGAGACGAGAGAGAGAGAGAGGGAGAGAGATGAGAGAAGAGAGGATGAGAGGGCGAGTGAGGAGAGAGAGAGAGAGAGGGAGAACATTCACTCGTGATATTGTTTCAAGAAAACTTCATTTGTTTTGCATATAAATTGTTTGTTTTTATTTGTGACGCGCTGGAACCGTATGAGTACTATCACCGCAAAAGGAGTGGTGGAGGACTCGATCAATTCGTTGCTCAGTAGAGGAAAATAGGCAAGCTATCTAAATGTGTTCGCTGTTTGTCGCTAAGAAGGACGCAACAGCCTGGTTGACCGAATTAATAATAATAATAATAAGGTATATAGGCCTAGCTGACATCAGTGACATACTATTATCTAGAAAGCCGCTTGTTATTTACCTGGAGTTTACCTGGAGAAGTTTCGGGGGTCTAGCCCCCGCGGCCCGGGTCTGCTGACAGGCCTCCTGGTGGATCAAGCGCATGATCAACCAGGGCTGTTTGCTGCTCGGCTGCAGCGCAAACCATCGTACAGCCAAAGCCCGGCTGTCAGGAACTGCCTTTAGAGTGCTTGTCCATTGCCAGCTTGAAGACTGCCAGGGGTTGTTGGTAATCTACACTTATGTGTGCTGGGAGGCGTTTGAACAGTTCTAGGTCCCCTGACACTTATTTAGTATGGTCTCTTAAGTGCTAGTGACACCCGCTTTTCTTGGGGGGGCTGGTTGCATCGTCTGCCAAGTTCTTTTGCTTTCGTAGCTGGAGTATTTTCGTGTGCAAGTTCGGTATTAGTCCCTCTAGGATTTTCCAGGTGTATATCAATCATGTTTCTCTCGCTCCTGCGTTCCAGGGAAATACAGGTTTCAGAAACCTCAAGCGATCCCTGTATTGAGGTGTTTATACTCCAGTTATGCGCTGCCGTGAAAGTTCTCTGTACAATTTGTCTAGGTCGGCAAATTTCACATGCCTTGAAGGTGCTGTTAGAGTGCAGCAATTTCCACGCCTAATAGAACAAGTGACCTGGAAGAGTGTCATCATCGGCTTGGCCTCCCTTGTTTTGAAGGTCTATTATCCATCCTGTCATTTTTCTAGAGATGCGATTGATACAATGTTTTATGGTCTGAAGGTGAGATCCTCCGGACATAATCACCTCCCAGGTCTATTGACGTTGGTCTAGTGTTTCGCTCTATTTTTGTTGGCCACGAATTTGTTTTGGTAACTCTGTTGAGATTTAATTTCTCATAATGTTTCATATCTGAGTATTGAAATTTTTCATCGTTGAATTCAACCTTATTGTTGCTGCTGGCACACACTGAATGATTTGGTTGATGTCCGCCTGGAGCACTTTGCAGTGTCTCTGCAATGGAAGGACACTGTCATTGCAGATTCGGGTGTAATCTGCAAAGGAAGACACGGTGCTGTGGTGGACATCCTTGTCTATGTCGGATATGTGGATGGAGGGAACAAGATGGGAGCTAGTACTGTGCCTTTGTGGAAACAGAGATTTTCACCGTAGCATAAGGTCAGCTCCTCGGACTTTTACTCTGTTGAAGTACTACTCTCTGTGTCTCTGTTAGTGAGGAAAATTATTGATCCATCGACCAAACTTTTTCCGGTTATTCACTTTAGCGCGCATTTTGTGCCGCTATTACGCCATGGTCACACTTGTCGAAGGCTTTTGCATAGTCTGTATATATTAATCTGCATTCTTTTTGTCTTCTATTGCATTTAGGGGTGAAACCCTTTTGTTTCGTAGTGATCCAGTAGTGGAGGACGACCAGGAGCGACCTGTTCTAAACCAATGTTGCCCTGGGATGTGGTAACTGATGGGTTTCTAGATGGGTGGTGATCTTGCTTCTTAGGAACCCTTTCAAAGATTTTTATGATATGGGATGTTATGCTAATGGTCTGTAGTTCGTTGCTGTTGCTTTATGCCCCCTCTGTGTGGAGTGGGGTTATGTCTGTTGTTTTTATTAACTGAGGACGACCCCCGTTGTCCATGCTCCCTCTCCATAGGATGGATAAAAGGCTCGTGATAGGGGCTTCTTGCAGTTCTATGATTGAACACAGAGTTCCATGGTCTGGCCCTGGGGCCAGAAGTTGCATGGGCTTGTCATTTATCGCTGTTTCGAAGTCATTGGGTCAGGATAACATCGGGATAGGCTTGAGTTAATCAAATTTTGTGGCTCTCTCATAAAAAAATTCATTTTGAATCTTCGACTCTCACAGTCTGGTTAGCGGTTGCTAAAAAAAAAACTGAGTTCATATTGGGACTTGAGTAGCTCACTCATTTCCTTGTGTCATCTGTGTAGACCCAATCTTGCTTTTAAGTAGGGGCCCAATACTGGACGTTGTTCTCGATTTTGATTTGGCATTTAGGAGTATGAAATACTTTTGGGTTCTTCGATTTAATTTATGGCTTTTAGTTCTTCCGCGAATTCACTGACTCCTAAAGGATTTTTTTTTAGCTTAAGTTCGAGCTTGCTATTTCTCTGACCAGTGTCTCGCTTGCGCATTTCTCATGATTATTGACCTCTTTTAGCCGCTCTGTTATTCTTTTCCGTCGCCAGTAAAGGCGAGCGCCTTGTCTCTTGAATTTTACATCTGCTCCTCCTTTTTCGTAGAGGAATAAGCCTTGTGCATACATACGAGTGCCACCGTGTTGTTAATCTGTTCTAGGCATAAGTTTGGGTCTGTGTTGCTAAGTTTATCTTCCAGCTATATGGTTAGTGACTGGGTTTACTTGGTTCCACTTTATGTTTTTGTTATTGAAGTTGATTTTGGTGATGCTCCCTCGTGACTAGTCTCATTTTGTCGGTCTGAGGCTCCACGCATACATGTCTGATCCTCAATTATGTTGTGACTCTGGTGGTATATTGTTTTTGATATGGTGACATTTCTTATAAGAATTTTCCATCATGGTTTGTGAAGATGAGGTTTGTGTATTATCCAGTATACAGTGTAGGCTATATATTTTGATGGTTTTTTAAATTGAATTTTGTGCAGAGATTTTTAAAGCTCGTGTGAGTGTGAGTTTCTGCAGAGCTGTACTCTGGTGTATTACCTGCAAACAAATATTATTTGCTTATATTCATCCATTTTAGGTGCCTTAAGTACCTTAAGTTGGTGAATGAAATCCCCCGGAGCAAGATGTTGGGGGGCAGGAGTCTGGAGATTTCAAGAACAGTGGTCAATTTTTTAACAGCTGTCCTGGAATTGCTGAGGATTGTTGCATCCGGTGGCTTGTGACTACCACAATGACTAGGTTTTGGTTCTAGACCTTTACTGCTAAAACTTCCTATACGTCATTTGAGGCATTAAGCAGTTCTAGTGCAAACAAAGTGTCTCTGCAATGTACAGGCAACCCCCCCACTTTTGCCATGTTACTCTGTCACCTCACATCTGTATAGGTTGTTAACCTGGGATTCCTTATTTGCGTTCCAAGAGTGATCTTTATGTGGGTCTCAGTGAAAGCCGCGAAAATTGCACTTTGAGACCTCTGCAAGCAGTCCACGATGGTTATGAAGGTTATTTTGTTGTTTATTGCTGGCTTTAGACCCTGTATATTTGCAAAGAAGAAGTTTCGGACTGGTGGTATTGTTGGTTTGGGGGGGATTTTTTTTCGGCTTTTAGTATCTTATCTGTTGGTTTGGAGTGGAGGCCTTTCGACTGTGGTTCCACTCCAGGAATGACTGGTTTTGGTTGTACGCAGTTCTGCCATTTTCCTGCCAGTTTCTTTTCCTTCATTGCACTAAAAAACCTCTCCCTCTTGAGTGGCTTGTGGCTCACCAGGTGTCTCCCATGGCCTGGATCTGTTTTGTATCTTTTTGTCCCCTTTTGATGGTATGCCTGGCAATTAAGTTATTAGCACAGTCTTTCCTGTACTGATTGAGCTGTACACATTTCAGGGTGAAAAAGCTTACATGAATGGGAGTTTCGCATTTTCACTGTTGTCATATGAGGCCATGGACATTTTTAGGGGTGGTAATAGTTGCATTGTCCCATCTGTTTTTCCAGAATTTCCCATGCCAGCAGATACAAGTGCTAGAATGTGCACAGGCTTGGTTTCCGTTTGCCTTGGGGTTTCTGTGACTGTATTCCCTGTTGAGTGTGAATGTTTCCCTGTCTTTTCCCTATCCTCCTTAGCACAAACAATGGAGCTTTACCACCATTTGTTTTTGGTAAATTTATCCTCCACTATTGCTATTGAGTCATCTTGTTTGCTATTTCCTGCGGTATTTCTGGTTTGCAATATGGTTTTATTTATCTTTGACAACATTTGTTTCCCTATATGGCTCCTGCCCTCTATGAGGTCATTTATATGTTTTCCCTTCTGCGTATAATTCCGACTCCTGGACAAAATCTCCGCTTCACCTTACTGTCTACAGGAATTTCTCCAGCTTCCCCATTCTGTTCCAGGCGCACCCCCAGCTTCACCATTACTGTCCCCAGGACAGTATCCGTTCCCCATTACTGTCCCCCGGACAGCACCTCCAGCTTCACCATTTGCCCCCGGACAAGCACTTCACCCCTACATTTACTACTCCCAGGAATCACCCCCAGCCTTACAGTTTGTGACTCAGGCCAGTATAAAGGGCAACCTTCAGCCCGGGACTTTTTTTTCCCCATTGTTGTAGAAGCTTCCAGGTTTTCTATGAAAGCGCTTTGAGTTATCCTCTTTAATCCCTTGTGATTTTAGTCCACGTTTTTTCCTCTTTTGGGCATACCCAAAAACACTTCTCTTTTTTAATACTGCTTGTAGCTGTTCGGGGATTCTGCAAAAGGGCGTGACCCCAATTCCACAAAAATGAAAATTTTATCCTGTGGTCCCCGTTTGTTTGATACCACAGATACACACAGTTCATAATGATTTAAAAGGGTTTTGATTTACTGCAAGTCTATAGAAAACTTTTGAATTTTATTTTAATAACCTTAAATAAAGCTTGCTATTTATTTCTGTTTCTAACTCTTTTTGTTATTGGAAGCTTACCGTAGTTCCTATTTTTAATGTTTGTTTTATAAGGGCGCCTACAAACCATCCCTTTAAAGTTGCTTTATTTTTCCAACGAAAATTTGAAACCGTCCCCGGGGCGGACCGCAAGGGTTTGGACCAGTCAAGGGTTCGGACCCGCGATTGCTTTTATCAGTGGGTCCTTTTTAAAACATATGGTCGGGATTTTTAGTAACCCCTGAAGGATTTTACTGGAAATTTTTCTACCCCAGTAATATGTGATTTGACTGTACAAAAGTTAACTTGCGTGTTGAGAGCCGGGGTTTTTGGCCTTACAATGAGTACAGTCGACCCCTTTGTTTTTCAATGCTGTATCTGGCTTTCTTTTTTGTTTTTCCGTCTCCCCACATAAATGCATATTATCACTTGTTGAGGTGCAAATTTTTTGGGGGAAGGACGCTTTTTCGTGTAAAAATTGCTTCTCGTTGTGTATATTGCGACCTGGTAACTACGGTTTTATGAAAATTCCAGTAACGTCTCGTATTTCAAGAAAATGAAATAATGAAAAATCCTCCCTCCCCTAAGTACCATTATAATATGGTTAGTTGCTACTACAACCTGTATTCTGTATTATGGTTAACCCAGTTATTGCGAGTACCTAGCAGGCCAGGGATTATTTAAAAACAGTGACCTGTGGTAAGTTTTGGCGACTTCTGGCCCTGCCTCTATGGTTTTCATTCATTTACAAATTCACCTGTTTTCAAATGACATTTAGCCTTTATCATCATTTTACTAGGAGCCAGTATTTAAAACACTATACACTAGATACTCAATGTTTTTCAGGGAGACTTTTTTTCCTCTGAAAAACTTTAAATTATTTTTTTTTTTTCACACGGGAAACGGGCCCCTTGTTTCCCCTCTGGCAGAAAAATTGCTAGGAAATCACACAAATTTCCCCTTTTTTTTGACTCAGTATATAATTTTTTCCGCCCAAGATTGGTTTCCCAGGCGCTAGGGGATGTATCGTTAGGATTGATGACAAAAATTTAAAAGTTCTAGCAGTAAGGCGACCGTGAAAAACCCCAGAAACCCGGGAGACAACGAGGCAGAGCTTTTGGGGGTTAAAAAATTAGGAAAATTTTGCCCCCAGGATGCGACCCACACAAGTCGACCAACCCCCAAGTACCTTTTTACTAATTGATGGCATGGACAACAGGTGTCCTAAGGGAAATACGTCCAAATTTCCCACCGTACCGGGGATCAAACCCCACGGCCCTCTTGTGTGCCCTGAGGGCTAACAACGAGCTCGGGAGTATGAGCTCCGCTGGATGAGTAGTGCGTTTTTCCCTTTTAAAGCCCCCCTTGTTAAAGGTCTTGTAGAATGTTTCCCAAAAAGCATTAAACTCTTTGGGTCGTTGAACAAGGAGGGGGTTCCCGTCGTTGATCCGACACGGTTTTTGTGATCACTCAAGTTTTGGTAAACCCCCCCCCGTCAAAACCAAGAGGCGGGGTTTGGATGGTGGTGATCGTTGGCGCCTGCCAGGTTGTCAAGAACCGGTTGTTTTGGGGATTTTGAAAAAACCCCACAACAAAACCCACTGGTCACCTCACTTTCTCCCTTCAAAAAAAAGTAAATTTTGGATCATTTAAATCGTTAAAGAATAATGCAGTTTCGTTTTTTGGGTAAATGAATACAATTTCAATAGGAACGTTTTTTGGGCCGGATATAGAGAATGAGGAAAACATACTGTGTATAGAGAAAATTCAAGTCATAGTTTGTAGGTGAAGCCGCGAGGTCATTAATTGTGTATCACATGCGTGTAAGGGCATGTTTGCAGTGTCTGTGTGCAGAAATTTTGAGAAGTATGTTTGTAGACGTTGTTTTTTTGTTAGTATTATCAGTTAAGGATGCTTCAGATAGTGAGATCTGACTTGTTGGTTCTCTTCTTGATCAGTTTAGCTTGCTCCACTGGGTGAGATGCTGCCTTTGACCTGTGTAGAATTAACGTTTGGTAAAAGGACGCAAATGCAACTCAAACAAATTTTTTTTGTTTTCAACGTTTTGCTCTCCAGGAGCTTTTTTCAGGTTGTTTCATATTGTCGGTTTAATTTTATCAACATTATTACCCCATTGCGTTGATAATGTCTCCCTTTCACCATTTCTGTGTTCTTGGGCCAAAAGTGGTAAAAATAATCCCCGTTTTCCTAGGTAGATCTTATTACACTCCCCCTGGCTGGTTTAGTGTACACTCCTGGTTTATTGTTGGGTGGTCGTGGAATATTCCTTTTAGGTCTTTGAGTATGACAAAGCTTGCGGATCGTGATGTGATTTGCAGAAAGGGCTTGTGTGGTGTTAGCCACATCTCAAGAAAAATAAAGAATCTGGGTTTCTCAGTGGTGGCGTTATTGGTACAATTCAGTATAGTCTTAGCTCTGCTTATGCAGTCCTATATAAAGTGGGGAGAGCAGTATATAGTCTCTAAAAAAAATGCCACAAGAAAAAGAAAATATTAGGAAATGGCCGCAGCATATGCATCATTCCCCTGCTTCTGCCATGTCATGAGGCAGGTGTGGGGCCTCATGCCCCAACTTGCCTTGTCAGGAGGCAGATGTGGGGGTCTCATGCCTCCACACCTGCCTTGTCAGGAGGGTAAGTGTGGGGTTCATGCGCCCACATCAGCTGGCTTGTGCTTCATGATTATAGTTTCTAAGAAATAATATGATTGATTGCAGTTCGATTGATTATTTTTGAGCTAAAAATAATGTAAGGAAAAACAAATTCCCAAACGGGACAGTTTAGGCAAAATCGGCTCCTGGGTACATAGTAAGACTGCTCCTGGGTACAAGTAAGACTGCTCCTGGGTACAAGTAAGACTGCTCCTGGGTACAACTAAGACTGCTCCTGGGTACAAGTAAGACTGCTCCTGGGTACAAGTAAGACTGCTCTTGGGTACAAGTAAGACTGCTCCTGGGTACAACTAAGACTGCTCCTGGGTACAAGTAAGACTGCTCCTGGGTACAAGTAAGACTGCTCCTGGGTACAAGTAAAACTGCTCCTGGGTACAAGTAAGACTGCTCCTGGGTACAAGTAAGACTGCTCCTGGGTACAAGTAAGACTGCTCCTGGGTACAAGTAAAACTGCTCCTGGATACAAGATAGACTGCTCCTGGGTACAAGTAAGACTGCTCCTGGGTACAAGTAAGACTGCTCCTGGGTACAAGTAAGACTGCTCCTGGGTACAAGTAAGACTGCTCCTGGGTACAAGTAAGACTGCTCCTGGGTACAAGTAAGACTGCTCCTGGGTACAAGTAAGACTGCTCCTGGGTACAAGTAAGACTGCTCCTGGGTACAAGTAAGACTGCTCCTGGGTACAAGTAAGACTGCTCCTGGGTACAAGTAAGACTGCTCCTGGGTACAAGTAAGACTGCTCCTGGGTACAAGTAAAACTGCTCCTGGGTACAAGTAAGACTGCTCCTGGGTACAAGTAAGATGCTCCTGGGTACAAGTAAGACTGCTCCTGGGTACAAGTAAGACTGCTCCTGGGTACAAGTAAGACTGCTCCTGGGTACAAGTAAGACTGCTCCTGGGTACAAGTAAGACTGCTCCTGGGTACAACTAAGACTGCTCCTGGGTTACAAGTAAGACTGCTCTGGGTACAAGTAAAAACTGCTCCTGGGTACAAGTAAGACTGCTCCTGGGTACAAGTAAGACTGTCCTGGGTACAAGTAAGACTGCTCCTGGGTACAAGTAAAAACTGCTCCTGGGTACAAGTAAGACTGCTCCTGGGTACAAGTAAGACTGCTCCTGGGTACAAGTAAAACTGCTCCTGGGTACAAGTAAGACTGCTCCTGGGTACAAGTAAAACTGCTCCTGGGTACAAGTAAGACTGCTCCTGGGTACAAGTAAGACTGCTCCTGGGTACAAGTAAGACTGCTCCTGGGTACAAGTAAGGCTGCTCCTGGGTACAAGTAAGACTGCTCCTGGGTACAAGTAAAACTGCTCCTGGGTACAAGTAAGACTGCTCCTGGGTACAAGTAAGACTGCTCTGGGTACAAGTAAAACTGCTCCTGGGTACAAGTAAGGCTGTCCTGGGTTACAAGTAAGACTGCTCCTGGGTACAAGTAAAACTGCTCCTGGGTACAAGTAAGACTGCTCTGGGTACAAGTAAGGAACTGCTCCTGGGTACAAGTAAGACTGCTCCTGGGTACAACTAAGATGCTCCTGGGTACAAGTAAGACTGCTCCTGGGTACAAGTAAAACTGCTCCTGGGTACAAGTAAGACTGCTCCTGGGTACAAGTAAAAATGCTCCTGGGTACAACTAAGACTGCTCCTGGGTACAAGTAAGACGGCTCCTGGGTACAAGTAAGACTGCTCCTGGGTACAACTAAGACTGCTCCTGGGTACAACTAAGACTGCTCCTGGGTACAAGTAAGACTGCTCCTGGGTACAAGTAAGACTGCTCCTGGGTACAAGTAAGACTGCTCCTGGGTACAACTAAGACTGCTCCTGGGTACAAGTAAGACTGCTCCTGGGTACAACTAAGACTGCTCCTGGGTAACAAGTAAGACTGCTCCTGGGTACAACTAAGACTGCTCCTGGGTACAAGTAAGACTGCTCCTGGGTACAAGTAAGACTGCTCCTGGGTACAACTAAGACTGCTCCTGGGTACAAGTAAGACTGCTCCTGGGTACAAGTAAAACTGCTCCTGGGTACAAGTAAGGCTGCTCCTGGGTACAAGTAAGACTTCTCCTGGGTACAACTAAGACTGCTCCTGGGTACAACTAAGACTGCTCCTGGGTACAAGTAAGACTGCTCCTGGGTACAACTAAGACTGCTCCTGGGTACAACTAAGACTGCTCCTGGGTACAAGTAAGACTGCTCCTGGGTACAAGTAAGACTGCTCCTGGGTACAAGTAAAACTGCTCCTGGGTACAAGTAAGATGCTCTGGGTACAAGTAAAACTGCTCCTGGGTACAAGTAAGACTGCTCCTGGGTACAAGTAAAAAATGCTCTGGGTACAGTAAAAAATGCTCCTGGGTACAAGTAAGACTGCTCCTGGGTACAAGTAAAAATGCTCCTGGGTACAAGTAAAAATGCTCCTGGGTACAAGTAAAACTGTCCTGGGTACAAGTAAAACTGCTCCTGGGTACAAGTAAGACTGCTCCTGGGTACAAGTAAAAATGCTCCTGGGTACAAGTAAAAATGCTCCTGGGTACAAGTAAAAACTGCTCCTGGGTACAAGTAAGACTGCTCCTGGGTACAAGTAAGACTGCTCCTGGGTACAAGTAAGACTGCTCCTGGGTACAAGTAAGATGCTCCTGGGTACAAGTAAGATTGCTCCTGGGTACAAGTAAGACTGCACCTTGGTACAAGTAAGACCACACCTAGGTGCAAGTAAGATTGCTCCTGGGTACAAGTAAGATAACACCTGGGTACAAGTAAGACTGCTCCTGGGTACAAAGTAAGACCACACTGGGTACAAGTAAGATTGCTCCTGAGTACAAGTGAGACCACACCTGGGTACAAGTTAGACTGCTCCTGGGTTACAAGTTAGACTGCTCCTGGGTATAAGTAAGACTGCTCTTGGGTACAAGTAAGACTGCTCCTGGGTACAAGTAAGACTGCTCTTGGGTAAAAGTAGACTGGCTCCTGGATACAAGTTAGGATGCTCCTGAGTACAGTAGTAAGATTGCATCTGGTACCTGGAGTTTACCTGGGAGGGTTTCGGGGGTCAGCGCCCCCGCGGCCGGTCTGAGACCAAGGCACTCGTGATGGAGCAGGGTCTGATCAACAGGCTGTTACTGCTGGCCGCCACGCAAACTGCCGTACGAACCACGACCGCGGATGGATCAAGGTACTGACTTTAGGGCGGTCTGTCCAGTGCCTTTTTGAAGACAACCAGGGTCTATTAGTAATTCCCCTTATGTATGCTGGGAGGTAGAACAGTTTTGGGCCCCTGACACGTATTGTGTTGTCTCTCAGTGTACTCGTGGCGCCCCTGCTTCTCATTGAGGGATTGTTCCATCTCCTGCCGAGTCTTTTGCTTTCATAGGGAATGATTTTCGTGTACAGGTTTGGTACTAATCCCTCTAGGATTTTCCAAGTGCATATTATTATGTATCTCTCTCGCCTGCTCTCCAGAGAATACAGTAATTTAGGTGCCTTATCGTACTTATGTGTGCCGTGAAAGTTCTTCGTACACTGCACCTGGGTACAAGTAAGACTGCTCCTGTGCACAAGTAAGACTGCTCCTGGATACAAGTAAGACTGCTCCTGGGTACAAGTAAGACTGCTCCTGTGCACAAGTAAGACTGCTCCTGGGTACAAGTAAGACTGCTCCTAGGTACAAGTAAGACTGCTCCTGGGTTCAAGTAAGACTGCTCCTGTGTTTAAGGGAAATCGACCTGACGACACTGGAGGACAGGAGGTACAGGGAGGGGACATGATAATTACATAAAATATTGCGAGGACTTGACATGGTGGATAAAGATAGGATGCTCCAGAGATGGGACACAGCGACAAGGGGTCGCAATTGGAAGTTGAAGACTGAGAAGACTCAAAGGGATGTTAGAAAGTATTTCTTCAGTCATAGAGTTGTCAGGAAGTAGAATAATCCGGAAAGTAACGTAGTTTACCTGGAGAGAGTTCCGGGATCAAG
>NC_069441.1:40764961-40796302 GCF_026875155.1 Cherax quadricarinatus
ATTCCCTAAGGTTGGAACTGGACTGGGACTAATTTCCGTTGATTGGATTGTCCGTCACTAAGTCATCTTATGGTGACTACCGTGGAGAGGTAATGCCCTGGAATATCAGAAAAACGTCTGAAAGTTTACTCTCACTTGAAGTAGTTATGTCTCTTATGGTTTCCAAGATTATTAATATTAATGTTGGTTGTGCCCGAGTGGTCAAGAGTCACCAAGTCATGTAGTTCTTATCATAGTCTAGTTAGAGGTGTCAATACGCACACTTTACATTCTTCAGTTGTGTATCAAGTCGTGTGGAAAAAACTAAGTCAAAGGTTATTTTAGAACAGTTAACCAATTTCATCGGTAGATTTCTTACGGATGTTGATATGGATATGCGTAGGTTTCCCCTTGACTTCTAGAGGTATGTCAACTTTCCCACAAATTTTTAATAATTTATATGGACTTTCCATGCTCTGATAATTTATTTGACTTGATAGGCAACAAAAGTACAGAAACTTCATCCCCTACTTTAAAACTTCTCTGACTTTTGGATCAAAACTAGGTTTTTGTACTGGCATTGACAAGCTTAGGTTTTTCGAAACTATGTCCGTAGGTCTCCTCAAGTTTTGGATATAAGGTCCAGGTGAAACGATTAGAAGATGAACCTCAGCCTTTACTCCTCATTAGTCCAAAGTCATGAAGGATGGACTATGGACCTCTGGCCTGTCTACCATAGAGAAGTTCAAAAAGGTGAAAAACCCCAAAGTGTCCACTGGTGAACTTCCTCATGGCACACAAAGCACAGTGTAGGTAAACGATTCCACTCTTCGGTTTTAAGGGGAGCAAAGATTTCCTTTAATAAGGGACTTGAGACTCGAATGCTGTGCGTCAATCCTCATTACAGCTGGGAAGATTTAGGGTTGTGGTGAAGAGAGGCTCATCCTCGAAGATGGTGGGAGTTTGCATTAAGTCAGATGTGGAATTGTGTCCCACGGTCAGACAAATTTCTTAGGGATGCCCACTCTGGAGAAGAATGGGCAAAGGGTTCCGCCACCCTCTGTAGTAGTTATGGTCTATAAAAGGAACTGCTCAGGGAAACTCGAAGCATAATCAATAATGTTAATATATATCTCTGTCCCTCGATGAAAGTGAAGCTAAAGGGACCACGATGTCAATAGTAACTTTTCCAAAGGGTACGTAAAGATAGGCATTTTGACCATAGGTACTGTCCTGGTACCGGGAGGATGCCAGTTGGCAAACTTAACACGATCTACAAAGGTAGTGACCTCTGAGGTCATTATGGCCCAAAAATCTGCTCTCCTAATTTTATTTAAAGTTTTACGATGCGAGAAAGATGGTCACTGGAGGTCATGAGCCAATTTTAAGAACAGTCTCTCTGCATTGACTTGAACAACTAAGATGGAATAGTCTATTCATCTGATTTATTGATTGACTTGTTCAAGATTAGTTTTATATATTCAAATTTATATGAAAAGTTTTTCCTTTGGACACATGATTATGTTTAGCGAATTATGGCAATTCTGAAGGTTGTGAGGGAATTACGTTGTAAATTGACAAAAGGAGTCCCTTGCGCTATATCTAAAGGTTTAAAGCGGGGAAAATCAAAGGATGGACCGTAGGAGAAAGCTGGGCTTTTGTCTGCGCTAGTCAAGACATTTATGGTATCGGAGGTTGATTCTTCACTTTCATCGAACAGTGAAAACCGGTGATCCTACTTCCTTGCTTTCGAGAGTAGATCATGGTTTTTAATCCGCAGTATCTCGCGAGACATTTTCTCATCTGAACTTTCGAATGGCTTGCTCTGACTCTACAGGAGGAGGTCTGACACACTTCTGTCCATCTTTGGTGATTGAAGGTCAACCTCAGAAAGGAAGAATGACACTTTTCATTACTATTAGTATGAGCAAGAAGTGATGCGGGGAGTAGTACGGCTTCAGACAACTTGTGAACCTTTAGCCCTAAATGTACAAACGGATGGTAGGAAAGTGTCCGTAGCCTCAAGTAGTCTTAAGTATAGCAGAGGAATGAGTTTCTTTAAGGTTAGGTAACAGCTTTAGAAATGACTATATGTGATCCAGTTGTCTGTAGAATGGGCCCTCCCCCCCTGGGGTGATACATATAGTCATTAATGTTCCTGAACTGAAGGGTGCTGGTTCATTACAGTCTTTTTTACAACATCTTCCATTTTTGGACCTTCTTAGAAGGGACAATCAGGCCGTTTATGTCCCTTAACACCACACCAAATGACAAAAAGGAATAAAGAAGTATTTTACTTTCACTAGAGGCTTTGATTTCTTAAGGTCTGATGACCAGCTATGCCTTAGGGTTCGATCCTTTAGGTTTTATTAGTAATTGTGAGCCTCAGGATACAGGTCAGCAGCTCAGCAATTCCTCAGCTTTATCAGGTTCCGTTCTTGCTGTATGTTGTATTTCTGATGGGGGGAGAACTGTCAGAATGGTTCAGCACCCATGAAGTCTCGAAGAGATCATAAACGCGAATCAATTCCTGAATCTTATCAAAAGTCGAACCAACGAAAAGGAGTGTTACCTGTAGCTGCTGAAAGTTATCGGCAGGCTGTAAGGAGCATACCTGAACTCTTTCCTGTCGAATTAGTGGTTTTTTGATAGCTTAAGGATTGCTTTTCAGTAGGTCATAATTACATATGATATCCTGCGACAAAGTTGCATGATATTCAAAGCAGGGTAAGAACATAACATTCCAAACTGGTATTGGCCCAGGTGTCAGCAGGCCATTTCACAGAGGGTAGCGGTATTTTCAAAGCTGATAATGTATGAAGTTATGCTTTCCCCTCTGTGTAGGGGAGGCGTAAATTAGGTGTTTGAATATGAGCACTAGCTGCACGTTGTTCCATTACTCTTCATTAATTGCTGTTGTGAGAAAGTTAACTTTTTATTCTTTTTCAAGGCGGAGCTTGTTCGGCTAGCGATCCTTTTCTCTCTCTTACCTCTTGTTCTCTAGCACTTTCCTAACTTCTCCATCTTGCTCTTTCCTCCAAAGTTCCTTAATTTAAATTTGTTCTTCACGTATTTTAGCTCGTCTCTCACGATATGTCTATCACCGCTCCTTTTTGTCTTATCTTTCTCTTTCTATTACTCTTTTCAAGACTTTCCTGGATATAACACTAATGCAAGATTCTAAATTTTTTCTGTTATTCCTAACTACTTCCAGCATTCATCCAAAATGGTATTCCTCCATATTTGCAAGAATAACTTAAATACCAGGGAAAAAATGAAGCGAGGTATTAAGAAAAGGTGATCCATTCCTTGCTCCGCTCCAAAATGTAAAAATAATAAACAGAGGGCTCATCCTGCTTCAATTAAACAATATGTATTAATTTAAAACGAAGGGGTCTTTGCCGGCTCGAGCAAAACAGTAGTAGAATGGGGTCACCTTGACATCCAATTCTTCTCCTCAAACAAATCAAGCGTGTCCTACGGAGAGTTCCCTTGATAAAAATAAAGAGCTCAATTGAAACAAATGTCACTGGAAAATTCGGGTCCCTAGAGTCTATCCTCCAAAGTGTTTCAAGCTCACACTAAATTATGGTAGCAGAATTAAAATATTATTCTGCGACTTGATTACAATAAATTGCGATATAACATCTCACACAATCTTTTAAATACCTGTCTGTAGTCCTACCATAGAGAATGATTATCATGGCTGAGTGGTAACCGTCTGTGGTATTGCGGCGTGGAAGTTCCAATGGTAGATTCGAGATGGAATTGAATCTTGATTCAGTAGAGTTTGATCCTGGTTGGTCGCCACTTGTGAAGATTACTAGGCCCTGTAACAACTTCAGTCAGTATACTCAGCTGTCTCCTTCAGGAAATTAATGAATAGGAAAAAGAACAAAATGACAAATAGAAAACTTTATTATTTTGGAAATTGAAATATAAAACACTTTTATACGAAAATAATGATCCTTTACATGAAAGAAAATGAAAATTAACATACAACATGATATCCGAATTCTCCACTAAAAAACTTGGGTGTCTGGTGTTGGGGACACTGGTATTGTTGCAATTTAGGAACTAAAAAAAGGGGCAGTTGCTGATGATGTGGGGGGTGAGGTCGCAGTTTGTGACAACACTGGCTCGTTTAGTGGTGTAAGTAATCTTTCCCGTGACAGGAGATTCAGGTTCTTGACCGCTGTAATGATGAGGGGATTATGTCCTGATTCTGCATACAAGTTGCACAGGAAGAAATCAATATGGGACGTTCCAGGACGTTAGTCATCTCCTTCAGTTTTTCTGTTGTTGACAGGGACCTCTCTGTCATCCAAGCTGAAAAAGATAGACAGATACCCACTGTTAAATAATCACTCTCCATGATAAGTACAAGACTTAACGACGTGGTGATTATTACAACAGTCAACTTAGAGCAAGCTGGAAAAGTCTAAGTTTATTATTGTCCCAAGTGAGCTTTCACCAATAAATCATAGAATACAAGGCAGGCATGTTACTTACAGTAGTGTGGGAGCTGTGAGTCGAGTGATTTATGTTTGACTAGAGCCCCACACGTCACCCTTTCGGGGGGGAAGGGGGAAGGGGGAAGGGATAGTGGGAGCTAGATGACCTATGTTGACAAGCAGCCGGCAAACAAACTAATCAATTTAGGGGTGGGGGAAAAAACGGCGTGAATAGCGGGAGCTTGGATTACCTCCTTAACAAGTAGCGGGCACCAAACTATCCCTTTAGGGGTGGGGGGGAAAAGGGGGAATAGGGGAGCTTGACTTAACCTACCTTAACAAGTAGCCAGCAATGAAACTATTGTTACTATATATTTCCCTCGTACGCTATTATTGAACTTTTCCCTCACAGCCTGATCTTCAGCTTCTGCATAATGTTCTTGTGGGGGAACTGTGTCAAAGGCCTTCCTGCAGTCTAGAAAAACGCAGTCAACCACCCTCTCTCTCGTGTTTCTGTTACCTTGTCATAAAACTCCAGGTGGTTACGTGACAACAGGTTTTTCCTTCCATGAACCATGCTGGTTTATTTATAATCTTTATCGTTCCAGGTGGTTACACCACTTCTTGATATCTTCTCCATGACTTTGCCCACAATAATGTCGAGGAACAGGTTGTAGTTTGCGCACATTTTGATTCCTTTCTTAAATATGGGGGACTAATTTGTGTCTTCATTTCTCAGGTTGTTGCCAGTTTCAAGGGAATGTGTTGAAGATTGTGGTTAGAGGCACACACAGATCTCTGCTCCTTCTCTAAGGATCATGGGGAGATATTGTCAGGTTCCATCGCTTTAGGTATCAGGTCACTTGGCTTCTGACCTGTCCTCGGTTTGTTCGTATGGTCCACCACATTGTTTGATATATTCCTTGATGTTCCTTCTGTGCTGTTTCCACATCCCTTCCTGTCTCTAGTTAAAAACTTCTTTTAATTGTTCTGTTTAGCTCCTCACATACCTCTGATCATTTTTGTGAGTTCTCCAGACCTTCTGTCCTCAATCTGATCACCTGGGTCTTTGAAGTTGTCTTCTCTGATGTGGCTATAAACAGTTTCGGGTCAGTCTTGATTTCGGATGCTATATCATTTAATACTGTCGCTGGGCCTTCCTCCTTACCTGTGCATACTCGTTCTGGCTCTGTGATGATTCCATATTTCATGTGTTCTCTGCCTTCGGTTTTTTCCATTCTCTATTGCATCGTTTTTGCCCTCCTTACAACGTGGGTAGACAGGGCTGTTCTGGTCTTCCATGGTTTCTGTTGCCCTTGAGGAATAAACTTTCCACTGCCGTCCTTGCATTTTGTGTACTAATTCATCATTTCATTTTTGGGTGTGGGACTTCCTGCCAGCTCTCTGTCCACAGAACCTTCTTCAGGAAGTTCCTCAAGCCTATATTGTCCCCTCGACCTCTGAGTCACTTGCCAAAAAAGTCCTGCCCAGTTGCCGAGTTTTGTCCATGCCTCACTCGAGGGGCACCAGCTGTCGTGCCAGTGTGAGTGAAACTGCGTGACTCTACGCGTCTGCTTCAACTGTTCCAGAGGAGACGTACCTGTTCGTCACAGGCTCAGGCGCGATGTCTTCTGTGTTGCAGTAATCTGTCAGTCGCAGGAAGGTGGTGCAGTAGATGCCGTCAAATGCTCATGGCCTTTGGACCCGACGTTTACACAGCCCACATGTTTTTTTCTATCCCTCCCGTAGGAAGTTATTTTTCTATGTCCATTGTATTATACATGTTTTTTATTTTGTGTCTGGTTGCCCTGTTCCTATAAGGAGAGACCGTGTTTTTCTGTACCTCAGTATTGTCACGTCGGGACGACGTGAGGTCGGTGGGCCGGCGGGTTATTTGTGTACAGCTGTACTGTCTGCACAGACAGCCTATGCTGTCTGCCAGCTTAGTATATTCATGCCACTAAGGTGTGCCTCTGGGCAGCCCATAAGTGAGTGGGATACTGGGCCCACACTTCTCTTCACTCACTCAGAGGCCTAGCAGAAAAGGACACAAGGCCTACTTTCTCCGCTCTCTCCTCCTGGGGAGTATGGCCTTCCCAGCCATGGCACCAATCAAACAGGCCTGTGTACCCACCACCACCCTTGCAAAGATGTTTATCCTTTACTCCTGCTACCCAGCATCACCAAATAATCTCGTTATAATCCTTCCCAAAACTATTCACTTCCTGACTACTCTGTGGCGAAGAAATACTTCCAACATCCTGTGATTCATTTGTGTCTTCATTTCCAACTGAGTCCCCTGCGTGTCTCGCTTTCGTCCATCTCTGGAATTCTGTCTTTGTCCACCTTGTCAATTGTTAAGTATTTTGTATGTCATTATTCATGTGTCCCTATCTCTCCTGTCCACCCAGAATCGTCAGATCGATTTCCCTTAACCTCTCCTCGTAGGACATTACCCCCTTAAGCTCTGGGATAGTCTTGTTGCAAACCCTTTGCACTTTTCTCTAGTTTCTTTACGTGCTTGGCTCGGAGTGGGTTCCAGATTGGTGCTCTATACTCCAAATTGGCCTAATGTACCCGGTGTACAGGGTCTGAATGATTCCTTATTAAGAGGTCGGCATGCGTTTGAGGGTTTGCTAGGCGCCCATATGCTGCAGCAGTTAGTTGGTTGATGAGTGCCTCAGGAGATGTGCCTGGTGTTATATACCAAGATCTTTTTCCTGAGTGAGGGTTGTAGTCTCTGACCCCCCTAGATGACTCCGTCTGCGGTCTTCTTTGCCTTCCCCAATCTCAAGACTTTGCATTGGTGGGGTTGAGCTCCAGGAGTCAATTGCTGGACCAGGTCTGAACCTGTCAGATTTCTCATCAGCTTCACATCATCTCAAACAGGGACAACTTCAGAGTCTATTTTACTATCGTCGAGTCGTTCCCAATTACTAGAACAGGCACTGACATAGGACTGACCCCTGTGGGTCTCCGGGGTCACATGCGCCCACTCTGACTCTCGCCTGCTGCATGACTCGCCTTCTGTTTCTGACAAGATTCCCTGATAAATTGTTCGTGCTTCCCTGTTTTATCCTGCCTGAGTCCTCAGTTTTTGCACTAGTCTCTTGTGTGGAACTGTGCAATACGCCTTTCTATGCAGTCCAAGAAATTGCCATCAACCACCCTCTCTCTCTTGTGTTATGATGTTAATGTCGTAGAACTCCAGTTGGTTTGTGACACGGGATTTCCCGTCCTGAAACCATGTGGCTGCTGTTGATGAGATCCTTCCTTTCTAGGTTGTTCACCACTCTTCTGATGTCTTCTCCATGACTTTGCCTACTATACATGTACAGTACACTGGTCTGTAATTTTAGTACTTTCATCTCTGTTCCTTTTGTAAAAATTGGGCCTAATTTGCTGTCTTTCCATTGCTCAGGCAATCTCCCTTTCTCGATAGCTGTATTGAATGTTGGCTGTTGGAGTACCACATAGCGTCTGCTCCTCTCTCAGGACCAGTGAGGGAACATATCCTGCCCCATCTGCCTTTAGGTTCCTAGGTCACTCAGAGCCTTTCACTTATTGCTTCGGTTGTGTGTATGTGTAATGTTGTACTCACCTAATTGTGGTTTGACAGGGGGTCGAGACTCAGCTCCCTGGCCAACGCTTCTTTCAATGATCACTACAAGGTCTCTCCTCTCTGCTTCTGAGTTTGCTACCTCTTCTTAAAACTCTGTATGGTTTCCTGCCTCCCACTACTTACTGCCTGGCTATTCCACTTCCTGACGACTCTATGACTGAGAAATACTTCCTAAGTCTCTGTGATCGTTGAGTCTTCAGCTAGTCGGCGTGGTGTTTGTGTGTGTGTGTACTCACCTATTTGTACTCCCTATTTGTGGTTGCAGGGGTCGTGGTCATAGCCCTCCTGACCCGCCTCTTCACTGATTGCTACTGGGTCCTCACTCTCCTTGCTCCATGAGACTTCATCAAACCTCGTCTTAAAGCTATGTATCGTTCACCTCCACTACATCACTTTCTGGATATTCCATGCTGAAACTTATGACTGGAAGAAATTACTTCCTAAACATCCTTTGACTCATCTGGTCTTCAACTTCCAATTGTGACCCCTTGTTTCTGTGTCCCATCTCTGGAACATCTTGTCTTTGTCCACTTAGTCTATTCCGCGCCTGCTATACTCCAGTGTCGTCAGGCCAATTTCCTTAACCTTCTTTGTAGGACAGTCCCTTAAACTCTAGGACTAGGCTTCTTAGCAAAACTTTTGCACTTTCTCTAATTCTTGAGTGCTTGACAGGTGTGGATTCCAAATGTTGATGCGCATCTCCAGTATGGGCTGACGTAATTGGGTGTACAGAGTCTTGCATATTCTTACTGGGTTCTTATCGGAATGCTATCCTTAGGTTGCCAGACGCCGTATGTGCAGAGTTATTGATTATGTGCACTCAGGAGATGTGATCGGTGTTATATCACGCAAGTCTTTTTCCTTGAGTAAGGTTTGCAGTCTTTTGCCACCTAGACTACACTGTGTCTTGCGGTTTCTTTGCCCTTCCCCCGATCTCATGACTTTGCATTCGCCAGGGTTAAATTCAAGGAGCAGTTGCGGCGGCTTGTCAGCCTATCCGGTTGCGTTGTAGCCTGCAATCTCGACGATTTATTTCCTATTACTTCATATCATCTGCAAACAAGACACATTTCTGACGTCTATCCTTGTTATGTATTCAATATCTCAAAACAGCACAGGGTTCCTAGGACTGACCCTTTGGAACCCAGCTTGTACCGGCGCCCACTCTGACACCTCGTCTCAGGCTGGTGTTGTGTGTGTGAGTAGAATCTATATGTGGGTTTTATAAGGGGGAATTGTGTGTTGCGGTGTACCTGGAGTTTACCTGTAGAGAGTTCGGGGGTCAAACGCCCCTCGGCCCGGTCTGGGGACCAGGCCTCCTGGAAGGAATCAGGAGCGTGATCAACCAGGCTGTTATGCTGGCTGCACGCAATCCCTGTTACGTAGCACATCGGCTGGCAGATACCGACTTTAGTTGTTTCCAGTGCCTGGTTGAGCCCCAAGGGGTGTTATTGGTAATCCCCTTATGTATGTCGGCGGCAGTTGAACAGTCTCGGGCCCCTGCCACTTATTGCTTTGGTCTTTAAACGTGCTAGGTGACACCCTGCTTTTACGGGGGGATGTTGCCATCGTCTTGCCGAGTTTTTGGTTTCGTTGTGAGTGATTTTTCGTGTGCAAGTTCTGTACTAGTCCTCTAGGATTTTCCAGGTGTATATAATATGTATCTCTCCTGCTGCGTTCAGGGTTACAGGGTCAGGAACTCAAAGCGTCCAGTAATTGAGGTGTTTTATCTCCGTTAGGCGCGCGCCGTGAATTGTTTTTGTACATTTTCTAGGTCCGCAATTTCACCTGCCTTGAAATGTGCTGTTAGTGTGCAGAATAGTACAGCCTAGATAGAACAAGCGACCTGAAGGCGTGTCCTCATGGGCTTGGCATCCTAGTTTTGGAAGGTTTCATTATCCATCCTGTCATTTTTCTTAGGCAGATGCGATTGATTACAAATGTTATGTCCTAGAGGTGTGATCTTCCGACCTGATCACTCCAGGTCTTGACGTGGTCTTTTTTGTCTATTTGTGGAAGGAATTTGTTTTGTACTCTGTTGACGTTTTAATTTCCTCATGTATACCAATTCGGAGTAATTGATAAGTTCTCATCGTTGAACTTCATTTGATTTCTGCAGCACTGTAGATTTGGGTTTGATGTCCGCCTTTTGCAGTGTCTGCAAAGGAAGACACTGTCATGCAGGATTGGGTGTCATCAGCAAAGAAAGACACGGTGCTGTGTCTGACATCTTGTCATGTCAGATATGAGGATGAGAAACAAGATGGGGTGAGTACTGTGCCTTGTGGAACAGAGCTTTTCACCCATAGCCGCTCAGACTTTACTCTGTTGCCTACTACTTCTTTTGTTTGTTTATGAGGAAAATTAAAGCTCCATCTACCAACTTTTCCTGTTAATCCTTTAGTACGCATTTGTGCGTAAATACACCATGGTCACCACTTGTCGAAGGCTTTTTGCAAAGGTCTGTTATAATTACATCTGCATTTCTTTTTGTCTTCTAGTGCATCTAGGACCTTGTCGTAGTAAAAGTGAATCCAGTAGCGCGAGGACAGCAGGAGCGACTGCCTTAAACCATGTTGCCCCTGGCGTTGTGTAATGTTGATGGTATCTAGATGGGTAGCGTTTGTTCTTAGGGACCCTTTCATAGAATTATGATATGGAATGTTAGTGCGATCGGTTGTAGTTCTTTGCATTGCTTTACTGCCCCTTTTGTGGAGTGGGGCTATGTCTGTTGTTTTTAGTAAACTGTGGGGAGACCCCGTGTCCATGCTTCCTCTCAGTAGGATGGTAAAGCTCGTGATAGAGGCTTCTGCAGTTCTGATGAACAGGAGTTCCATGAGTATGGGCCTGGGGCAGAGTGCAAGGGGCTGTCATTATGCTGTTTCGAAGTCATTTTTGGGTAGGGATAGTATCAGATAGGTTGTGGTTAACCAAATTTTGAAGCTCTCTCATAGAAAAATAATTTGGATCTTCGACTCTCAGTTCTCGTTAGCGGCTTGCTAAAAATCGAGTCATCTTGGGACTTGAGTAGTCACTCATTTCCTTGCTGGTCATCTGTGTAGGCCCATCTTGTTTGAGTAGGGGCCCTATATGGAAGTTTGTTCTCGACTTTGATTTTGCATAGAAAAGAAAACTTTGGGGTTTCTTTGAATTTAATTAAGACTTTAAAGTTCTTCCACGATTCTGTCTCCTATAGATTCGTTCGCTTAAGTTCGATGTTTGCTATTCTTGACAGTGATCCCTCGCTTTTCAGATGGTTGCCTCTTTTAGCTGCCTCTGTTATTCTTTTCGTCGCCTGTAAAGGGAGCGCCTGCTCTTTCATTTTACATCTGCTTCTCTTTTTTCTTAAGGGAAGAAGCTTGTGCATACATACGAAGTGCACCGGAGTTAACCGTTCTAGGCATAGTTGGGGGACTGTGTTGTTAGTATATTTCCCAGCTTATCTCGTTTAGGACGTGATTTACTTGGTCCCACTTATGTTTTGTTATTGCAACGTTGAATTTGGTGAAAGCTCCCTCGTGACTAATCTCATTTGTCTGTTGGGGCTCTGCGCATACATGTCTGAACCTCGATTATGTTGTGATTGAGTTTATTGTTTTGGATATGGTGACATTTCGTATAGTCATCATTGTTATGAGCTGAGGTTCTAGTGTATTCTCCAATACTAGGTAGCTCTATTAGATTTGCTGGTTTAAGTTGAATTTGGTGCCAGAGATTTAAATGCTGTGTGTGTGTGAGTATCATCAGAGCTGCCCTGGTGTTCATTACTGCAACAACATTATTTTGTATATTCTCCATTTTAGGTGCCTCAAGTTGAAAGTCCCCCAGGAGCAAGATGTTTGGGGGCATGAGCTGGCAGATTTTCGACATGTGGTCAACTTTTAACAGCTGTCCTGAATTGCTGGGACGTTGCATCCGGAGGTTGTAGTCTACTCCACAATGGACTAGGTATTTTGTTCTCGATCTTTTCTGCTTACAACTTCCACTACATCATTTGTGGCATTAGAGTTCTGTGCACACAGTGATCTCTGCGATATATGGCCACCCGATCCCCCTTTTCCCTGTCACTCTGTCACATCAGTATAGGTTGTAACCGGGGATCCCTATTCCGTTGTCAAGTGATCTTTATATGGGTCCTCTGTGAAAGCCGCACATCTTGATTTGCCTTGCAAAGGCAGTCACGATGAAAGGTATTTTGTAGTTCGTTGTGGCTTAGACCCTGTATATTTGCAACAGAAGAAAATGTTCATCGGAGCAGGTGGCTATTAGTGGTACTGGGGGAGACTCTTTTTTCCAGGCTCTAGTATGTGTATTGTTGGTTTGAGTGGGGCCATCGACTGTCTGGTTCCACTCCAGAAATGGCTGGATTTGGTACCGATTTTCGCCATTCCTGCCAGTTATGGCAGTTGTGGACTATGGAGTTTACAGTGTTCCCTTAGTGACTTACCTGGCACATACCCTCCTATGGCTGACCCACACTACTGTATTCTGATCCTCTATGTATATTCCAACTAGTCTTATAGAATCCTGATCGGCCATATTCTATAAATTACCAATTGCTATTTCCTTACTGAGTATAGGGCGTATCAGTAGGAGTTGTACTCCTAATTACTCAGTGGACGTTCACAATCAGCTTGGCGGTTTAATTGGAATCAAAACCCACAACCCACAACCATGCATGGTGATTATTGTGAAACAGCCCTGGTAGGATGTCAGCTCGATGTAAGTTTGGTGTAAATTCCACCTCTTTTAGTCTCGGATCTTATGTACCATTCACTGTATTTCTTTCTGGTCACCATTTGTTTTCTTTATTATCTTTCTTGGGCCCTGACATGTGGCACGTTGCCTGGAACACTACTGCCAAACTTGAATGCGCACAAGTAATCACTTTCTAGTTCTTAATTAAAATGTGGCTCTCCCAACACTTATGTGGCCCAGAGCAAATTGTATAATCGCTTCAAGGATTGTGTATGTGTGTGTATGTGTGTGGAGTGTGTATGTGTATATGTGTGTGTGTGTGTTTGTCTATGTATGTATGTGCTTGTGTGCATGTATGTGTGAGTTTTTGTGTACTTATTCATGCGTGAGTGCATGTGCAGTGTGTGTCTGTACGCCTCATGTGCGTATGTGTACTCACTATTAGTGGTTAGGGCAGGAGTCGAGACTAGCTTGGCCGCCTCTTCACTGACCGCTACTAGGGTCATCTTCTGCTCCATGAGGTTATATACCCGTTATTATAACTATGTATGGTTCCATCTCACTACGACACTTTCAGCCTTCCAATTCTGGCACTTTGTGACTGAAGAAATATTTTAACATTCCTTAGAGTCATCAGAGTTCAAACTTCCAAGTGTGACCCTGTTTCTGTGTCCCTTCTGGAACATCGGTCTCTGCCACCTTATCTATTCACGCAATATTTTATACGTCGGTATCATGGTCTCCTAACCCTTCTGTCTCCAGTGTCGTCAGTCCGATTATCCTACCTTTCTCGTACGACATTCCCCTTAGCTTGGAATATCCTTGTTGAACCTTTGCACTTTCTCTAACTTCTTGACGTGCTTGACAGGTGTGGTTCCAGATCGGGGGGGGAGGGGGTTTCCCCCCCCCCCCCCCCCCCCCACCCCCCACCCTCCCCGGGGGTGCTGCATATCCAGTATGGGCTAACATACCAGGGTACAGTGTCTTGACGATTCCTTAATTAGGTATCGGAACGCTATTCTCAGGTTTGTCAGGCGCCCGTTATCAGCATGAGTTATTTGGTTGTAGTGTGCCACCGGTGGCCGATGCTCGGTTATATGGGTTACCCAAGGTCTTTCTCTGAGTTGTGGTTGACGTCTTTGTCATAGCTACTCTGTCTGCGGTCTCTTTGCCCTCCCCAATCTTCATGACTTTTGCATTTGGCAGGATCTGCATTCGAGAAGCCAGCTTCGGGACCACATGTCCAGTTGTCCAGGTCTCTTTGCTGTCCTGCCTCCATCCGCATCCTGTTATAGGGCCTGTGTGAAGGCTTCTCAGCCCTGTAACAACTGCAGTCAGTTTACTAGGCTGGCTCTCCTCAGGAAAATTTATGAATACAAAAAGAACAAAAACTGACAATTAAACACTTTAATTATTTTAGGAAATATGAAATATAAACACACTTATATACGAAATATGTCCTACTGCAGAAAATTAAAAATTAAAAATCTAAATGATATCTGAATTCAACGCTAAAAACTTGGGTGTCTGGTGGTTGGTTCGACACTGGCGTAAGTTGCAATAGAAGGCCGTTGCTGATGATGGGTGGGGGGGAGGAGGTCGAGTTGGTGCTAACCCATGGCTCGTTTAGTGGCGTAAGTAATCTTTCCCGATGACAGGAGATCAGGTTCTCTGGTGCTGTAATGAAGAGGGGTTATGTCTGATTCTGAATACAAGTGCCACAGGCAAGTAAATCCAATTATGAGACGCTCCAGGACGTTAGTCCTACTCCATCAGATTTTCTCGTTGAATGAAAGGTGACTCTCTGTCATCAGCTGAAAAGATAGAAGGTTACCCTCTGCTTAAATAATCGTTCCCTGATAAAGTACAATACCTAAAAGGAGTGGGTGAGTATGAACAGTCAACTTAGAGCAAGGCTGAAAAGACTATAGTTTTTATTGGTCCAAAGTGCAGTTTTCAAACAATATATCATTGAATCAAGGCAGCATGATTACAGTAGTGTTGGGCTGCTGTGAGTCGAGTGATTTACTGTTTGGACCCGAGGCACACGTCACCTTTGGGCGGGGGGAAGCGGGCGGGGATGGGATAGAGGGGCTGAGACCCTACGTTAACAAGCAGCGGCAAACAAACTATATTTAGGGGTGGAGGAAAAAAGGTGGGAATAGGGGAGCTTGCTTACCCTACCTTAACAAGTAGCGGCAAAAACAAACTATCACTTTAGGGTGGGGGAAAAAAGGCGGAATAGCGGGAGTTGATTACCTACTTAACAAGTAGCGGCAATTGAAACACTATTGTTACTATATATTTCCTCGCTATCCTATCTATTGAACATTCCCTTGACACTCCCATACCAGATTAAAGTCCGGGAATATAGACGAAAAGGCGCGGAAAAAGTTCTTAACATGGGAAGTCGGTAATGCAAGAACATCTGCTACTGGACTGTCACGCTTAACCCGTCAGAGGAAAAAATTGGATGACCCATTGAAATACACAATATGGAATTAAAAAGTGGGCGTGCCAATGTCCACCTCAAGAGGCGCCTGTGGTTCCCTTAAACGTTGCTAGGTATCTCAAAGGTTTGTGGTCTGTTTCTAAAATGAATCTTTTTCCCAGCAAATAAAATTTAAGTGGGAGATACCCCACACAAGGGGTAAAACATTCCTTTTTATGGTGGAGTATCTCGTTTCTGGTGGGATGGAGTTTCGGCTTAGGAAAGCATACAGGACGGAGATTACATATGGTATTGTAGTAAACTGACCTAAGGGAATTGGAGGCATCAGTTCTATAAACAAAATGTTATATTATATCTGGATCCTTAAGTATATGGAGTCTTCGAAAAGATGCTTTTTAATCTCATTTTAAATTTTCCCGAGCTACGTCGGAAAGTTCAAGAGTTTCCTTCACAGATTTTTAAGGAGTCGGATAGAGCCTGTAAGATCAGTAGGTTCAGGATAAACCGTGCATAAAAAATTTAAGAACCAGAAAACTAGCATAGAGCTTCTAGGTTTTGGGGATTTAAATTCTAATAATGCTTGATCTTTTCTGGGGAGGGCTGCAGAGTGTTATTAGAACGATCAGTCCACGATATTTTTGTTCTTCCCAAGGGAAGCATTTCTTTGGTGGCAGTGAGGCCATGCGAGAGTAACCTACGCAAAACTGTGTATATGTTTGGATTATGTTCGCCCCCATGTGAATGTCATATTTTTTTTTTTTAATTAATGGAAACAACAAATAAAATGAAACCTTTGCATATTACCAAGACTTTTTCATTCAGTCTCAGTCGGTAGCAAGGCAGTTACCAAACCAAAGGGCAGTAGTTTCTATATTGCATCGTCTTGGTGTGTAGGAAAGCGTGTACTGCTTAGAAGAGGATCTACATTACTTGATGATATGCTGCGCATATCAATCTCTGGAAAAGAAGGACGAGTCAAATAAAATTGTGTAGATTGCTATCTATTAGGGCATAGGCTCAGCATCCCACCGAGTTATAGATTTAAGGCCTCTGAAGTCAATAGCAAGTTATTGAAATTCACTCTTCTTAACCATGACTACTGTGTGAAACAATATGAAGAGATATGAAGGTTCAATGATCTTTAGTTTTAATACTTGTCTACCTCTCTCGGGCAAATGCATTCCCTAAGGTTGGAACTGGACTGGGACTAATTTCCGTTGATTGGATTGTCCGTCACTAAGTCATCTTATGGTGACTACCGTGGAGAGGTAATGCCCTGGAATATCAGAAAAACGTCTGAAAGTTTACTCTCACTTGAAGTAGTTATGTCTCTTATGGTTTCCAAGATTATTAATATTAATGTTGGTTGTGCCCGAGTGGTCAAGAGTCACCAAGTCATGTAGTTCTTATCATAGTCTAGTTAGAGGTGTCAATACGCACACTTTACATTCTTCAGTTGTGTATCAAGTCGTGTGGAAAAAACTAAGTCAAAGGTTATTTTAGAACAGTTAACCAATTTCATCGGTAGATTTCTTACGGATGTTGATATGGATATGCGTAGGTTTCCCCTTGACTTCTAGAGGTATGTCAACTTTCCCACAAATTTTTAATAATTTATATGGACTTTCCATGCTCTGATAATTTATTTGACTTGATAGGCAACAAAAGTACAGAAACTTCATCCCCTACTTTAAAACTTCTCTGACTTTTGGATCAAAACTAGGTTTTTGTACTGGCATTGACAAGCTTAGGTTTTTCGAAACTATGTCCGTAGGTCTCCTCAAGTTTTGGATATAAGGTCCAGGTGAAACGATTAGAAGATGAACCTCAGCCTTTACTCCTCATTAGTCCAAAGTCATGAAGGATGGACTATGGACCTCTGGCCTGTCTACCATAGAGAAGTTCAAAAAGGTGAAAAACCCCAAAGTGTCCACTGGTGAACTTCCTCATGGCACACAAAGCACAGTGTAGGTAAACGATTCCACTCTTCGGTTTTAAGGGGAGCAAAGATTTCCTTTAATAAGGGACTTGAGACTCGAATGCTGTGCGTCAATCCTCATTACAGCTGGGAAGATTTAGGGTTGTGGTGAAGAGAGGCTCATCCTCGAAGATGGTGGGAGTTTGCATTAAGTCAGATGTGGAATTGTGTCCCACGGTCAGACAAATTTCTTAGGGATGCCCACTCTGGAGAAGAATGGGCAAAGGGTTCCGCCACCCTCTGTAGTAGTTATGGTCTATAAAAGGAACTGCTCAGGGAAACTCGAAGCATAATCAATAATGTTAATATATATCTCTGTCCCTCGATGAAAGTGAAGCTAAAGGGACCACGATGTCAATAGTAACTTTTCCAAAGGGTACGTAAAGATAGGCATTTTGACCATAGGTACTGTCCTGGTACCGGGAGGATGCCAGTTGGCAAACTTAACACGATCTACAAAGGTAGTGACCTCTGAGGTCATTATGGCCCAAAAATCTGCTCTCCTAATTTTATTTAAAGTTTTACGATGCGAGAAAGATGGTCACTGGAGGTCATGAGCCAATTTTAAGAACAGTCTCTCTGCATTGACTTGAACAACTAAGATGGAATAGTCTATTCATCTGATTTATTGATTGACTTGTTCAAGATTAGTTTTATATATTCAAATTTATATGAAAAGTTTTTCCTTTGGACACATGATTATGTTTAGCGAATTATGGCAATTCTGAAGGTTGTGAGGGAATTACGTTGTAAATTGACAAAAGGAGTCCCTTGCGCTATATCTAAAGGTTTAAAGCGGGGAAAATCAAAGGATGGACCGTAGGAGAAAGCTGGGCTTTTGTCTGCGCTAGTCAAGACATTTATGGTATCGGAGGTTGATTCTTCACTTTCATCGAACAGTGAAAACCGGTGATCCTACTTCCTTGCTTTCGAGAGTAGATCATGGTTTTTAATCCGCAGTATCTCGCGAGACATTTTCTCATCTGAACTTTCGAATGGCTTGCTCTGACTCTACAGGAGGAGGTCTGACACACTTCTGTCCATCTTTGGTGATTGAAGGTCAACCTCAGAAAGGAAGAATGACACTTTTCATTACTATTAGTATGAGCAAGAAGTGATGCGGGGAGTAGTACGGCTTCAGACAACTTGTGAACCTTTAGCCCTAAATGTACAAACGGATGGTAGGAAAGTGTCCGTAGCCTCAAGTAGTCTTAAGTATAGCAGAGGAATGAGTTTCTTTAAGGTTAGGTAACAGCTTTAGAAATGACTATATGTGATCCAGTTGTCTGTAGAATGGGCCCTCCCCCCCTGGGGTGATACATATAGTCATTAATGTTCCTGAACTGAAGGGTGCTGGTTCATTACAGTCTTTTTTACAACATCTTCCATTTTTGGACCTTCTTAGAAGGGACAATCAGGCCGTTTATGTCCCTTAACACCACACCAAATGACAAAAAGGAATAAAGAAGTATTTTACTTTCACTAGAGGCTTTGATTTCTTAAGGTCTGATGACCAGCTATGCCTTAGGGTTCGATCCTTTAGGTTTTATTAGTAATTGTGAGCCTCAGGATACAGGTCAGCAGCTCAGCAATTCCTCAGCTTTATCAGGTTCCGTTCTTGCTGTATGTTGTATTTCTGATGGGGGGAGAACTGTCAGAATGGTTCAGCACCCATGAAGTCTCGAAGAGATCATAAACGCGAATCAATTCCTGAATCTTATCAAAAGTCGAACCAACGAAAAGGAGTGTTACCTGTAGCTGCTGAAAGTTATCGGCAGGCTGTAAGGAGCATACCTGAACTCTTTCCTGTCGAATTAGTGGTTTTTTGATAGCTTAAGGATTGCTTTTCAGTAGGTCATAATTACATATGATATCCTGCGACAAAGTTGCATGATATTCAAAGCAGGGTAAGAACATAACATTCCAAACTGGTATTGGCCCAGGTGTCAGCAGGCCATTTCACAGAGGGTAGCGGTATTTTCAAAGCTGATAATGTATGAAGTTATGCTTTCCCCTCTGTGTAGGGGAGGCGTAAATTAGGTGTTTGAATATGAGCACTAGCTGCACGTTGTTCCATTACTCTTCATTAATTGCTGTTGTGAGAAAGTTAACTTTTTATTCTTTTTCAAGGCGGAGCTTGTTCGGCTAGCGATCCTTTTCTCTCTCTTACCTCTTGTTCTCTAGCACTTTCCTAACTTCTCCATCTTGCTCTTTCCTCCAAAGTTCCTTAATTTAAATTTGTTCTTCACGTATTTTAGCTCGTCTCTCACGATATGTCTATCACCGCTCCTTTTTGTCTTATCTTTCTCTTTCTATTACTCTTTTCAAGACTTTCCTGGATATAACACTAATGCAAGATTCTAAATTTTTTCTGTTATTCCTAACTACTTCCAGCATTCATCCAAAATGGTATTCCTCCATATTTGCAAGAATAACTTAAATACCAGGGAAAAAATGAAGCGAGGTATTAAGAAAAGGTGATCCATTCCTTGCTCCGCTCCAAAATGTAAAAATAATAAACAGAGGGCTCATCCTGCTTCAATTAAACAATATGTATTAATTTAAAACGAAGGGGTCTTTGCCGGCTCGAGCAAAACAGTAGTAGAATGGGGTCACCTTGACATCCAATTCTTCTCCTCAAACAAATCAAGCGTGTCCTACGGAGAGTTCCCTTGATAAAAATAAAGAGCTCAATTGAAACAAATGTCACTGGAAAATTCGGGTCCCTAGAGTCTATCCTCCAAAGTGTTTCAAGCTCACACTAAATTATGGTAGCAGAATTAAAATATTATTCTGCGACTTGATTACAATAAATTGCGATATAACATCTCACACAATCTTTTAAATACCTGTCTGTAGTCCTACCATAGAGAATGATTATCATGGCTGAGTGGTAACCGTCTGTGGTATTGCGGCGTGGAAGTTCCAATGGTAGATTCGAGATGGAATTGAATCTTGATTCAGTAGAGTTTGATCCTGGTTGGTCGCCACTTGTGAAGATTACTAGGCCCTGTAACAACTTCAGTCAGTATACTCAGCTGTCTCCTTCAGGAAATTAATGAATAGGAAAAAGAACAAAATGACAAATAGAAAACTTTATTATTTTGGAAATTGAAATATAAAACACTTTTATACGAAAATAATGATCCTTTACATGAAAGAAAATGAAAATTAACATACAACATGATATCCGAATTCTCCACTAAAAAACTTGGGTGTCTGGTGTTGGGGACACTGGTATTGTTGCAATTTAGGAACTAAAAAAAGGGGCAGTTGCTGATGATGTGGGGGGTGAGGTCGCAGTTTGTGACAACACTGGCTCGTTTAGTGGTGTAAGTAATCTTTCCCGTGACAGGAGATTCAGGTTCTTGACCGCTGTAATGATGAGGGGATTATGTCCTGATTCTGCATACAAGTTGCACAGGAAGAAATCAATATGGGACGTTCCAGGACGTTAGTCATCTCCTTCAGTTTTTCTGTTGTTGACAGGGACCTCTCTGTCATCCAAGCTGAAAAAGATAGACAGATACCCACTGTTAAATAATCACTCTCCATGATAAGTACAAGACTTAACGACGTGGTGATTATTACAACAGTCAACTTAGAGCAAGCTGGAAAAGTCTAAGTTTATTATTGTCCCAAGTGAGCTTTCACCAATAAATCATAGAATACAAGGCAGGCATGTTACTTACAGTAGTGTGGGAGCTGTGAGTCGAGTGATTTATGTTTGACTAGAGCCCCACACGTCACCCTTTCGGGGGGGAAGGGGGAAGGGGGAAGGGATAGTGGGAGCTAGATGACCTATGTTGACAAGCAGCCGGCAAACAAACTAATCAATTTAGGGGTGGGGGAAAAAACGGCGTGAATAGCGGGAGCTTGGATTACCTCCTTAACAAGTAGCGGGCACCAAACTATCCCTTTAGGGGTGGGGGGGAAAAGGGGGAATAGGGGAGCTTGACTTACCCTACCTTAACAAGTAGCCAGCAATGAAACTATTGTTACTATATATTTCCCTCGCTACTCCTATCTATTGAACTTTTCCCTCACAGCCTGATCTTCCAGCTTCTGCACTAATCTCTTGTGGGGAACTGTGTCAAAGGCCTTCCTGCAGTCTAGAAAAACGCAGTCAACCCACCCCTCTCTCTCGTGTCTTCTGTTACCTTGTCATAAAACTCCAGGAGGTTCGTGACACAGGATTTTCCTTCCATGAACCCATGCTGGTTTTCATTTATAATCTTTATCCGTTCCAGGTGTTCCACCACTCTCCTCCTGATAATCTTCTCCATGACTTTGCACACAATACATGTCAGAGACACAGGTCTGTAGTTTAGCGCCTCATTTCTGTTTCCTTTCTTAAATATGGGGACTACATTTGCTGTCTTCCATTTCTCAGGTAGTTGCCCAGTTTCAAGGGATGTGTTGAAGATTGTGGTTAGAGGCACACACAGCATCTCTGCTCCTTCTCTAAGGACTCATGGGGAGATATTGTCAGGTCCCATCGCCTTTGAGGTATCAAGGTCACTTAGCAGCTTCTGCACCTCCTCGGTTGTTCGTATGTCACCCAACACTTGTTGATATATTCCCTCTGATGTTCCCTTCTGTGCTGTCTTCCCACATCCCTTCCTGTCTCTACTGTAAAAACTTCCTTTTAAATGTCCTGTTTAGCTCCTCACATACCTCCTGATCATTTCTTGTGAGTTCTCCACCTTCTGTCCTCAATCTGATCACCTGGTCTTTGACTGTTGTCTTCCTCCTGATGTGGCTATACAACAGTTTCGGGTCAGTCTTGATTTTCGATGCTATATCATTTTCATACTGTCGCTGGGCCTCCCTCCTTACCTGTGCATACTCGTTCCTGGCTCTGTGACTGATCTCCCTATTTTCATGTGTTCTCTGCCTTCTGTACTTTTTCCATTCTCTATTGCACTTCGTTTTTGCCTCCTTACAACGTCGGGTAAACCAGGGGCTCGTTCTGGTCTTCCCATTGTTTCTGTTGCCCTTGGGAATAAACCTTTCCACTGCCTCCTTGCATTTTGTTGCTACATATTCCATCATTTCATTTACTGGCTTTCCTGCCAGCTCTCTGTCCCACAGAACCTTCTTCAGGAAGTTCCTCAAGCCTATATAGTCCCCTCTTTTATAGTCAGGCTTTTCCCATTCAACTCTTGTTACTCTCTCCACTTGCAACTCTACTATGTATTCAAAGCACAGAACCACTGGGTCGCTAGCTCCTAGGGGACTCTCATACGTGATGTCCTCAATGTCTTAACTGCCCAGGGTGAACACAAGGCCCAGTCTTGCTGGTTCATCCTCCCCTCTCACTCTGGTAGTGTCCTTAACATGTTGGTGCATGAGGTTTTCCAGCACCACGTCCAACATCTTGGCTCTCCATGTTTCGGGACCCCCATGTGGCTCCAGGTTTTCCCAGTCAATCTCCCTGTGGTTGAAATCCCCGATAACCAGCAACTTTGCTCTGCTGGAGTGAGCTCTTCTTGCCAACTCAGCAAGTGTGTCCACCATTGCTCTGTTGCTCTCTTCATATTCCTCTCTTGGCCTTCTGCAGTTCTGTGGTGGATTATACATCACTGCAATGACCACCTTGTGCTCCCCAGACTGAAGTGTACCTACTATGTAGTCTCTTTCTCCCGTCTCGTCTATGCCTCCCATTTTCTCGAATTTCCATCTGTTTTTTACGAGCAGAGCAACCCCTCCTCCCCCTCTGCCCCTTCTATCTTTCCTCATGATCTGGTATCCTGGTGGGAAGATTGCATCTGTTATTGTCTCCGTGAGTTTTGTTTTTGTAGCTTCTATGATGTCTGGGGACTTCTCATTGATTATTTCTTGCCATTCCTCATGTTTATTCGTTAATCCATCCGCATTGTGTACCAAACCTTCAACCTCTGTAACAGAAATCTTCCCTATGAGGATAGACTGAGGGTTCTGAATCTGCACTCTCTAGAAAGGCGTAGAACCAGGGGGATTTGATTGAAGTGTATAAATGGAAGACAGGAATAAAAAAAAGGGGATGTAAATAACGTGCTGAAAATATCTAGCCTAGACAGGGCTCGTACCAATGATTTTAAGTTGGATAAATTCAGATTAAGGAAGGATATAGGAAAGCACTGGTTTGGTAATAGAGTTGTGGATGAGTGGAACAAACTCTCAAGTACAGTTATAGAGGCTAAAAACGTTGTGTAGTTTTAAAAATAGGTTAGATAAATACATGAGTGGGTGTGGGTGGGAGTGAGTTAGACTTGATTAGCTTGTACTACTAGGTCAGTTGCCGTGTTCTTTGGGTGAATGTGACCTGACCTGACCTGACTAGGTTGGGGCATTGGCTTAAGCCGGTAGGAGACTTGGACCTGCTCGCATGGGCCAGTAGGCTGCTGCAGTGTTCCTTCTTTCTTATGTTCTTATGCTCTTATGAGCGAAAAATATGGGATCAGTGTTTAATGAGTGAAAATAAGTTTTTTTTTTATACGACCATCCATTTGCTGCAAGACTCTAGTTTGAGTAGCAACATATTAACTATTATTCTTATGGGTGTTTCACCGAGCCAACCAGCACTGTTATTCACGTAAACTTGAGTTTACTCATAACATGACCAGTGAAGTTGGAAGTAATCAGATTTGATTATTAGGATCATGAGCTCTTCCCCAGCATTGAAGGGATCTCATGATTGATCTCGAAGCATATAAATTTTAATTTGAGAGATTGCAGTGAGGTAGTGAGGTAGTCTGCTGGTACAGTTCCAGGCGTGAGGTAGTCTGCTGAGTACACTTCCCAGGCAGTGAGGTAGACCGTTGGGTACAGTTTACCAGACAATGAGGTAGTCTTCTGGATACAGATCCCGGGCAGTGAGGTAGTCTGCTCGGTACAGTTACGAGGTAGTAAGGTAGTCTGCTGAGTATAGTTACCAGGCAGTGAGGTAGTCTCCTGGGTACAGTTACCAAATAGTGAGGAAGATTGCTGGGTACCGTTACCAGGTAGTGAGGTAGTTTGCTGAGTACAGGTACCAGGAAGGTAAGAAGTCTGCTAGGTACAGTTACCAGCAATGAGGTAGTCAGCTGGATACAGTTCCCAGCCAATGAGGTAGACTGCTGGGTACAGTTACTACGCAGTGAGGTAGTCTGCTGCGTGCAGTTAAAGGCAGTAAGTAGTCTGCTGGATACAGTTTCCAGGTTTGTTTTGTGTCCTCCTCTTCCAGCGTATCTGTAGGCCTGACATTTACACGTTCCAGGCAATGAGGTATTTCCTGGATAATTTTCTCAGCATGAGGTAATTTGCTGAGTTACAGTTTCCAGGCTGGGGTAGTCTGCTGGTACAGTTAATAGCAATGAGGTAGTCTGTGGTACACTTCCAGGCAGTGAGGTAGTCTCCTGGCATAGTTCCTGGCAGTGAGGTAGTCTGCTGTGGTACAGTTCCTAGGCATGAGGTAGTCTGCTGAGTATAGTTCCATTAGTGAAGTAGACTCCTTGACACAGTTACTAGGCAGTGAGGCAGACTTCTGCATACAGTTACTGGCAGTGAGTAGTAGTCAGCTGGTATAGTTACCTAGGTAGGAGTTAGTCTGCTGGGTTCAGTTCCCAGGCATGAGGTAGTTTTCAGTGTACAGTTACCAGGCAGTGAGTAGTCTGCTGGTACAGTTTTACTAGGTAGTGAGGTAGTCTGCTGGCACAGTTACCAGACAGTGAGACAGTCTGCTAGGTACAGTTCTCACTCAGAGGTAGTTCGCTGGGTACAGTTCCCAGGTAGTGAGGTAATCTCTGGGTTCAGTTCGTAGACAGTAAGGTAGTCTGCTGGTACAGTTAGTAGTAGTAAGGAAGTCTACTGGGTGCAGTTACCAGGCAGTGAGGTAGTCTGCTGAGTACAGTTACCAGGCAGTGAGTAGTCTCCTGGGCACAGTTCCTGGCAGTGAGGTAAGTCGCTGGGTACAGTTCCCAGGCAGCGAGGTACTGCTGGGTATAGTTACCCGTTAGTGAGGTAGACTGCTGGGCACAGTTACTAGGCAGTGAGGGAGTCTTCATCGTACAGTTACCTGGCAGTGAGGTATCTGCTGGATACATTTCCCCAGGCTGTGAGGTAGTCTGCTGAATGCAGTTCCCAGGCAGTGAGGTAGTCTGTTGGCTACAGTACTAGGTCGTGAGGTAGTTCTGCTGGGTACAGTTCCCAGGCAATGAGGAATTCTGTTAGTTACAGTTCCCACTCAGAGGTAGTCTGCTGGGCACAGTTCCCACTCAGAGGTAGTCTGTTGGGTACAGCTCCGGGCAGTGAGACAATCTGCTGGGTCGAGTTTCCAGGCTTGTTTTATTGTGCCTCACCTTCCACCGCTATCTACAGGCCTGACATATGCACGTTCTAGGCAGTGAGGTAGTCTGCTGGATACAGTTCCCAGGCAGTGAGGTAGTCTACTGAGTACAGTTATCAGGCAGTGAGGTAGTCTGTTTAGGACAGTTCCCAGGAAGTGAGGTAGTCTCCTGGGCACAGTTCCCTGGCAGTGAGGTAATCTGCTGGGTACAGTTCCTAGGCAGTGAGGTAGTCTGCTGTGTACAGTTCCCAGGCAATGAAGAAGTCTGCTGGGTATAGTTCCCAGGTAGTGATGTAGTGTCTGCTGGGCACAGTTACTAGGCAGTGAGTTAGTTTTCAGCGTACAGTTACCAGGCAGTGAGGTAGTCTGCTGGATACAGTTACTAGGTAGTGAAGTAGTATGCTGGGTACAGTTACTAGGTAGTGAAGTATTCTGCTAGGTTCAGTTCCGGCAGTGAGGTAGTATGCTGGGTACAGTACCCAGGCAGTGAGGTGGACTGCTGGGTATAGTTCCCGTTAGTGAGGTAGACTGCTGGTTACAGTTACTAGGCAGTGAGGTAGTCTCCTGGGCACAGTTCCCTGGCAGTGAGGTAGTCTGCTGGGTACAGTTCCCAGGCAGTGAGGTAGACTGCTGGGTATAGTTCCCCGTTAGTGAGGTAGACTGCTGGTTACAGTTACTAGGCAGTGAGGCAGTCTGCATCGTACAGTTACCTGGCAGCGAGGTAGTCTGCATCGTACAGTTACCTGGCAGCGAGGTAGTCTGCTGGATACATTTCCTAGGCTGTGAGGTAGTCTGCTGAGTGCAGTTCCCAGGCAGTGAGGTACTCTGCTGGATACAGTTCTCAGGCAGTGAGGTAGTCTGATGGCTACAGTTACTAGGTAGTGAAGTAATCTGCTGGGTTCAGTTCCCGGGCAATGAGGTAGCCTGCTGGGTACAGTTACCAGGCAGTAAGGTAGTATGCTGGGTGCAGTTACTAGGTAGTGAGGTAGTCCGCTGGGTACAGTTCCCAGGCAGAAGTAGTCTGCTGGGTACAGTTTCCAGGCTTCTTTTTGTCTGACACGCCTTCCACCGCTATCTGTAGCCCTGACATATGCACGTCCAGTTAATGAGGTAGTCTGTTGATACAGTTCCCAGGCAGTGAGGTAGTCTGCTGAGAACAGTTTCCAAGCAGTGAAGTAGTCTGCTGAGTACAGTCACCAGGCACTGAGGTAGTCTGCTGTGTACAGTTCACAGGGGTGAGGTAACATGATGGTACGTTACCATTGAATGAGGTAGTCTGCTGAGTACACTTTCCAGGCAGTGAGGTAGTCTGCTGGATATAGTACTTAGCAGTGAGGTAGTTTTGGTGGGTACAGTTACCAGGCAGTGAGGAGGTCTGCTGAATACAGTTCCCAGGCAGTGAGGTAGTGTGCTGAGTACAGTTCCCAGGCAGTGAGGTAGTCTCCTGGGCACAGTTCCCAGCAGTGAGGTAGACTGCTGGGTACAGTTCCTAGGTAGTGAGGTAGTCTGCTGGGTATCGTTCCGTGTTAGTGAGGTAGACTGCTGTGAACAGTTACTAAGTAGTGAGGCAGTCTTCTGCGTTCAGTTACCTGGCTATGTGGTAGTCTACTGGATACAGTTGCCAGGCAGTGGAGTAGTCTGCTGGATACAGTTACTGGCAGTGAGGTAGTCTGTTGGGTTCAATTCCCATGCAGTGAGTTAGACCGCTGGTAATTTCCAGGCAGTGAGGTAGTCTGCTAGGTACACTTACTAGGTAGTGAGGTAGTCTGCTATGTACAGTTCCCAGGCAGTGAAGTAATCTGCTGGGTACAGTTCCAAGGCAGAGGTAGTCTGTTCTGCTGGGTATGGTTACCAGGAAATGAATAAGTCTGCTGGGAGCAGTTACCAGGCACTGAGGTCGTCTGTTGGTAGTGAGGTAGTATTTTGAGTACAGTTTGCGGGCTTGAGATTTTCTGCTGGGCACAGTTTTCAGCAGTGAGTAAGTCTTCTTGGTAGAGTTACTAGGCAGTGAGGTAGTCTGCTGGGTGCAGTTACAAGGCAGTGAGGTAGCCTATGGATACAATTCTCAGGCAATGAGGTAGTCTGCTGGATACAGCTCCCAGCAGTGAAGTAGTCTCCTGGTCACAGTTCCCAGGCAGTGAGGTAGTCTGCTGGTACAGTTTCTAGGTAGTGAGGTAGTCTGCTGGGAACAGTTCCCAGGCAGTGAGGTAGTCTGTTGGGTATCGTTCCTCGCTAGTGAGGTAGACTGCTGGGAAACAGTTACTAGGTAGTGAGGTAGACTGCTGTGTACAGTTCCCATGCAGTGAATAATCTGCTGGGTACAGTTCCAGGCAGAGGTAGTCTGCTCTGCTGGGTATAGTTACCAGGCAATGAATAAGTCTGCTTGGAGCAATTGCCAGGCAGTGAGGTCGTCTGTTGGTACAGTTACCTGACAGTGACGTAGTATGCTGGGTGCAGTTATAAGGCAGTGAGGTAGTCTGCTGGATACAATTCCCAGGCAACGAGGAAGTTCTGCTGGGTACAGTTCCCAGGCTTTGAGGCAGTCTGCTGAATACAGTTTCAAGGCAGTGAGGAAGTCTGCTGGGTACAGTTCCTAGACAGTGAGGTAGTCAGCTGAGTACAGTTCCCAGGCAGTGAGGTAGTCTGCTTGGTACAGTTCCCTGTTTGTGAGGTAGTTGCTGGGCACGGTTACTAGCAGTGAGATAGTCTGCTGTGTTAAGTTCCCAAGTAATAATTTAGTCTGCTGGGTACATTTCCCAGTTTGTGAGTTAGTCTGCTGAGCACAGTTCCCAGGTAGTGAGGTGGTCTGCTGAGTGAAGTCCCAGGCAGTGAAGTAGTCTGCTGGGTACAATTACTAGGTAGTGAGGTAGTCTGCTTGGTTCAGTTCCCGGGCTGTGAGGTAGCGTGCTGGGTACAGTTCCCATGCAATGACGTAATTCGCTGGGTACAGTTCCCAGCAGAGGTAGTCTGCTGGGTACAGTTTCCAGGCTTATTTTTGTCTGCCTCGCCTTCCACCGCTATCTGTAGGCTGACATATGCACGTTCCAGTAATGAGGTAGTCTGCTAGATACGGTTCCCAGACAGTGAGGTAGTCTGCTGAGTACAGTTTCCATGCTGAGGTAGTCTGCTGGGTACAGTTACCGAGCAATGAGGAAGTCTTCGGAGTACAGTTAACAGGCGTGAGGTAGTCTGCTGGGCACAGTTACTAGGCAGTGAGGTAGTCTACTGGGTAGAGTTACCAGGCAGTGAGGTTATCTGCTGGGTGCAATTACCCGACAGTGAGGTAGTCTGCTGGACATAGTTCCCAGGCAATGAGGTAGTCTGCTGAGTACAGTTCCCAGGCAGTGAGGAAGTCTCCTGGGCCCATTTCTTTGGCAGTGAATTAGTCTGCTGGGTACAATTACTAGGTAGTGAGGTAGTCTGCTTGGTTCAGCTCTCGGGCTGTGAGGTAGCGTGCTGGGTACAGTTCCCAGGCAGAGGTAGTCTGCTGGGTACAGTTTCCAGGCAAAGGTAGTCTGCTGGGTACAGTTCCCAGGCAGAGGTAGTCTGCTGGGTACAGTTTCCAGGCAATGAGGTAGTCTGCTGAGTATAGTTCCCAGGCGTGAGGTCGTCTGCTGGGTACAGTTCCCAGGCAGTGAGGTAGTCTGCTGAGTATAGTTCCCAGGCGTGAGGTAGTGTGCTGGGTACAGTTACCAGGCAATGAGGTAGTCTGCTGAGTATAGTTCCCAGGCGTGAGGTCGTCTGCTGGGTACAGTTCCCAGGCAGTGAGGAAGTCTGCTGGGTATAGTTCCCAGTTAGTGACGTAATCTGCTGGGCACAGTTACTAGGCAGTGAGGCAGGCTTTTGTGTACAGTTACCTGGCAGTGAGGTATTCTTCTGGATACAGTTTCCAGGCAGTGAAGTAGTCTTCTGGGTACAGTTACTAGGCAGTGAGGTAGTCTGCTGGGTTCAGTTCCCATGAAGTGAGGTAGTCTGCTGGGTACAGTTCCCAGGAAGCGAGGTAGTCTGCTGGGTACACTTACTATTTAGTGAGGTAGTCTGCTCTGTACAGTTCCCAGTCAGTGAAGTAATCTGCTGGGTACAGTTCCCAGGCAGAGGTAGTGTGCTGTGTTCAGTTTCCAGGTTTGTTTTAGTCTGCCTCGCCTTCCGCTGCTATCTGTGGGCCTGACATATGCACGCTCCAGGCAATGTGGTAGTTTGTTGGGTACAGTTACCAGGCAACGAGGTAGTCTGCTGGATACAGTTCCCAGGCAGTGAGGTAGTCTGCTGAGTACGGTTTCCAGGGGTGAGATAGTCTGCTGGGTACAGTACAGCACGTTAACGAGACAACGCAATAAGTGTCAGGGGCCCAAGACTCTTCAACTGCCTCCCAGCATTCATAAGGGGGATTACCAATAGACCCCTTGCTGTCTTCAAGTAGTCACTGGACAGGCACGTAAAGTCGGTACTTGACCAGCCGGGCTGTGGCTCGTACGTTGGATTGCGTGCAGCCAGCAGTAACAGCCTGGTTGATCAGGCTCTGATCCACCATGAGGCCTGGTCACAGACCGGCCGCGGGGCGTTGACTGCGGAACTCTCTCCAGGTAAATTTCAGGTACTAGGCAGTGAGGTAGTCTGCTGGGTGCAGTTACCAGGCAGTGAGGTAATCTGCTGGATACATTTACTAGGTAGTGAGGTAGTCTGCTGGATACACTTACTAGGTAGTGAGGTAGTCTGCTGGGTACAGTTCTCAGGCAGTGAGGTAGTCTGCTGAGTACAGTTTCCAGGCAGTGAGGTAGTCTGCTGAGTACAGTTTCCAGGCAGTGAGGTAGTCTGCTGAGTACAGTTTCCAGGCAGTGAGGTAGTCTGCTGAGTACAGTTTCCAGGCAGTGAGGTAGTCTGCTCGGTACAGGTCCCAGGCAGTGAGGTAGTCTGCTGGATACAGTTCCCAGTTAGTTAGGTAGTCTGCTTGGTACATTTCCCAGGCATTGCAGTAATCTGCTGGGTACAGTTCCCAGGCAGTGGTAATCTGCTGGGGACAGTTCCCAGGCTTGGTTTTTGTCTGCCTCACCTTCCTCCGCTATATGTAGGCCTGACATACGCACGTTCCGTTTTGTTCCTGGCTCTTTCAGCCTAATATCTATTATGCAACTTCTTACAACTTTCTTTGTGATACTCAGTTTTCTCTCTGAGTCCTCCTGTCCTGTATGTACCTTTTAGTTGTGTTTTTTTGTTTATTAGAGTTATTTGTGTTTCTAGCACTTTCAGCTGTTAGGCTTGTAAAACTCTGGTCCCCATTTGTGTTAGTTTTATCCAAATTTAAAGTGTTGCTTCCATAGGTATTTTTTATAAACTAGGCATGTATTTAACACAGTTTTGTGCATTTGGCTGGGTAAGACTGCAATACATTCTTAAATGAAGACACTACCACACATGCATGTGTCGTCACTGATTTTGGTGAATGACGCGGAGGGGACTTCTGAAACCTCCCTTCGTCGGGTGGGGACGTCCTCTTCATCTGAATATTGTGATAATTTTCCCCGTTCTTTCTGGGACGTTTGTCCTAAAACTATTTTGCCCGCCCGGGCACTCTACAAAGGGGCATTGGTTATCGGCTTCTTTTAGCCAACTCCATTTTTCCTCTTAGCATGTAATTCTTTAATGGTCTTTGGTGGGAAGCCGGTTACTGTATCAGGTGTGGGTGTTTTGGCGTCTATTTACAAAGGAACTTTTGTTCCTTTTCTCTCATCTCCTAGCCTCGGCAACAAATCTTCTCGCACCATCGATTATTATAAAATTTCACGAGGGGGGCGCTAAATCAGTAAGATTATACAGCCCTGTGGGGGGGATGGGACGGAAAGGGACCAGGCT
>NC_069441.1:40796802-40831067 GCF_026875155.1 Cherax quadricarinatus
GGGTTTCAATTTTTTATGATCTCTAACTCCTTGGATCAACCCCCTCCCCCCTCTTTTTTTCTCGAATAATAATACAAAGACTCATCCCCTTTGGGGAAAATCAAGTTATTTGGGTTTCCCCCCCTATGGGGGTAAGCATTCAAAATGGACCCCCCCTAGGGGGTTTTCGAATTTTTATATCTCTAACCCCCTGGGTCAACACCCTCCCCCACCCACCCACTTCCTCCCCACCCCAAAATTCCTGCTCCATCTCCTTGGATCAGTTTTTCTCGAATCAATAATACAAAGATCCTTCTCCTCGGATTTTTTTTTGGGTTCCCCTAGGGGGAAAGTTCAAATAACCCCCCCCTTGGGGGTATGGTTTTTTTCTCTTAAACGGGTCTAAAAAAGTGTGCGTCACCCCCCCCGTTTTTACTCGGCGGTCAGGACGTCACGTGATGCCCTACCACACAGGATGAATTTGTCACCAAACTTAATTTAAAAGGGCAGGATAACACTAATAAACAATATTTTAATTTATTTTTTTATTATAAACCAATACACAAATTTATATTTTTTTTTCAATATATAAAACAAAAAAAAAAAAATTAATTGAAAAAAGGTAAAAATTCATTGACTAAAATAAAACTAGAGAAATTTTCTTTCTCTCTTGAAGAAATTTGTGCATTTTGTTCTGGATCTTCTTCGTCGTCACCATCTCAGTATTACACTTCTATACAACAAGGGAAGCATTACACATTTTCACTCTTATCCCCCGGGAAAAACCCAAATAATTCCAATTTTTCGTTAATACCCACAACAACCCCAAAATTTCTTTACAAAATCAACAAAAATTACTCTCCTCAAGTCTAATTTTTTCTGTTTTAACATTTCATCAAAAAAAGTCTGGCGAATCTTACTACCGATCCAGATAACATCTCAGGTCCCCCCCCACGAAGAAACCCTTCTCCCCCCCCCCCCCTCTTCTTACTTTTCCCCACCCCCAACCCTTACTCTCCCACCAAACTCCAAAAAGACACAATTTCACTCAAAACCCCACAATTTTTTCGTTTTAATTAATTTCATCGAAAAAGTCCCAAAACACTTACAACTTTAACACTTTTCGAAAAATTTCACTAACAAAATTTTACATAAACGAAGTTAATACCCACACACACACACAATTTTTACTTGAAAACCTTCAAAACACTCTCATCATCATTTGAAGATCACCTTTTCTAAATATCTCTTAAAAATTTCTTTATCAACATCCTTTTAAACTCACACGAAAACCCCCGAACCCGAACACTCCATAAATTATTTGAATACTCACAAAAGCCCCTTTTGAACATTTCCCCAAAAACCCCAAAAACCCACAATTAATTAGAAATTTTCCAAGACAACATTTTGAATACTCCCAAATAAGATTTGACATCTCTAAATTTTTCTACACTTACATCTATATGGATTAAAAAGGATGAGGTTGATTAGAATTGATGAAGGAAAAAAATAGTGGTGCATTTAGGTAAATGGGTCAAAAACGTTATCTATGGGGGCAAAAAAAGGGGAAATGTATGAAAGTAAGTAGTAAACGCTCTTATATGGGGGGAAATTGGGGTTTTAAAGTTTTAGCAAGGAGGGGGGTTGGGGCGGAGATGTCCTGTCAAGGGGAATGTGAAACGAAATTAGGAGAAGGGTTGGGGTTAAAAAAAGTTTTTTAGTCAGAGGGCAGAAGAGGGGTTTTTGAGATGGTTTGGGCATTTTAAAGGAATGGTCAAAGTAGAATGACATGGAGAGCGTTTAAAAATCTGTAGGGAAAGAAGGGGGGGGTAGGGGGCGTCCCGAAAAGGTTGGGGGAGGGGGTTAAAAGGGGGTGTTTTGGGCGAGGATTGGGGCTTCCCGAAGGTGCGTGAGTTTTTTGGAGTGAATGGAGACAAATGGTACTTGGGAAACCGACGATCTGTTGGGAGTGGCAGGGTAATATTTAGTGAAGGGATTTAGGGAAACCGTTATTTTTTAAAAACCGGACTTGATTCCTGGAAATGGGGGAAAACAATGCCTGCACTTAAAGGGGGTTTGGGTATTGGCAGTTTGGAAGATATATTTTATATTTTTTAAATTTATTTCTAAACTGTTTATTTTTGGGCACTTTTGCAAAAACATGATTTTGTGTAAATGAGGGGAAAGTGTTGAATGATGAGAAAGTAAATTTTTTTTTTGGGGATTTTTCTTTCTTTTTGGGGTCCCCTCTCGGTGGAGAGGGCCGACGTGTTCAAAAAAAAATATGTATATTATACATATATAAAATAAAAATAAATATTTTATTAAATATATATATATAAATAAATTTATTATATAATATAAAAAATAAATATATATATTAATAATTTTGTTCATGGTTCTCACTAAACCCCTGTTTGAATCTTGTTTTCTCGTATCACCCCATATTCTATATTCTATGAAAACTTTTTTTAAAAGACAAATACATTGGCAAAATACAATAGGAAAAACAACATGTAACATCTCGAGTTACATCGGAATCTTCGCCAGCTCCCCGGCGGTGGGACACATGCCAGAAGGAAAGGGCTTTTTTCCACATGGATCGCAACACTGAGCTCTGAGAGAGGGAACTGGTCGCCCCTTTATCCTTTGGGTTTTTGTGTGAGCTTTTCACACAGCTGTTTGAGGAACTTTAGAGCACACTTACCCCATGCTCCTCAGGTCTCCGAAACTCTTGGGAAACTATTGCGTAAGCAAATTTTTTTTTTTTTGCTAATTCACGCGACAATATATATATATATTATAAATATATATATAATATATATATATATATAATATATATATATATATATATATATATATATATACATATACATGCAAGGAATTCGCAACAGCAGCGAAATATACACAAACACTGATCTCTGGCTGAAGGAGACTCGAACCTACGAACCTTGGGACAAGGTACGCAGTGCTTTACCAATCTACCCACACTGGACAATACCTTGGCGTGTAGCTAGCGCTACCACGTTTGATCCAAGGCAGCCAGCTTTCAGGAGAAGGCTTACAGCTTTTCATCTCATCCCTTGCATGCATCAGCCTCCTAGAGATGCTAACAATGCAAGGAATTCGCAAGAGCAGGCGAAATATACACAAACACTGATCTCTGGCTGAAGGAGACTCGAACCTACGAACCTTTAGGACAAGGTAACACAGTGCTTTACCAATCTACCCACACTGGACAATACCTTGGCGTGTAGCTAGCGCTACACGTTTGATCCAAGGCAGCCAGCTTTCAGGGAGAAGGCTTACAGCTTTTCATCTCATCCATGCATGCATCAGCCTTCCTAGAGATATTAACAATGCAAGGAATTCGCAAGAGCAGGCGAAATACACACAAACACTGATCTCTGACTGAAGGAGACTCGAACCTACGAACCTTGGGACAAGGTACGCAGTTGCTTTACCAAATCTACCCACACTGGACAATACCTTTGCGTGTAGCTAGCGCTACACGTTTGATCCAAGGCAGCCAGCTTTCAGGAGAAGGCTTACAACTTTTCATCTCACCCCTGCATGCATCAGCTTCCTAGAGATATTAACAATGCAAGGAATTCGCAAGAGCAGCGAAATATACACAAACACTGATCTCTGGCTGAAGGGGACTCGAAACCTACGAACCTTGGGACAAGGTACGCAGTGCTTTACCAATCTACCCACACTGGACAAATACCTTGGCGTGTAGCTAGTGCTACACGTTTTGATCCAAGGCAGCAAGCTTTCAGGAGAAGGCTTACAGCTTTTCATCTCATCCCCTGTATGCATCAGCCTTCCTAGAGATATTAACAATGCAAGGAATTCGCAAGAGCAGCCGAAATATACACAAACACTGATTTCTGGCTGAAGGAGACTCAAACCTACGACCTTGGGACAAGGTACGCAGTGCTTTACCAATCTACCCACACTGGACAATACCTTGGCGTGTAGCTAGTGCTACACGTTTGATCCAAGGCAGCAAGCTTTCAGGGAGAAGGCTTACAGCTTTTCATCATCCGCTGCATGCATCAGCCTTCCTAGAAATATTAACAATGCAAGGAATTGGCAAGAGCAGCCGAAATATACACAAACCCTGATCTCTGGCTGAAGGAGACTCGAACCTACGAACCTTGGGACAAGGTACGCAGTGCTTTACCAATCATACCCACACTGGACAATACCTTGGCGTGTAGCTAGCGCTACACGTTTTGATCCAAGGCAGCAAGCTTTCAGGGAGAAGGCTTACAGCTTTTCATCTCATCCCCTGTATGCATCAGCCTTCCTAAGATATTAACAATGCAAGGAATTCGCAAGAGCAGCCGAAATATACACAACACTGATTTCTGGCTGAAGGAGACTCAAACCTACGAACCTTGGGACATGGTACGCAGTGCTTTACCAATCTACCCACACTGGACAATACCTTTGCGTGTAGCTAGCGCTACACGTTTGATCCAAGGCAGCCAGCTTTCAGGGAGAAGGCTTACAGCTTTTCAATCATCCGCTGCATGCATCAGCCTTCCTAGAAATATTAACAATGCAAGGAATTGGCAAGAGCAGCCGAAATATACACAAACCCTGATCTCTGGCTGAAGGAGACTCGAACCTACGAACCTTGGGACAAGGTACGCAGTGCTTTACAAATCTACCCACACTGGACAATACCTTGGCGTGTAGCTAGCGCCTACACGTTTGATCCAAGGCAGCCAGCTTTCAGGAGAAGGCTTACAGCTTTTCATCTCATCCCTGCATGCATCAGAATTCCTAGAAATATTAACAATGCAAGGAATTCGCAAGAGCAGCGAAATATACACAAACACTGATCTCTGGCTGAAGGAGACTCGAACCTACGAACCTTGGGACAAGGTATGCAGTGCTTTACCAATCTACCCACACTGGACAATACATTGCGTGTAGCTAGCGCTACACGTTTGATCCAAGGCAGCCAGCTTTCAGGAAGAAGGCTTACAGCTTTTCATCTCATCCCTGCATGTCCCAGTGTGGGTAGATTGGTAAAACACTGCGTACCTTGTTCCAAGGTTCGTAGGTTCGAGTCTCATTCAGCCAGAAATCAGTGTTTGTGTATATTTCGCCTACTCTTGCGAATTCCTTGCATTGTTAATATCTCTAGTAAGACTGATGCATGTAGGGATGAAATGAAAAGCTGTAAGCCTTCTCCCTGAAAGCTGGCTGCCTTGGATCAAACTTGTAGCGCTAGCTACACGCCAAGGTATTGTCCAGTGTGGTAGATTGGTAAAGCACTGTGTGAAGGCTACTCAGCTCTGTAACAACTTCAGACAGTATTACCAAAGCTGGCTCCTCCTCAGGAAAATTAATGAATAGAAAACGAAATAATAATTCACAAAGATAAACACTTTATTATTTATTAAAGCAAACATAAAACAATAAAACATGAAAGGTATATCCTATTTGAAAGAAAAATGAAAATGAAATGAATAAAATAACCTTTGAACTCAACGCTAATATATATAGGGGTGTCTGGTGTTGGTGACACTGTTGTTGAAATCGAAGCCGTTGCTGATATGAAGGGGGGGGGGGTCGCAGGTGTTGGTGACCACCACCGGCTATTCTTCACAGAGTATCACCGTGAGTATTTTATCCCGATGACACGAAAGCAGGTTCTTTACCGCTGCAATGATGTGGCGTTATGTCCTGCAATTTCATACACGTGCACAGGTAATTAGATCCAAAATGGGGAAGTCTCTGGACGTTAGTCCTTCTCCATCCGTTCTCCTCGTGATTGACAGGTGACCCTCTCTGTCATCCAAGCTGAAAAGATACAGGTTACCCACTGCTTAAGAAATCACTCTCCATGGTAAGTACAATACCCAAAAGATGTGGTGATTATTACAACAGTACACCTAGAGCAAGACTGAAAGGACTAAGTTTATTATTGGTCAAACGTGACGCTTTCAACCAATAAATCCACTAGAATACAAGGCAGGCATGTACTTACAGTAGTGTTGGGAGCTGTGAGTCGAGTGATTTACTGTTTGACCAGAGCCCCACATGTCACCTTTCGGGGAGGGAAGATGGAGGGGAAGGATAGTGGGAGCTAGACTGACCCTACGTTAACAGGCAGCTGGCAATCAAACTATCACTTTAGGGGTGGGGAGAAAACGCGGGAGCTTGACTTACCCTACCTTAACAAGTAGCCAGCAATCAAACTATTACTTTCGGGAGGGAAAAAAAGGCGGGAATAGTGGAAGCTTGACTTACCCTACCTTAACAAGTAGCCGGCAATGAAACTATTTTACTATATACTCCCTCTCTATTCCTATCTATTGAACTTTTCCCTCACACTCCCCCATACCAAAACTTATAGTTCAAGGAGAATAAGAAGAATAGGCGAGGAAAAGTTCTAACATGTGGAAGTCGCGTAATGCAACAAATCGTCTACTGACTGTCATGACTTAACCAGTCAGAGAAATAATTGGATGAACCATTGATATACACAATATGGAACTTAAAAGCCTGGAGTGCCAATGTCCACCTCAAGAGGCGACTGTTGTTCCCTTAAAAGTTTCTAGTATATCAAAGGTTTGTGGTCCGTTTCTAAAATGAATTCTTTTTCCCAGCAAATAAAATTTAAGTTGGAGATACCCCACACAAGGCTAAACATTCCTTTTCCATGGTGGAGTATCTCGTTTCTGCGGGAAGGAGTTTCTGGCTTAGGAAGCATACAGGAAAGGGAGTACCATCATGGTATTGTAGTAACACCGCACCTAAGCCAGTATTGGAGGCATCAGTTCTTAAACAAAATGTTTTATTAATATCTGGAATCTTAAGTTTAGGGTCTTTCGAAAAGATACTTTTAATCTCATTAAATTTTTCCCGTGCTACGTCAGAAAGTTCAAGAGGTTCCTTCACAGACTTTTTAAGGAAGTCGGATAAGATGCCTGTAAGATCAGTAAGGTTCAGGATAAACCATGCATAAAAATTTACAGAACCAAGAAAGCTGTGCATGAGCTTTGGTTTTGGGAATTTAAATTCTAATAAAGCTTTGATCTTACTGGGAGAGGCTGCAGAGAGTTATTAGAAAGTATCAGTCCAAGACATCTAATCTTGTTATACCCAAGGAAGCATTTCTTCGGCTTGGCAGTGAGGCCATGTGAGCGTAACCTACGCAAAACTGATGTTAATGTTTGGATATGTTCGCCCCACGTGGATGTCATTACGTAAATGTTATCAAAATAAACTGAAACATTTGGCATATTACCCAAGACTTTTCTCATCAGTCTCACGTAGGTAGCACAGGCAGTTACCAAACCGAAGGGCATAGTTCTATATTGCATCAGTCCTTGGTGTGTAGGAAAAGTGGTGTACTGCTTAGAAAGAAGGATCTAACATTACTTGATGATATGCCTGCGCAATATCAATCTCTGAAAAGAAAGAAGCGTCATAAAATTTGTGTAGATCGCTATCTATCAAGGGCATAGGCTCAGCATCCCACCGAGTTATAGCATTAAGGCCTCTGAAGTCAATAGCAAGTCTATATGAATTATCCTCCTTCTTAACCATGACTACTGGTGAGCAATATGCAGATACTGAAGGTTCAATGATCTTTAGTTTTAATAATTTGTCTACCTCTCGGTCAATGCATCCCTAAGGTGAACTGGAACTGGGTATAATTTTCGTTTGATAGATTGTCCGTCACTAAGTCAATCATATGGACTACCGTGAAGAAAACACCTGGAATACAGTAAAGACGTCTGAAAAGTTACTCACACATTGAAGTAGTTCATGTCTCATAAGGTCATCCAAAGATTCATTAAAATTAATGTTGGTTTGCGTCCGAGTGGTCAAGAGTCACCAAGTCATATAGTTCTTCATCATAGTCTAAGTTAGAGGTGTCATTTACGTACACTTTTTCATTCTTCAGTTGTCGTATCAAGTTTGTGTTGAAAAACTAAGTCAAAGTTATTAAGGCAGCTAACCGAATTTCTTCGGTAATATTTCTTAAGGATGTTGAACGATAAAGCTTAGGTTTCCCCTTGACTTCTATGAGGGTAATCAACTTTCCCACAAAATTTTAATACTTTATATGGACCTTTCCATGCTATGAGACTAGTCACGAGGGAGCATTCGCCAAATTCAACTAAAATAACAAAAAACATAAAGTGGGGACCAAGTAAAATAAGTCCTAACCGATATAAGCTGGGAAGATATACTAAGCAGCACAGACCCCAACTTATGCCTAGAACAGATTAACTTGGTGGCACTCGATATATGCACAAGGCTTATTCCTCTAAGAAAAAGGAGGAGTAGATGTAAAATAGAAAGAGACAGGCACTCCCTTTACAGGCGACGGAAAAGAATAACAGAGCGGCTAAAAGAGGTCAATATATCTGAAATGCGTAGGGAGACACTGGTCAGAGAAATAGCAAGCATCGAACTCAAGCTAAAGGAATCTTATAGGAGTCAGGAATCGCGGGAAGAACTAAAAGCCATAAATGAAATCGAAAGAAACCCAAAGTATTCTTTCTCCTATGCCAAATCAAATTCGAGAACAACATCCAGTATTGGGCCCTACTAAACAAGATGGGTCCCTACACAGATGACAGCAAGGAAATGAGTGAGCTACTCAAGTCCCAATATGACTCAGTTTTTTAGCAAGCCGCTAACCAGACTGAGAGTCGAAGATCAAAACGAATTTTTTATGAAAGAGCCACAAAATTTGGTTAACACAAGCCTATCCGATGTTATCCTGACGACAAATGACTTCGAACAGGCGATAAATGACATGCCCATGCACTCTGGCCCCAGGGCCAGACTCATGGAACTCCGTGTTCATCAAGAACTGCATGAAGCCCCTATCACGAGCCTTTTCCATCCTATGGAGAGGGAGCATGGACACGGGGTCGTCCCACAGTTACTAAAAACAACAGACATAGCCCCACTCCACAAAGGGGCAGTAAAGCAACAGCAAAGAACTACAGACCGATAGCACTAACATCCATATCATAAAAAACTTTGGAAAGGGTCCCTAAAGAAGCAAGATCACCACCCCATCTAGAAACCCATCAGTTACACAACCCAGGGCAACATGGGTTTAGGAACAGGACGCTCCTGTCCTGTACCACAACATTGGATCACTACAACAAGTCCTAAAGCACTAGAAGAACAAAAGAATGCAGATGTAATATAAACAGACTTTGCCAAAAGCCTTCGACATGTGTGCCATGGCGAAATAGCCGCACAACTGCGTGCTAAAAGGGCTAACATGAAAAGTCGGTCGGATGGATCTTAATTTCCTCACTAACAGAACACAGAGAGTATCTTCAACAGAGGTTAAAGTCCCGAGGCCGCTACGGTGAAAACCTCTGTTCCACAGGGGCACAGTAACTCGCTCCCATCTTGTTCCTCATCCTATATCTCAGACATAGGACAAGGAATCAGCCACAGCACAGCACCGTGTCTTCCATTTGCAGATGACACTCCGAATCTCATGACAAGTTTCCTTCCATTATGCAGACACTGCGCTCCAGGCGGACATCAACCGAATCTTTCAGTGGGCTGCAGAAAACAATTGAATACAACGATGGAGAAAAATTTCAATTACTCAGATATTGTTAAACACGATGAAAATAAATCTCAACAGAGTACAAAACAAATTCGGGCCACAAAATAAAGCTGAAACACCACGTCAAAGACCTGGGAGTGATCAATGTCGGAGGATCTCAACCATCAAGGACCATAACCAATTGTATCAATCGCATCTGCTAGAAAAATGACAGGATGGATATTGAGAACACCCTCAAAACTAGTAAGGCAAGCCCATATGACACTCTTCAGGTCACTGTTCTATCTAGGCTGGAATATTGCTGCACACAAACAGTCACCTTTCAAGGCAGTTGAAATGCTGACCTAACAAAATGTAAAAGAGAACCTTCAACGGAGCGCATAACGGAGATAAAACAACCTCAATTACGGGAGCGCCATGAGGTACCTAAAACTGTATTCCCTGGGAACTCAGGCAGGAGAAATACATGATTATATACGCCAGAAAATTCCTAGAAGGACTAGACCGAACTTGCACACGAAAATCACTGACTACGAAAAAGCAAAAAGACTGGCAGAGAAAACGATGCAACAACCCCCCAATGAAAAAGCAGGGTGTCCACTAACACTTTAAGAGACAATAAATAAAGTGGACAGGGGCCCGAGACGTTCAACTGAACGCCTCCCAGCATACATAAGGGGGATTACGAACAGACCCTGGCAGTCGTCAAGCTTGCACTACTGGACAACACCTAAAGTTCTTTCTGACCAGCCGGGCTGTGGCTCGTACGTTGTTCGCGTGCAGCCCAGGCAGCAACAGCCTGGATGATCAGGCTCTGATCCCCAGAGGCCTGGTCACCAGAACCGGGCCGCGGGGTCGTTTGACCCGCGAAACTCTCTCCAGGTAAACTCCAGGTAAAACTACAAAATTATTGACTGATAGCAAAAGTACAAGAACTTCATCCACTACTTTAAATACTTCTCCTCTGACTTTTGGAGTCAAATAGATTTTGTACTGGTCCATTGGACAAGCGAGGTTTTTTTCGAAACTATTCCAGAGTCTCCTCAAGTTTTAGATCTAAGGTCAAGGAGAAAACAGGTAAGAAGACTGTGAACCTCAGCATTTACCTTCTCATTAGTCCCCATAAGTCCATGAAGGATGGACAGTTGACCTCTGGCCTGTCTACCAAGAGAAGTTCAAAAGGTGAAAACCCCAAGAGTTTCCACTGGGACTTCCCCTCAGGCAAACAAAGCACAGGTATTAACGATGCCACTCCTTAGGTTTAAGGGAGCAAAGTTTCCTTAAATGGACTTGAAGATATATCAGAATGCTGCGATCAAATCCTCCCATTAAGCAGGGATGATAGGGTGTGGTGAAGAGAGGCTTCACTCCCAAAGTTGGTAAGAGAATGTTTGCATTAAGTAGATGGTGAAATGTGTCCCACGGTCAGACAAAATTTCCCTAGGGATGCCCACTCTGGATGAAGATGGACAAAAGGGCTACAGCCACCTCTGTAGTTGTTATGGTCTTAAGGGAACGGCTCAGGAAACTCGAAGCATTAATCAACTAATTGTTAATATAAATCTATGTCCCCAGATGAAAATGGAGCTAAAGGAACCAACGAAGTCAATATCTACTCTTTCGAAAGGTACCCGTAAAGATTGGCATTTTTGACCATAGGAACTCGCCTGGTACACCTCGAGGATGAGAGTGGCAAACTTTTACTCGATCTACAAAGTAGATGACATCTGAGGACATTTTTGGCCAACATAGGTTTCTCTAATTTTTATTTAAGGTTTTTAACGATGCTGAGAAATGTCCGGCCACTGGCAGGTCATGAGCCATTTTAAGAACAGTCTCTCTGCATTGACTTGGAACAACTAAATATGGAATAGTCGATCTCTCCCTCGAATTTAATTTGAATACTGAGACTGACAAGATACCTTTATATAATTCAAATTTATATGAAAAGTTTTCCTTTGGATAACTTGATTTTGATTTAGCGGATTATGGCAATTCTGAAGAGAAGGGCAATTACATTGTAAATTGACAAAGGAGTCCTTCGGTATCTAAAGGCTTAAAGTCAGGAAAATCAAAGGAGGACAGTAGGTGTGGAAATTTAAATTGGTCAAAAATTCCACAGCTCAGAACCAGCATGGTCGTCTGGTCGAGTGTCTGCGCCGAGCGGGACCCTTAAACCCTCCCAAACACAACATTCTCTGGTTGGCGGTTGGTAAGCATATTAATTTATAGTAGATTTACACTTCAGTAAGGATATGTAGGTTTTAACTGTAGTACACTCATATAGGTTTACTAAAGGCATCTGTAGAAAATGATAGATTTAGAAACCTAAGACCTAACATAGGGTTAGTAATAGCCCGATAATGTAGGCAAACATAGGATAAGTTTAGCTAGGGAACACTGCAGCCCTATCTTGAATGGCGGGGCGCAGGTTCACAAAGACAGAATATGCGTCCTTCTTACGATAGACCCGACTGGACGAGACGTGCCGTGAAACAGCCAGGCGGACGCCCCAAGAGTCTTCACATCTGAGACCAAGGGGAAATCTGGTAGAGGCACCTCGAAGAACCGTAATGATCTCCACCATCAGCCCATACAGAAAGACTAGATATTCAACCTTTTCCCGTAGGATCATGGCCAGTTATGACTTAGGAAGAAATTGTGGGTTGAGTTTTACTGTGGGCTCGGCGTCTACAGAGAGAGAGCATGTCCCAGTAAGTACCAGCGTCTCCAGAGCAGTTTGAAAGCAAGCGTCCGAGGTCAGCATAGTTATACTAGGGGATACATACCCTATTGGATATAGGAATTACTGAGGTGCAGGCAGGACAACTAATAACAATCATTGTGAAAATCTGTTCTATTACGCCCATTGAGCGATTACCCACCTCAGAGCTCGGAGTGTCAACAGAGTTTGCCAGGTAAGGCGACTCACTTGGAGGCAGCCCACCACAAATTTCACAAAATGGTCCTTCGAAAACCGGATAGGAATAGCTCTGTTAAGCTATCATAGCGAGGGTCCACAGTAAGGAACCAGTTTTTACAGAGTTACGTTAAGCTATCAAAGCAAGGCCACAGTTAGGAACCAGTTTAAAAAGTAGTTTAGCGTTAGCACACTATGGTCAAATTCTCAGAGGCCTAGGCCAAGCTGACTAATACAACAGAAGTTGTTATTTGCAGTAATTTTACAGCAGGCCAGGTAGGCTAGAAAGCTTGTGAATTTAATTATTTACAGTGATTACAAGTAATCCAAGAGTAGGAGACTTGTGTTGTTAATTACTTACATGGATTTGCAAGGTAGCCACAGTTAGGATAGGCTATGTGCAATAATTTACAAAAGTTTAATAGTAGCAGGACAGATTATAACCTATTATTAATTACAGGGAGTTATAAAGCCCGGTTTTAAGTTAAGCACACTAGCTAGGATAGGAATTACCCTAAACCAACCATCCACGCTAAACAGAGTAAAGCTGGGCTCAGTATAGGCCAAGCAGTTTAACATACATTATTTTATTACTGTTTCACAATGTTGAATTGTTGAATTTACTTGTGTTAAACAAGTATTTTAATTTTATACTGCACTTTAATTGTGATTTTCATCATCTTGATTCATGTTACTGTGGGATTATGTGGAATTATACCTAACTAGGTTAAAGTCCTGTAATTATTTGCTGGCATTGTACAGTTGAGTGCTAATTAAGCTTTTCACATCGATACACATTTTTGATTGGATTTTAGAAGCTAACAGTGTAACCTTTTTGATTCATGAGTAGAGTCAATAATAATACAGGTGAATTGTTAAGCTTGTTGAGAAGCCTTGAGACCCGTTCATTCTCACCTAATACCGTTTGTGCTGGGGGGGTGGGCTAATTGAAATACAAATTAGCACCGTGATCTTAACTAAACCGCAACTATGGTAGGTGAGAAGATGCAGTACCAGCTGTCCCAGCTCTAAGTCAATTAAAGCGGTCTATGGAGCCTATAAGGGGCGCTGAGCAAAGCATGTGAGGAGTGTCGTATGGCCAGGCAAGATCAGGACGTAGACTGGGAGGAACTAGAGAGTTGTCTGAAACCTTTGGAGCAAAGACTGGAGGCCTTTGAGAGATCATTTATCCTTTATGAGACAGGGGCCCTATACTACAGGTGAGTCTGATATACGGTCGAAGTAGCAGGGAAACAACTCGGAGGTGGCCTTACAGTGGGTCCAGAATGACAGGTCTAAGTCCCCTATGTCAGGAATCGGGTAAAGGAGATACGGGAATACAGTCAACGTCAACAATTCTGTATGGCCTACAGATCAAAACCAGCCGACTGATAGCCGAGGGGTGACACACAAAAAAGTTGAGTAAAAGCGAGCTTTGGTTCAAAGGCCCAGATGGTTACGGCAAGGGATTGCTGGCCGGAGCAGAAATTCGTGGAGACAATCACGCATAGTACATTTTGCGGGGGAACACGACACTGAATTATTTGACCCAGGCGCTACTCCTCGTGGAGAAAAATTATAGGAGTCATTTGGAAATGGTATTTCGATTCGTGAGGAAGCTGCCCTGACAAGGTAAGCAAGGGTCGACAGTTGTCTCTAGTGGGTCCCAGGAATATTTTGGGTAAGGCAGTACCAAAGGGGGAGGTTCCCGAGTGCTGGAAGTAATTTCGACCCGCAGCAGGTTATGGCGTCAGGACGCGTGTCCAACGATGACGACTCAGGGAACAGCAAATTGGTTCACTCATTTGGGGTTGTTTCCTAGATCATTCGGGGTAAAAGATCAGGGGAAGATACAAAACCGAGCTCAGCTATGGGGCCAAACATCCGTTTCTGCTGGGGAAAGGAGGGATGGGCGGGCAGAGCTATTGTACAAGATGCCCATAGAGGGGCCCTTTCATGGGGGTTTGGAGATACCTCACCTGCCTTACGTCAGAATTACTGGGTACTGAAGGGTCGACTGCCATCAAAAAGGGGGCTAAAAAGTTGCACGGTCTGCCCGGCGGTACGTGGGGGGACCCTACCCTACCCAGGTCCACCACCGCTGCCTCAGGAGCGGGGGACATAGTGACAGGCCTTTGAGACTGTAGGAATAGACTATACTGGGGGTATCACATTGAAGAACCCGGAGACGTTAAGGAGGGCCCTCAGAAAGTATATGTCTGCCTGTTTACCTGTGCCACTACTCCCAGCGGTGCATTTGGAGTTGGCAGAAGTATGACGACAGAGACTTTTGTGAAGTTTTTCAGGGGTTTACTGCCCGATTCTCGTGCCCGCGATTGATTATCTCGGACAATGGCACAAGCTTTAGGGCGGCCGATAAAGTTTTTCAGGAATCTTAGGGACAACGGAGAAGTACGAGAACCCCTGAAGAGAAATAGAGTGCGAGTGGGGTTCATAGCTCCTGGGCACCATGGCAAGGGGGATTCTATGAACGCATGGTGGGCTACAGTCAAAAGGTGGATTCGGAAGGTCTCTTGCATGGCAGGAGGGTGAGCTGTGTGAACTGCGAGGACCGTGTTAGGTTGAGATAGAGGCAAGAGTTAATAATAACAGGCCTCTGAACCTACGTACAGAATGGGATTGAAGTGCAAGAAGCTCTCAACCCAATCACATGCTGTTTGGAAGAAGGATTGAGCCCTTCCCCGCAATTTTGAGTCAGTCTTCCAAGGAGCTGGATTATTATGGGCCAGATGGTCCCACACATCCAATGACGATACTGCACAGGAGGTCACAACAGTACTGGTGAAACATCCTGGACAAATGGACCAGGTGTGGCGCCAGGGATTACTTGACACATTGCGGGAACATTTCTATGGTGCCGACCCCGAGGCGAATAAGATGTTGCTAAGTGAAGGGGACTGGTGCTGGTTAATCCGAGGGGCGCCCGAGGGCTACTGGCCTCGTGGCCTCGGTAGTGTTTCAACCACACCCAGACAGGCTGGGGTGGTTGAGAAGGTGAAAGTGAGAATGATACGGCTTGATTTTTTATCTTGTCCGTGTCTATAAGGACCATCAAACTGGCTTTTGACTCTCGAGCGTCCACACCGGGGACCGGTGACATGATGAAATCAGACCATGAGGTTGAGCGAGCTGAGCGTTTATCGGGGACGGAAGAACCGTATTTACGATTAACGAACGGCGCGATCCTAGAGTCCAGGATGCCAATGAGTGGGGCCTGCGGGAGGCAGACTTGATCTGAACTTAGCGCCCTACCTTTCGCCGGCGGGAGGATGTGGAAAATTTTTTGTCCAAAATAGTTCCACAGCTCCAGATCACAGCATGGGCGTTGGTCGTCTGAGCCGAGCAGGCCCTTAAACCCTCCAAACACGGCATTACTCTGGTTGGCGGTTGGAAGTTATTTAATTTATAGATTTACTCTTCAGTGAAGAAGTAGGTCAGGTTTATCTGTAGTACACTCATTATTGGTTTACTAAGGCTTCTGTAGTTACATGATAGAGTAGACCTAAGACTTAACATAGGGAGAGTATAGTGCCAGATAATGTAGGAAACATTAGGATAATAGCTAGGGAGAACTGGCCAGCCATAGCTTGAATGGCCGGGGCACAGGTCACACTTAGACAGAATAGGTCCTTCTACGATAGACACCGACTGGACGAGACGTGATGTGAACAGCCATGCGGCGGCGCCCCACGTGTCTTCAACTCTGAGACTGGAAATCTTGGTAGAAGGCACACTCTGTTGTACCCGTTAGATGATCTCCTCCATCCAGCCCATACAGTAGACGAGATATTCACCTTTTCAGTAGGATATGGCAAGTGACTTGGAGTTTGTGGGTTTGAGTTACTGTGGGCTCGGAGGTGCTACAGAGAGAGAGCTCATCGCCCAGTATGTACCAGCGTCTACAGAGCCGGTTGATGAAGCTGGGGCGTCTGTGTCTGCATAGTTACAATTGGGATTCATACCAATCTGGGATATAGGAATTTCTGAGGTGAAGGCAGGGACACTAATAACAATCATTTGTGAAAAAATCTGTTCTATAAGCCACATTGTGCAAAAGGCGCTGAGGTACCCACTCAGAGCTTCGGTGTTTTGCGGTCAACTGGAGTTTGCACAGGGTAGGCGATCTCATTGGAGGGCAGCCCACACAATTTTTTCTCCGTAGGGGAATCATGGGCTCTTTTCGTCTGAGCCCTAGTCAAGAATTTTATGGTTCCGGAGGCGATATCTTACTTTCAATCTATCAAGTGAACGGGTGATCTACTACCACGCTTTCGTGAGTAGCATTCACTGGTTTTAATCCCACATGATTCTCACGAGACATTGTCCTCATACTGAACTTTCGGGGGCTTCTCCGGCTCTACAGGAATAGATCTGAAACACCTATGTCCATCTTTGGTGATGAAAGGTCAACCTCAGAAGGAAGAATTGGCACCTTTTACATTACCTATTAGTACGGAGCAAGAAGTGATGGGAGCTAGTACGGCTTCAGACCAACCTGTGAACCATTTAGACTAATGTAACAACGGATGGTAGGAAAAGTGTCCGTACAGCCCAAAGTAGTCTGAAAGTATAGCAGAGGAATGAGTTTCTTTAAGGTTAGGGATCAGCTTATCGGAAATGACTATACATGTGCATCCAGTGTCTCGAAAAAATGGTAGATACATTAAGTCCATTAACTGTTCCTGAACAGAAGGGTGCTTGGTCATTACAGTCTTTAAAACATCTTCCAACTTTTTGGACCTTCTTGAAGGACAATCTGGACGTTTATGTCTCTTAATGCCACACACAATGACAAACAGGAATAAAAGAAGTCATTTTACTTTCCACTAGAGGCTTTGATTTCTTAAGGTCTGATGAACCCTTGCCCTTAGGGTTCGATCCCTTTAGGTCTTTATAGGAATTGTGAGCCTCGCATACAGGTCAGCAGCCTCAGCAACTTCCTCAGCTTTAATCAGATTATGTTCTCTGATGAATGTTCGTATCTGATGGGGAAAAGCTGTCAGGAACTGGTCAGCAACCATGAAGTCTCTAAGAGATTCATAACTGCGATCAATTCCTGAACTCTCTATCCAAAAGTCGAACAAACGAAAGAGTGTAACCTGTAACTGCTGAAAGTTCTGGCCCGGCTGTAAGGTGGCGTACCTGAAATCTTTCCTGTAAGATTTAGTGGTTTTTTGGTATGCTTTAAGGATTGCCTTCTTCAGTAGGTTATAATTACACATAATATCCGGTAACAAAGTTGCATAGATATTCAAAGCGGTACCAGAAAATAACATTCCTAACCTGGTAGCCCAGGTGTCAGTAGGCCATTCACAGAGGGTAGCGGTATTTTCAAACCTGATAATGTATGAAGTTATGTCTTCCCCCTCTGTGAAGGGAGGTAAATTAGGTGTTGGAATATGTGCACTAGCTGCACGTTGTTCCATTACTCCTTCATCTAATTGCTGTTGTGAGAAAGTTATCTTTTTATTCTCTAATTCAAGGCGAGATTTTTCGAGCTCGCGATCCTTTTCTCTCTCTATTAACTCATGCTCTCTAGCTCTTTCCTCACGTTCTCTAGCTCTTTCCTCACGATCAAGTCTATCACGCTCTTTTTTGTCTTCGCGCTCTCTTTCTAACTGTCTTTCTTGGCTTTCTCTTTCAATTCTCTCTCTCTCTCTTCTCTTCTCTTTCGATTCTCTCTCTCTCCTTATTCTCTTCTCTTTCCCTTTCTAGCTGTCTTTCTTCTCCCTCAATTCTCTCTCTTTCAAGTCTTTCCTGGATCTTAGCACTAATGAAAGTTTCTAAATTTTTCCCTGTTATTCCTAACTTATTTCCAGCGTTCGTCCAAAACTGGTATTCCTCCATATTTGCCAGAATAACTTAAACTATCAGGGGAAATGAAATGGGTATCAAAGAAAATGGAGGGTTCAATTCTTGCTCCGCTCAAACTGTAAATAAACCAGAGGGCTCGATCCCTACTTCAATTAAACAATATGTATTAATGAAAACGAAGGGTTCTATGCCGGCTCCGAGCAAACAGTAAGTAGAATGGGGTCACCTGACCATCCAATCTTCTCACCACAAATCAAGAGTGTGCAACGACAGTTCCCTTGATAAAATAAAGAGCTCAATTTATTTATTTATTTATTTATTTATTTATAAATTTTAGCATACACACAGAGGTACAAAAAAATACAGGTAAGAGCAGCATGCCAAAGCCACTTATACTATGCATAGCATTACGGGCTGGCTTAAAATTAACTTAAGATTAACTAAGCAATGATGAAATCAGTGATAAGACATTATTGTAAACAGATAACTATAAAATACAAGTGAGTATTACAAAGACAGGTCATATGGTTGCATGCATTGTTGTTCATTCAGTTAGTGTATTTAAAAAAAAAAATAACAAAGTTAGGTTTAACATTTGTGTGATATAATTGTGAGTAACATTTAGGATATACAATTTATATGGTTCAGTTATTCAGTATTTATTGGTTTTGAGTGAGTAAGTGAACTTTGAGAAGAGACTTGAATTTATAAACAGGTAGTGTTTCTTTTATATTTACAGGTAATGAATTCCAGATTTTAGGGCCTTTTATGTGCATTGAGTTTTTGCATAGCGTGAGATGGACACGAGGAACATCAAAGAGTGATCTGTGCCTTGTATTATGGTCATGTGTTCTGTTGAGGTTGGCAAGGAGATGTTTGAGGGAGGGTTAATATCAGAGTTAAGTGTTCTATGTATGTAAAAAGTGCAATAATAAGTATGGATGTTTTGTAGGGGGTGGTTGAGTGTTTTGAATATTGGTGGGTGTGCTGCTTTTAGGAGAATTTGTTACATTTTAAAATGCAGCCTTTTGTTGGGAATTTTGGTCTGAGATGGTTGTTTTTGTTTAGCCCATGGGACAAAAACCATAGGGAAGATAGGGGTAAATAAAAAAGGGGATAGAGGGGCCCGGAGGGCTGATGTGGAAAATATACTGGCGCGGCAGCGGGAGCAGCGACTTCCAAGCTCGTACTTTTCTCCAAAACCAGGCTACCAATGCTCCATGATGACCTAGTTACAAGCAAAATGCACTACCCACGTAGCACCCAAATGACCCAAAGATTACCCAAATTTAAAACCTACAAAGAAAAAAAAAAGATCAAAGGAAGACTGCAAACTAAACCGAAGCAACACCCGCTGCCAGCCCAACAACGTAACCCTAAGCTTTTTAACTAAAAACTTTTTCTTAACTACAACAATTCCTTATATTAGAGGCCAAACTAAAGGGAAAAAGCACCAAGGCCAGCAAGAAAACACCAAAAACAACTATTTAACAATGTAGTCGGAGGCGCCGGCCCGCAACCACCCCACTCACCCCTCAAGGCCCCACCACAACAATAACAACAAACATGGCTGCCCCCACCCCCCTCCCCTCTCTTCCCCGGTTCAACCTACCAAAAGTTCTCAGGGATGACCAACGATCCAGATACCCCAAAGTCATGCATCTCCAACTTTGTTATGAAAAAATGAATCCGAGAGACGCTAGAAAACAAGACACCCGGGTGAACAACTCGAAAACAAAATCCTCAGTCTTGAACAAAAGTTTTCAACACAAGGAACGACTAAACTGTGACAAGGACCTCCAGACAGTATAGATAGCCAGACCCAACAAATAATTTCTCTTACTACAAAGGTTGAAGAAGCAGTAAAAGAATGGATGAAGCAACTTAGATAACCAGTTCAGTGGACTCTTTGCTCTCCAAGAAGATAAAATGAACAAGATAAACTATCGGAGCAGTAATAGTTAACAGTCCAATTTTTCCCAGGCTATGAACCAAACATACAGTAAAGAAATTACTCTGCAGATCCATAAAGGACCTAAACAGTGTTATTGTACCAGAGTCAGAATAAAAAGAAGACAGGTTACTAGGATTTCCCATGGTAGAAAATGTGATATGCTTAGATGCCCTCACATGACAGAAAAAAGTCTTAATTATTGCATCTTTTTAAGTAAAGAAAGATGTATATATAAACGAGTGTCTTACCAAAAAACGTCAAAACCTCCGGTATTAGAGTCAGAAAACATTAAGCGAGGAGAAATTAATGGACACCAATACACCAATGCTTCACACGGGATGGGAAAAATTCTAGTTAGGAAAACAATGTAGGTCAACTGTAACAATCACGAACGAGAATGACCTATCACGAATTCTCCGGGATACTAATCTTACAGAGAATAACTAAACATGTCTCCAACTCAAAAGCCTACGTTTGTGTGGGTTTTTTTGCTCCATTTTGTTCAAAATTTCATTGTACAATCTTTAGTATTAAATAATCAACTACCTTTTTGTGATTTTACTAGTTTAGCATAGGTCACCTTATGTGATTTTTTTATTTACTATTGTTCGCTTTAAACATTAGCTGAATTTATCTTTCTCTGTCATTATTAATTCCTCATATTTTTTTTTTTTTAAATACTATCCCATTGATATTTTTACTAAATTAATAAATATCATTTTTACTAAAATTTCAATTTACTCTTAACAATTTTGACATTTAATAACCTTTATTGTCTAATTACCTTTACCTGTTTTAATACCACATTTTACTATCTAGATTACTCTTTAATTACCTTGTATGCCATATAACCTCAAGTCTAACTCAGTGCACTATGAATGAAATAAACACTAACTTTTTCACTTTTTTGTATTCATTATTACTTTCTAAAATTTTCTTAAACACCATATTTATACCAGTCCATTTTAATTTTGTACATTAACTTATTTTATATTCTTTCATAACATTTTGTAGCCAAAATTTTCAAGTTTTTATATTCAACCCCAAACCTTTATATTATCCCTTGTACCTGTGTTCCTGTCTACCCTCCCCCCCCCTTTTCTATCCATATTTTAATCAAGGGAACATTACCATTGTTATTTTATTACTATTATTTTTTGGTACATAAATTGTGAATTTTATTTTGTCAATTTAATTTAGGTATAATCTTGATCTTGTCACAACCTGATACCAGACCTCTAGTGTTTAATTGCACGTTCCATTTCAAATTGTATTTTTATATTATAAGTTTATATTCTAAGTCTACCATCTGTCCATTTAACTTTGTTAACCATACTTAATTTTAGTCCTTTTCGTTTTCTCCTTTTATTTTAGCTTTATATAATATCATAGTTTATATATTCACAAATTTGTTTAAAATAATCAAGGTGCTATTCTTAGGTGCTTAAAGTAGAAAAAGTTCACAATTGTGCCATTATTTTCCAAAGATCTTTTTTTTGATTACCACTTTATGGTCACCACAATCCTATATTAGTCTCTTTTATATTATTATTTTATATTTATTCTAACTTTAAAAATTACTTATAGAACTACCCTACTATCATATTCCCAAGCTCCACTTTTGATCATCACTTTATTTGTATTAGTCCCTTCGCCATTAGTTTTACATTTGTTAAATATTCCAGGTGCTATTTTTTAAGCTTAAGACTTTTTACCTTTGTTTTATACTTAATTCAAACTTATAGATTTCACTACAATTCTATATGATGACTAGCATTGATCCTGATACCCAACCTCTTATTTAATGACTTAAATGAACATAACTGTAACTGTAATTTTCTACACTGCAGAACAATCAAGGCACTTCTCAGTGCATACAAAACATAACTATATTTAACTTACAATATAAGATCTTGAAGGCAAGCATTACGATGACCTCTAGCATTACTAAAATTCCTTACATGCCAATATATGTCCATCATTACATAACTGAAACCTGCTAAAGCCTGATAGTACAGATGTCTTGCCATTCTGGTACCAGCCATACACAACTGATAGGCAGATCAACTAGGGGTGCACAGCCATTAATACTACTCGTCCAACTAGAATGTATCACTAATACCTGGCACAAGGGATGAACATGGGGAATATATAATAGCTAAAATTCAAGTCAAAGTATCTACAAAAACTCTCACATTGATAAACTCTACAGAGTTCCACAGTCAAATTCGTTAGCCATTTTAGTCAAATCTAGGAAGTATGATAAACTGATGCACGCATGAACAAAGATCACTTACTACTCTCAGGTGACTTCTTTATAAATCTCCTGACAAGGGACAGGACCCAACCGTTACTGAATTCCAATCACAATGAGTAACTGTATGTTACTACCAACAGTAACAAATCCTACAAGGTTACGGACTAGTGTTTCCCTACTGACCAATCTGGACCAACACATATCCCTTTATAAATCAGATAATTACGATAATTCACAGACCACTACCCTACTTTCCTCATATCAATCTTGGGTAAACTCCAAGACACTTCTAAAGTCACTTCAGACTCACAATGAGTGCAGCCCCTTCATAACTTACAACAGATTTAGCAAACATGATTGGTAACACTGAGCTAGAACCTATACAGATATTGAGAATGTATTAATAATTTTTTAAAAAAAACCCATACCTCTTAACATGCACTGCCCTAAAAAAACTAAACAGAGACAGCAAAGCGGACTGAACAGTCCCTGGCCTAACACCAGCATTCTCAAATCCATAAATACAAAACACCATTATGAAAAACAGTACAGGAATGGGTCACATATCCAGAGACCAAACAAAACGTTACTCGTTCTATCCTAAACCAGCCTGTAAGAAGGGCAAAAATTGTATTATGGAGAACTGATTATCCAAATTACGAGGTGATAATAAAAAAGACCTGGAAAACCCTTTCAGAAAGACTGGCACAAAAAAAAGATATCACGATATAGCGAAATAAAATTAGCAAAAAACAGATGATCCCCAACTCCCACCTACAGAATCGCAAACAGACTCAATGATTTCTTCTCCACATAGGACAAAACTTGCCAATAAATCCCAGCTCAAGATACCCCACCTAATGACTACCTCACCGCCCAACTACCCCGAACCAATGTTCCTAGCTCCGACTAACCCTTACGAAGTCTCCCTTTTTATCCACACACTAAAAAACAAGGCAGGTGATTTAAAATACTTACCTCCCCTTATATACAAAAGCGTTGTCACAGTGCTATCACTATCTTTGCAACATCTTTAACAAATCATGTATCACCACATTCCCTACAGTACTCAAAAATAGCAAGGGTCACCCCGATCACAAAGGAGGAGAACCAAAACAGAGTTGGAATAAACTATAGGCAATATCCAACTACCTCCTCTCTCAAAATCTTCGAAAAATTAACATAACGAATCTACTTACCTTATCTCCCTAAACATACTCAACCCCTGCAATTGGATTCAGGCCTAATAAAAATACTAATATGCTATTATACACATGCTAGAACTTATATACACTGCAATAGAGAAAAAAGAAGTCCCATCTGGGGATCTTCATTGACTACGTAAAGCTTTTGATACAGTTTGACCATGACTTTGCTCCACCGTAAAATTGTCACACTATGTATAAGAGGGCACTTCCCTCAACTACTCAAGTCTTACCTCAGCAACAGAATCCCAATATGTGTACGCAAATGGGGCAAAAACTCTTCTGCCACTTCCATTACAGTTGGTTGTGCCACAGGGAAGTGTCCTTGGCCCTCTTCTCTTTCTCCAATCATAATTGACTGCCAAAATAGACTTCGCAAATTTTTTTTTTTTTTTTACTCAAACCCCACACATTTGCAGATGACACTACAACGTCTGTCTCTCACCCGAGCCCAGTCCCGCTAGCAATACTGTAAATACCGGAATTACAGAAAATATTCTACCTGGATGAGGGACTAACAAACTTACACTCACATGACTAAACCTATTCATTCAGTTTTTGTAACAGAGCTACAGATGGTCCCTCTTAACATAATGATTAATGGATCCCTATCACAAAACTGTTAACAGAGGGAAAATTCTTTAGGAAATCCACCTTTGATAATTGACTCAAAATTTCATACACATATACATCAAATTTCTGAAAATTTCCAAGACTGTAGGCTTTCTATCGAGATCGGTACTAGGTTCACAGTCAGCCCCCTGGCCCTATAATCACTCTCTTATTTACCCCTATCTCACTTATGGAATTTGTGCATGAGAGGTCTCAACAACAAATTAACCATCTCAGACCACTAATTACCAACAAAGGCCTGCAGTTAGAATGATAACAAAATTTTCACTACAGGCAGCACACTCCGCAACAATATTCAATTCACTAAACCTACTCACCATACAAAACATCCATACTTATTATGCACCTATTACATTACATAGAAACACTTAACTCTGATATTAACCCTCCACCTCAACATCTTCCTTGCCAACCTCAACAGAACACATGACCATAAACACAAGGCACAGATCACTCTTTGATGTTCCTCGGTGTCCTTCTCACACTTTGCAAAAATCAATGCACATAAAAGGCCCTAAATCTGGAATTCATGACCTGTAAATATTAAAAGAAACACAACCTGTTTATAAATTCAAGTCTCTTTCGAAGATACTTCTCACCCAAAACCAATAAATAATGAAAACTGAAATCATTATAAATTGTTTATCTTAAATGTTTTATCACAATTTTATCCACATAAATGTTAAACCTAAAAACCAATCTAACTTTAGTATTTTTTTAAATACACTACAAACAGAATCACTACCTAAGCTGAATTGCAATCCATAGTTGACCTGTCATTTGTAATACTCACTTGTGCTTTATAGTTATTGTTTACATTAATGTTTTATCATGGATTTCATCATTGCTTAGTAGCAGCGCTTGTTATAGTACTGTGGGCTTAGCGCTTCGTTTTGATTATACTATATTAATAATCATGCTTAGTTAATCTTAAGTTAATTTTAAGCCAGCCGTAATGCTATGCTAGTTAAAGTGCTTTGGCATATGTATTATCTGTATTTTTTTGTACCTCTGTATGGTGCACAAAAATTGGAAATAAATAAAATAAATAAATAAATAATAGTACCGTATCTTCGATAGTATGGCCTTACAGTCTTGGAATTTTTTATTTGAAGATTTGTTGTATATGTGTATGAAATTTGCGTCTATTATCGAGGTGGATTCCTATGAATTTTCCCTCTGTTAGCTTTGTGATAGGATGATCGTTTATCGTTATGTTAAGAGGTACAATTGTAGCTCTGCTACAAACTGAATGAAGTAGGTTTTGTCAATGTTTGTGTAAGTTTGTTAGTCCTCATCCAGGTAGATTATATTCTGTAATTCGGTATTTACAGTATTGGCTTAGCGTGGACTGGGCTCGGGTGAGAGAAGACGTATGTGTGTCATCTGCAAAAAGTGTGGGTATGAGTAATTGCGAAGAATTTGGTAGGTCTTTTATGTATAGGAGAAAGAGAAGTACGGAGCCAAGGACCACTTCCCTGTGGGACTCCAAAAACTGTTATTGGTTGTGCGGGAAGAGCTTGCCCCATTTGGTTACACTTACTGGCTTCTGTTGCTGAGGTAAGACGTGAGGTAGTGGATGGAGTGCCCTCTTATACCATAGTGTGACAAATTTTTCGTGGGAGCAGTCATGGTCAACTTATCAAAAGCTTTACGTAAGTCAATGAAGATCCCCAGTGGGTTCTTTTTTTCTCTATTGCAGTGTATTTATGTTCTTGCAAGTGTATAATAGCATCATTAGTATTTTTATTAGGCCTGAATCCAAATTGGCAGGGGTTGAGTATGTTTTGGGAGATAAGGTAGGAGTAGATTCGTTTATGAATTAATTTTTCGAAGATTTTTGAGAGAGGGTGTAAGTTAGATATTGGCCTATAGTTATTCAACTCTGTTTGGTCTCCTCCTTTATGGATCTGGGTGACCCTTGCTATTTTGAGAACTGTAGGGAAGGTGGAGGATTCAACGGATTTGTTAAAGAGTGTTGCAATGATTGGTGATAGTACTTGTGACGCTTTTTTTGTATATAAAGGGTGGTAAGGTATTTAAATCTCCTGCCTTGTTTTTTAGTGTGTTGATAATAAGGGAGATTTCGTATGGGTTAGTCGGAGCTAGGAACAGTGTGTTCGGGTAGTTGCCAGTGAGGTAGTCATTTGGTGGGGTATCTGAGCTTGGGATATTATTGGCAAGGTTTTGACCTATAGTGGAGAAGAAATCATTGAGTCTGTTTGCTGTTTCTGTTGGTGGGAGTCGGGGTTCATCTGATTTTGCTAATTTTATTTCGCTATGTCGTGATATCTTTTTTGTTCCCAGAATTTCTGATAGGGTCTTCCAGGTCTTTTTTATGTCACCTCGTAAGTTGGATAATCTGTTCTCATAATACAATTTTTTTGCCCTTCTTATCAGGCTGGTTAGGATTGACGAGTAACGTTTTGTTTGGTCTCTGGTTATGCGACCCATTCTGTACTGTTTTTCATATCGGTGTTTTGTATTTATGGTTTTGAGAATGCTGGGTGTTAGCCAGGGACTGTTCAGTCTCTTAGCTGTCATCTGTTTAGTTTTATTAGGGCAGTGCTTGTTATAAAGGTATTGGGTCTTTTTTAGAAAATTATTAAAACATTCGTCAATATCTGTATAGATTTCTAGCTCAGTGTGCCAGTCAATGTTTATTACTGCTGTGAAGTTATTAATGGCTGCCTCATTGTGAAGTCTGAAGGTGACTTTAGTAGTGTCTTGGGGTATTTTACCAAGAGTTGTTATGAGGAATGATGGGTAGTGGTCTGTGGTATTATCTGTAATTATGCCTGATTTTAAAGGGGATATGGTGTTGGTCCAGATGTGGTCAAGTAGGGAAACACTAGTCTCTGTAACTCTTGTAGGTTTTGTTACTGTTGGTAGCAACATGCAGTTACTCATTGTGTTTGTGAATTCAGTAACGTGTGGGTCCTGGTCTTGCAGGAGATTTATATTGAAGTCACCTGAGAGTAGTAAGTTATCTTTGTTCATGCGTGCATCAGTTATCATACTTCCTAGGTTTTGACTAAATTGGCTAATGTTTGATTGTGGAACTCTGTAGATGTTTATCACTGTGAGAGGTTTTTGTAGGTATTTGGATTTGAGTTTAGCTATTATATATTCCCCATGTTCATCCCTTGTGCAAGTATTAGTGATACATTCTAGTTGGTCTGAGTAGTATATTGCTGTGCCACCCCCTTGTTGGCCTGGCCTACAGTTGTGTATGGCTGTGTAACCAGGAATGGCATAGGCATCTGTAGTATCAGGCTTTAGCCAGGTTTCAGTTAGTGTAATGATGGACATATTGGCATGTAAGGAATTTAGTAATGCTAGGAGGTCATCATAATGCTTGCTTAAAGATCTGATATTGTAGTTAAAGATAGTTATGTTGTTGTTGGCTCTGAGAAGTGTCACTGGAAAATCTCGGGTCCCTAGAGTCTAATCCTCCAAAGTGTTTCAAGCTCACAAGAAACGTGGCAGAATTAACTATTATATCCTGCCTGACTTGACTTACAATAAATTGAGACTATAACAATCACCAAATCTTTTAAATATCTGTACTGTAGTCCTACCATAGAGAATGATTACTCATGGCTGGTGGTAACCTTCTGTGGTATGCGGCGTTGAAGATCCAATGGTAGATTCGAGATGGAGTTGAATCTTGATTCAGTCGAGTTGATCCTAGCAAGGTCGCCACTTGTGAAGGCTTACTCAGCTCTGTAACAACTTCAGACAGTATTACCAAAGCTGGCTCCTCCTCAAGAAAATTAATGAATAGAAAACGAAATAATAATTCACAAAGATAAACACTTTATTATTTATTAAAGCAAACATAAAACATGAAAGGTATATCCTATTTGAAAGAAAAATGAAAAATGAAATGAATAAAATAACATTTGAACTCAACGCTAATATATATAGGGGTGTCTGGTGTTGGTGACACTGTTGTTGAAATCGTAGCCGTTGCTGATGTGAGGGGGGGGGGGGGGTCGCAGGTGTTGGTGACCACCACCGGCTAGTTCTTCACAGAGTATCACCGTGAGTATTTTATCCCGATGACAGGAAAGCAGGTTCTTTACCGCTGCAATGATGTGGGGTTACGTCCTGCAATTTCATATAGGTGCACAGGTAATTAGATCCAAAATGGGGAAGTCTCTGGACGTTAGTCCTTCTCCATCCATTCTCCTCGTTGATTGACAGGTGACCCTCTCTGTCATCCAAGCTGAAAAGACAGGCTACCCACTGCTTAAGAAATCACTCTCCATGGTAAGTACAATACCCAAAAGATGTGGTGATTATTACAACAGTCAATCTAGAGCAAGACTGAAAGGACTAAGTTTATTATTGGTCAAAAGTGACGCTTTCAACCAATAAATCCACTAGAATACAAGGCAGGCATGTACTTACAGTAGTGTTGGGAGCTGTGAGTTGAGTGATTTTCTGTTTGACCAGAGCCCCACACGTCACCTTTCGGGGGGGGGGGAAGAGGGAGGGGAAGGGATAGTGGGAGTTAGACTGACCCTACGTTAACAAGCAGCCGGCAATCAAACTATCACTTTAGGGGTGGGGGAGAAAAGGCAGGAGCTTGACTTACCCTACCTTAACAAGTAGCCGGCAATCAAACTATCACTTTAGGGGTGGGGGAGAAAAGGCAGGAGCTTGACTTACCCTACCTTAACAAGTAGCCGGCAATCAAACTATCACTTTCGGGGAGGGTGAAAAAAGGCGGGAATAGCAGGAGCTTGACTTACCCTACCTTAACAAGTAGCCGGCAATGCAACTGTTGTTACTATATACTCCCTCTCTATTCCTATCTATTGAACTTTTCCCTCACACACTGTGTACCTTGTCCCAAGGTTTGTATGTTCGAGTCTCCTTCAGCCGGAGATCAGTGTTTGTGTATATTTCGCCTGCTCTTGCGAATTCCTTGCATTGTTAATATCTCTAGGAAGGCTGTTGCATGCAGGGGATGAGATGAAAAGCTGTAAGCCTTCTCCCTGAAAGCTGGCTGCCTTGGATGAAACGTGTAGCGCTAGCTACACGGCAAGGTATTGTCCAGTGTGCGTAGATTGGTAAAGCACTGCGTACCTTGTCCCAAGGTTCGTAGGTTCGAGTCTCGTTCAGCCAGAGATCAGTGTTTGTGTATATTTCGCCTGCTCTTGCGAATTCCTTGCATTGTTAATATCTCTAGGAAGGCTGATGCATGCAGGGATGAGATGAAAAGCTGTAAGCCTTCTCCCTGAAAGCTGGCTGCCTTGGATCAAACGTGTAGCGTTAGCTACACGCCAAGGTATTGTCCAGTGTGGGTAGATTGGTAAAGCACTGCGTACCTTGTCCCAAGGTTCGTAGGTTCGAGTCTCCTTCAGCCAGAGATCAGTGTTTGTATATATATATATATATATATATATATATATATATATATATATATATATTATATATTTTATATATATATGTATGTGTGTGTGTGTGTGTGTGTGTGTGTGTGTGTGTGTACTCACCTATTTGTGGTTGCTACTGGTTCCTCTCTCTCCCTGCTCCGTGAGCTTTATCATACCTCGCCTTAAAACTATGTATGGTTCCCGCCTCCACTACGTCACTTTCTAGGTTATTCCACAGCCTGACAACTCTATGACTGAAGAAATACTTCCTAACATCCCTTTGACTCATCTGAGTCTTCAACTTCCAATTGTGACCCCTTGTTTCTGTGTCCCATCTCTGGAACATCCTGTCTTTGTCCACCCTGTCTATTCCACGCAGTATTTTATATGTCGTTATCATGTCTCCCCCAACCCTCCTGTACTCCAGTGTCGCCAGGCCAATTTCCCTTAACCTCTCTTCGTAGGACAATCCCTTTAGCTCTGGGACTAGTCTTGTTGCAAACTTTTTGCAATTTCTCTAATTTCTTGACGTGCTTGACCTGAAGTGGATTCCAAACAAGTGCTGCATACTCCGGTATGGGCCTGACGTAAATAGTGTACAGAGTCTTGAACGATTCCTTACTGAGGTATCAGAACGCTATCCTTAGGTTTGCAAGAGGCCCGTATGCTCAAGCAGTTATCTGATTGATGTTTGCCTCAGGAGACGTGCTCGGTGTTATACTCACACCAAGTCCTTTTCCTTGAGTGAGGTTTGCAGTCTTTGGCCACCTAGACTATACTGTGTCTGCAGTCTTCTTTGCCCATCCACGATCTTCAAGACTTTGCATTTGGCAGGGTTAAACTCAAGGAGACAGTTGCTGGACCAGGCTTGTAGCCTGTCCTGGTCTCTTTGTAATCCTGCCTGATCCTCGACCGATTTAATTCTCCTCATTAACCTCACATCATCTGCAAACAAGGACACTTTTGAGTCTATCCCTTCCGATATGTCATTCACATATACCAAAAACAGCACAGGTCCTAGGACTGACCCTTGTGGATCCCCGCTTGTCACAGGCGCCCACTCTGACACCTCGTCACGTACCATGACTCGTTCTTGCCTCCCTGTCAGATATTCTCTGATCCATTGTAGTGCCTTTCCTGTCATGTGTGCCTGATCCTCTAGCTTTTGCAGTATCCTCTTGTGAGGAACTGTGTCGAAGGCCTTCTTGCAGTCCAAGAAATTGCAGTCTATCCACCCCTGTCTCTCTTGTCTTACTTCTGTCACCTTGTCATAAAACTCCAGTAGGTGTGTGACACAGGATTTTCCTTCCATGAAACCGTGCTGGTTGTCGATTACACTTGTGTGTGTGTGTGTGTGAGTCAGTGAGTGAGTGTGTGTGTGTGTGTGTGTGTGTGTGTGTGTGTGTGTGTGTGTGTGTGTGTGTGTGTGTGTGTGCGTGTGTGTGTGTGTGTGTGTGTGTGTGTGTGTGTGTGTGCGTGTACTCACCTAATTGTTCTCACCTAATTGTGGTTGCAAGGGGTCGAGACTCAGCCCCTGACCCCACCTCTTCCCTGGTCGCTATTAGGTCTTCTCTCTCCCTGCTCCATGAACTTTATCATACCTCGTCTTAAACCTATGTATGATTCCTGCCTCCACTACATCACTTGCTGGACTATTCCACTTCCTGACTACTCTCTGACTGAAGAAATACTTCCTAACATCCCTTTGACTCATCTGAGTCTTCAGCTTCCAAGTGTGACCCCTTGTTTCTGTGTCCCATCTCTGGAACATCCTGTCTTTGTCCACCCTGTCTATTCCACGCAGTATTTTATATGTCGTTATCATGTCTCCCCCAACCCTCCTGTACTCCAGTGTCGCCAGGCAAATTTCCCTTAACCTCTCTTCGTAGGACAATCCCTTTAGCTCTGGGACTAGTCTTGTTGCAAACTTTTTGCAATTTCTCTAATTTCTTGACGTGCTTGACCTGAAGTGGATTCCAAACTAGTGCTGCATACTCCGGTATGGGCCTGACGTAAATAGTGTACAGAGTCTTGAACGATTCCTTACTGAGGTATCAGAACGCTATCCTTAGGTTTGCAAGAGGCCAGTATGCTCAAGCAGTTATCTGATTGATGTTTGCCTCAGGAGACGTGCTCGGTGTTATACTCACGCCAAGTCCTTTTCCTTGAGTGAGGTTTGCAGTCTTTGGCCACCTAGACTATACTGTGTCTGCAGTCTTCTTTGCCCATCCACGATCTTCAAGACTTTGCATTTGGCAGGGTTAAACTCAAGGAGACAGTTGCTGGACCAGGCTTGTAGCCTGTCCTGGTCTCTTTGTAATCCTGCCTGATCCTCGACCGATTTAATTCTCCTCATTAACCTCACATCATCTGCAAACAAGGACACTTTTGAGTCTATCCCTTCCGATATGTCATTCACATATACCAAAAACAGCACAGGTCCTAGGACTGACCCTTGTGGATCCCCGCTTGTCACAGGCGCCCACTCTGACACCTCGTCACGTACCATGACTCGTTCTTGCCTCCCTGTCAGATATTCTCTGAGCCATTGTAGTGCCTTTCCTGTCATGTGTGCCTGATCCTCTAGCTTTTGCAGTATCCTCTTGTGAGGAACTGTGTCGAAGGCCTTCTTGCAGTCCAAGAAATTGCAGTCTATCCACCCCTGTCTCTCTTGTCTTACTTCTGTCACCTTGTCATAAAACTCCAGTAGGTGTGTGACACAGGATTTTCCTTCCATGAAACCGTGCTGGTTGTCGATTACACTTGTGTGTGTGTGTGTGTGAGTGAGTGAGTGAGTGTGTGTGTGTGTGTGTGTGTGTGTGTGTGTGTGTGTGTGTGTGTGTGTGTGTGTGTGTGTGTGTGTGCGTGTGTGTGTGTGTGTGTGTGTGTGTGTGTGTGTGTGCGTGTACTCACCTAATTGTTCTCACCTAATTGTGGTTGCAAGGGGTCGAGACTCAGCCCCTGACCCCACCTCTTCCCTGGTCGCTATTAGGTCTTCTCTCTCCCTGCTCCATGAACTTTATCATACCTCGTCTTAAACCTATGTATGATTCCTGCCTCCACTACATCACTTGCTGGACTATTCCACTTCCTGACTACTCTCTGACTGAAGAAATACTTCCTAACATCCCTTTGACTCATCTGAGTCTTCAGCTTCCAAGTGTGACCCCTTGTTTCTGTGTCCCATCTCTGGAACATCCTGTCTCTGTCCACTTTGTCTATTCCACGCAGTATTTTGTATGTCGTTATCATGTCTCCCCTAATCCTCCTGTCCTCCAGTGTCGTCATACCGATTTCACTTAACCTTTCTTCGTAGGACATTCCCCTTAGCTCTGGAACTAATCTTGTGGCAAACCTTTGCACTTTCTCTAATTTCTTGACGTACTTGACCCGGTGTGGGTTCCAAACTAGTGCTGCATACTCCAGTATGGGCCTGTCGTACACTCTGTACAGTGTCTTGAACAATTCCTTACTAAGATATAGGAATGCTATTCTCAGGTTTGCCAATTGCCCATGTGCTGCAGCAGTTATCTGGGTGATGTGTGCTTCCGGAGACGTGCTCGGTATTATACTCACCCAAAGATTTTTCTCCTTGAGCGAGGTTTGCAATCTTTTGGCACCTAGACTATACTGTGTCTGCGGTCATCTTTGCCCTTCCCCAATCTTCATGATTTTGCATTTAGCAGGATTCAATTCGAGAAGCCAGTTTCTGGACCACGTGTCCAGCTTGTCCAGGTCTCTTTGTAGCCCTGCCTGATCCTCATCTGATTTAATTCTCCTCTTTAACTTCACATCATCTGTGAACAGGGACACTTCAGAGTCTATCCCTTCCATCATGTCATTCATATGTACCAAAAATTGCACTGGTCCTAGGATCGACCCCTGTGGGACCCCGCTCGTCACAGGTGCCCACTGTGATACCTCATAACGTGCTATGACTCGTTGTTGCCCCCTTGTCATGTATTCTCTGATCCATTGCAGTGCCCTTCCTGTTATATGTGCCTGATCCTCTAGCTTCTGCACTAATCTCTTGTGAGGAACTGTGTCGAATTCCTTCTTGCAGTTCAAGCAAATGCAATCAACCCACCCTCCTCTCTCGTGTCTTACTTCTGTTACTATATCATAAAACCCCAGAAGGTTTGTGACACAGGATTTGCGTTTCATGAATCCATACTGGTTGTCTTTTATAATCTTCCTTTCCAGGTGCTCCACCATTCTCCTCCTGATAATCTTCTCCATGACTTTGCATACTATACACATCAGGGACACTTGTCTGTAGTTTAGTGCCTCGTTTCTGTCTCCTTTCTTAAAAATGGGGACTACATTTGCCGTCTTCCATACCTCAGGTAGTTGCCCAGTTTCAAGGAATGAGTTGAAGATTGTGGTTAGTGGCACACACACAGCATCTCTGCTCCTTCTCTAAGGACCCATGGGAAGATGTCCAGTCCCATCGTCTTTGAGGTATCAAGGTCACTTATCAGCTTCTGCACCTCCTCCTCCGTTGTGTGTATGTCATCC
>NC_069441.1:40831567-40852398 GCF_026875155.1 Cherax quadricarinatus
CCCAATTACAGGGGTGCCCACAGGGAAGTGTCCTTGGCCCTCTTCTCTTTCTCCTATACATAAATGACTTACCAAATGCTTCGCAATTACTCAAACCCACACTTTCTGCAGATGACAGTACATACGTCTTCTCTCACCCGAGCCCAGTCACGCTAGCCAATACTGTAAACACCGAATTACAGAAAATATCTACCTGGATGAGGACTAACAAACTTACACTAAACATTGACAAAACCTACTTCATTCAGTTTGGTAACAGAGCTACAGATGTACCTCTTAACATAACAATAAACGGATCACCTATCACAAAGCTAGCAGAGGGAAAATTCTTAGGAATTCACCTCGATAATAGACTCAAATTTCATACACATATACAATAAATTTCTAAGAAAATTTCCAAGACTGTAGGCATACTATCGAAAAATACGGTACTATGTTCCACAGTCAGCCCTCCTGGCCCTTTATCACTCTCTTATTTACCCCTATCTCACCTATGGAATTTGTGCTTTGGGGCTCAACAACAATTAACCATCTCGACCACTAATTACCCAACAAAAGGCTGCAGTTAGAATGATAACAAATTTCTCACTACAGGCAACACACTCCACCAATATTCAAAACACTCAACCTACTCACCATACAAAACATCCATTTTTACTATTGCACCATTACATACTTAGAACACTTACTCTGATATTAACCCTCCCCTCAAACATCCCCTTGCCAACCTCAACAGAACACATGACCATAACACAAGGCACAACACTCTTTGATGTTCCTCGTGTCCATCTCACGCTATGAAAAAAAACTCAATGCAACATAAAAGGCCCTAAAATCGGGAATTCATTACCTGTAAATATAAAAGAAACACTACCTGTTTATAAATTCAAGTCTCTTCTCAAAGATCACTTACTCAAAACCAAATAAATACTGAATAACTGAACCTTATAAATTGTATATCCTATGTGTTACTCACAATTATATCACACAAATGTTAAACCTAGGACCCAATCTAACTTTATTATTTTTTTAAATACACTACCTAACAGAATCCTCCATTCGACTGAATGTACAGCAATGCATGCAACCATATGACCTGTCTTTGTAATACTCATTTGTGCTTTATAGTTATCTGTTTACAATAATGTTTTATCACTGATTTCATCATTGCTTAGTTAATCTTAAGTTAATTTTAAGCCAGCCCGTAATGCTATGCATATAAGTGGCTTTGGCATGCTGCTCTTACCTGTATTTTTTGTACCTCTGTATGTATGCTTAAATTACTAAATAAATAAATAAATAAATAAATGTCGGTGGATGAGTTTGGTAAAGTATATAAAAGAAGAAAATTAAAAATGAATATAAGAACATAAGAACATAAGGAGGAGCACTGCAGTAGGCCTGTTGGCCCATACAAGACAGGTCCTTCACAATTCATCCCACTAACAGAATATTAGAATATTGAACAGTGTGGGACTGAGCACACCTCCCTGTGGGGTTCCTAATTCAAAGTCTTTAGTTACACTTCTATGTCCCTGGAACAACACAGACGATTTTCTGTTGGACAGGTAGCCTTTAATCCAGCGGAGAAGCCATCCTCCAACATCCATTCTGGCAAGTTCACAAATTATTCATGTCGGGGGCTAATCGAAAGCGGATTTAAGGTCAAGGAAGGTAGTGTGGGAGCTGTCAGTGTGCAGGGGTGAGAAAGGTGGCTATCTGAGCACGCTCCTTCCATGCTAAAAACCATGAACCGGGGGAGAAAAAATTTTGTTTGTTCTGACAGAGACGTTAAGAATCATTCCTAAAATTTTTTTTCCAAAGCGTAGTAAGGATATTGGCAAATGCATTTTTTGTTTGGGGGTTTGGGAATTTGGAAATATGAGGTGTTGGTCCAAGATTGGGGAGCTCCCCAGTTACTAGCTCATGTTAAAAATTCAAGTAAGGTTTACCGGGGTACTCGACACAGAAATCTGGTATTTTGTAATAATACCACCTACCAGGCGACGGGGATTGCCCTTAGTTAGCGCTGCATCATTCATAATTAGGAAAGGAATTTTGAAATACTCCCCTTTACTGAGCATAAAGCAAACAAGCTCCCCCTTGATCAATTTACATTTTTTTTTGCCTGGGGTACGGGAAATTGCCCATAGCTAGATGAGCACCCCAAAAGACTAACTCATTCGCCCTATGAAAGGGGATGAGGGTGCGCGACTCCCCCTTCGTTTACCCTTAATTCATTTATGTCCTCCATCCCCGGCAAAGGGGGGGTGTAGCAAAAAGACCGTTAAAAAATTTTTTCCGTCGTTTGCCGAAGCTCTGTTACGCTCTCGGCAGCAGCAAGGGCATTTTGGGAAGGCCTCGCTTCCAGGGGACGATGTTTTCAAACTGGCCTGTCTGCGAGCATACGTTTCAGTGTACAAATTTTTTAAAATCATTGTAAAAGTATTGTTTTTGAAGGAGGTATGTTTTTTACGGAAGTTTGTTGGGTTTAGAGTACCAAGAGGTTGCGTGGCGGTTTAAATTCTGAATACTGTAAAAAGATCATTGTTAAAGTCTCACAGAGGAACATCATGGGAATTATACCGTCAGTCCATGTGCAACAAGTCATATGCTGTCTGGGGGAAACATTAAAACGTTTCCGTTTGAATATCCCACCAGGAAGGAATTTTACCAATACTAGTGGGGTTACCCTAGGGAAATGATCAACGCTATACTGTTACAATGAAGACTCACGCGGGCAAAATAATGTTGAAGCCCAGGCACAGTCAAGGAGCCCCCCTAGAAGGTGGGTTAAGGGTCACCTACTTTTTGGGACATTACAGACTTTTTTAAGAGTGACAACAGTTAAATTGCCATTACTTTCCCAAACTGTGATTTCCAATGCTTTTGGGGCCGCATTGTAATCGCCAATAATAAAGTAGGCTCAGAATGAGCCAATTTGGGGAGCTCCAAGTAATTAAATTTATCAGCGGACATACAAGTTAAATAGTTGAGACGGGTTTTTCCTATATAAATCCTAACACCGTGATTTTGAGCCCCCTGTTTTCTTGTGTGAAGAATTGAGGGGGAAGGTTTTTTAAATATAGAACACAAGAGTTAGTAATTTGGGTTGTATGCAAAAAATGAGGTAATTTAGGGGGGGGATTTTTCGGGGTCTGCATCTTGTAGACACACAACATCAAGGGGTTCGTGGTTACTTTATGAGAAGTTCGGGAAAGTCTTTTTTAATGAGCAATGTTCCAGCTTAATATAAAAATTTTATGGGTTTTTGATCCATTATAGTATCCGGGGATCTTGCCAGTTTTCCAGCATAATAAAAAAAATGTTCAAAAATAGCAACCCTTTATCATTCAACAGTGCACCTTGTCCATGATTTTGAAATGCCCCTCATTGTAAGGCCTCGTGGGAGCTCGAAAACCCAAGCTGACGCTGTTTATGTGTGAATGATGATAGGTGACCCACCACCACCCATTCCCCCCTCCATAACATTACACGCAACACACAACTGCTCACCCGCCCACCAATATTGTTTTCATTACATTTGTCAACATATTGTATTAACATAATGTCTATGTGACTAACCCAACACACCTGCCCACCACTTATATTATCCATCACTATTACTAACTTTAAAAATGACACCACCACTTCCACACCTTCACCACCATTAAATTTTATGCTCATCATATTACTAAATTATAACACCAAACCCTCTCATACACTCTTCACCCCCACTTAAATTATGCTCATCACATTACTAACTTATAGACACCAAGCCCCCCTACACTTTTAAAATTTTTGTGATTTTTTGCTGATGATATAAGATTCACCCCACCGGATTCCCCAAACCCCCCCAAAACATTTAATCAGTACTAGCCTGTGCCCGGGACCTGGGTTGATAATCTCTATGAAAAAAACAAAGATACCAATAGGGGTCCTCCCGACGAGGGCACATTCGTCAATCCAATTGCATGATGGGCTCTTCAGAATTTGTAAGCAGATCAGGTATCTAGGCTTTTAGGGTTCCCCTATTGGGCCTGTTGTAACAAGACTTTGCGCCCAAACAAAGAAGAAAGACACTTGAGTGGGCAGGGCTTTACCCCAGGTAGGTGCTAAAGTAAAATTTGAAAATGATGTATCTTGCTTATATTAATCAGGTTGTTATGCGCGCCACTACTTTCTCTTTTGGGCCCGTGGAAGCTTGGGGGGGCTGGAAAACTGCAGAAACGAAGCAATGAGGATCTCCTGGATGCCCTCGTACCCAAAAAATTTTTAAAAATCAAAAAAACTTGATATCCAAGCATCAGAGATCGTGTTTTCTGAAAAAAATATCCCCCAATTGGGGTTAAATATAGGCAAACCATTCAAACCCCCCGCACAGAAGCCCCCAAACTTTCCTCAGCAGGTGAACACCCTCCAGAGGTCAAAAAAACTGGAACCGACCCTCCCCCATGAATCAATACAGATTAGTCAAATAAGGCAAAAGCGGGACTCCCCGCCCTGGAATATTTCCCCCTTCCAAACTCCATTCCTCCATTTCCCCCCCCAAAAATACTTTTTAAACACAAAACCCAAAAAATTTGCCTTAAAGCCAAACATAAGGCCTTAAGCGATTGAAACTTAGTCCACAGCACACACCTCGCAAATTATTTACGGAGGGGCGTTCACCCAAACCCCTGGGGCGCTGGTAGTGGGGCTGTTTTCGTAAGATGATGGCTCTCTTAAAGAAATTTGGCACGCATAATAATTGGGGCCCCTACCCCCCAGACAGAAATGTTTGCCATACTCCTTGCACGAAATGCATCATGTATCAAAGTTTACAGTTTAAATTTTAACTGATTCTCGTCATCATAAATGCTCCAACTCATTAAGCATAAATTTTGGGGATGCTTTTGTCGAACCAGACACAGGTATGGAGGATTGTGGGCAGTGGGGCAGATGCACATGCTGTGGATTCATCTCAATTGGTCTTCAAAGCTGATAAAACGATAATTGGCTAAGCTTATTTCAAAGAGGGAAAGATTACAATCTTGGGTTGTCAGGTAGTAGTTTGAGAACAATAATAGAAAAGAACTTCAGCTGAAATTTTTTGGACTTTAAAGGGTCAGGGGGGTTTCCCCGGATCTCTATCATCATTTTATCTGCGGGGGACCAATGTCTTGGGATCCAACAAATAAGAACTCTTGGATGTCACACCGCCCGGGTCCGGGGGTTACAATACTTTGGCAGGTTAAATCACCACCCACCAGATTAGACCAAACGAATGTAAAAATTTTGCCAGGGATTATTGCACACCGCTCATTATGTATGGAGTGCGATAAAAATTAATGAATTTAAAAAAACCATCAGAAGTGTTCAAAAAAGGCTAAGTATTTTACCCCAGTGGTTTAAATTCAGACCTTCTGGAGAAATACCCTGACTTTGTAGTGTAAATAAAGCATTACCACTGTGTGCAGTGTGTGTGTGTGGGGTGTGTGTGGGTGGGGGGGGTGTGTGTGTGTGTGTGGGGGTGTTTGTGTGTGTGTGTGTGTGTGTGTGTGTTGTTTGTGTGTTGTGTGTGAGTGTGTGATGTGTGGTGTGTGTGTGGTGTTTTTGGTTTTTTGTGGTTGGGTGGTGTGGTTTGTTTTATAAAAATTTGTTGGTAAATGTTTTGTGTATGGTTTGTTGGGGGTTTTTTATGGATTCTGGTTTAATTTGTGGTTTTTTTTTGTGTTTGATGTTTTTGTGGTTGTTTGGGGTTTGGGTTGTTTGTTGTTTGGTTTTTTTTTGGTTAGTTTTTGTATTTGTTGGTGTGAAAAGGGGGGAAACCCATTAAAAATTTCACCAATAATCAAACTTTGACCGGGTTGGGGTGTTTTAAATTCCCTTTCCAAAATTTGTCTATTGGCCCCGATAAAATGTAAAATTTTTTAATATTCTTACCCTTTGAATTTGGTTCATTTTCCCTTTGGTAAAGGGAGTTCATTATTGGTACCGGGACATTCCTTTTATATTCCCCATCCTTTGGAGTCCCCTCCCCTGGCCCCTTTTTTACCTCTGTTCTGTAAATTCCCCCTTTTAACTTGAATGGAAGGAAAAACCCCCGGGAACATTCCCCGAAATTGTGGGTTTTTTTTGTTTTGTGTTTTTTTTTTGTCAGTTTTTGGGGTTTGGAATTATGTTTTTTAATTTTTGAAAGAAGTGGTTGGGGTGTAAAAAAATTTTCTTAAAGAATTTTGTTAATTTTTTTTGGGTTTGTTTTATTTTGGGTTTTTTTTGTATTTTGATTAAATTTGAAATCGGTTTAGTAAAATACAGAACTTTCCCCCATAACTACCCATTAAACCTACTTTTCCCTTTTCTTTTTAAATTCTTGTCTAATTTGAATCCATTATTTCGGGTTTTCTCTTGGAGAGATATCCTCAAGACCTTATTAATATCCCCTTTGTTAATACCCATCTTCCACTTGTACACTTCGATCATGTCTCCCCTCATTCTTCGTCTTACAAGTGAATGTAAATTAAGGGACTTCAATCTCTCTTCATACGGAAAATTTCTATGCAATGGATTAATTTTGTCATTCGTCGCTGAATGTTTTCTAACGAATTTATATGCATTCTGTAACATGGAGACCAGAACATGAGCTGCATAATCTAGGTGAGGCCTTACTAATGATGTATAAAGCTGCAGTATGACCTCTGGACTTCTGTTGCTTACACTTCTTGATATAAATCCCAGCAATCTATCTGCCTTATTACGTACGCTTAGGCATTGCTGTCTTGGTTTAAGGTTGCTGCTTACCATAACCCCCAAATTATTTTCACATTCTATACGGCTAAGTTCAACATTATTAAGCTGGTAGGTGCTAGGGTTATGAACATTTCCGAGCTTTAGAACTTTACATTTATCTACATTGAACTGCATCTGCCACTTTTCTGACCACGAGTTAAGTTTGTCTAAATCCTCCTGAAGTTGTGAGACATCAACGTCTGAATCGATCATCCGACCTATCTTCAAATCATCAGCAAATTTGATTATGTCATTAGTAATTCCCTCGTCAAGATCATTTATATATATTATAAACAACAACGGGCCTAAAACTGATCCCTGCGGAACGTCACTTGTTACAGATCCCCACTCAGATTTAACCCTATTTATGCACACTCTCTGCTTCCTTATGGCGAGTCATGACTCGATCCATGACAGCATTTTTCCTCCAATGCCATGAGCAGCCACTTTCTTTAACAGTCTCTGGTGTGGTACTCTCTCAAGAGCCTTACTAAAATCTAAATAAACAATATCGAATGATCAACGGCCTCAAAAACTTTGCTGAAGAAGGCTAATAAATTAGTTAGGCAGGAACGGCCCCTAGTGAATCCATGTTGAGTATCATTAATCAAATTATGCCTATCAAGATGGCTTCTTGTATTATCAGCTATAATTGACTTTAGCAATTTGCCTACAATTGAGGTTAGGCTTATTGGGCGGTAATTTGACGGTAACGATTTTCTCCTGCTTTAAAAATAGGAATTACATTAGCCATCTTCCACATATCAGACACTACACCTGTTTGAAGAGATAAATTAAAAATATTAGTTAAAGGTTCACAGAGTTCCATTTCGCATTCCTTAAGAACCCCTGAAAAAAGCTCATCAGGACCCGGCGATTTATTTTGCTTCAAACGGTCTATCTGTTTGATAACCATTTCGCTAGTGACTGTGATATTACATAATTTATCTTCTTCAGGCCCACTTAAAACATAATTATTGGGATATTATTAATGTCTTCCTGAGCGAAAACGAGAGAAAATAATTATTAAATATAGAGCACATTTCATTCTCTTTGTCAGTAAGACTCGTATCTTATCTCTAACTTTTGTTCTATACACCTGGAAAAAACATTTAGGGTTAGATTCGAATCCCTAGCTACTTTAATTTCAAAGTCCCGTTTTAGCTTTTCTTATCCCCTTTTTAACCTCCCTCTTAATGTCAATATACTAAGTCATAAGAACACCTTCACCTCTTTTGATACGCCTATAATGCCTTTCTTTCTGCCCTAAAAGATACTTGAGCCTATTATTCATACATTCTGGGAAAGAGTAAGGTGATGAGGATAAAAAAAATTAGAAACGAAAGGTTGGATATCAGATTGGAGGGAGAGAGTATGGAGGAGGTGGAATGTATTCAGATATTTGGGAGTGGATGTGTCAGCAGATGGGTCTACGAAAGATGGGGGGAAGAAGGTGAGGGGTGCACTGAGGAGTCTGTGGAGACAAAGAACTTTATCCATGGAAGAAAAGAGGGAAATGTATGAGAGTATAGTTATGCCAACGCTCTTATATAGGTATGAAGCATGGGTGATGAATATTGCAGCGAGGAGAAGGCTGGAGGCAGTGGAAATGTCATGTCTGAGAGCAATGTGTGCTGTGAATATAAAGCAGAGAATCCGTAGTTTTGAGATTAGGAGGAGGTGCGGGATTAGCGAAACTAGTATCCAGAGGGCTGAGGTAGTTCAGACATTCAGAGAGGATGGAACAAAATACAGTGGAACCTCTACTTTCGAGTTTAATCCGGTCCATGACCATGCTCGCAACCGGATTTGCCCATTTGCCAGAGTCAATTTTCCTCGTTTAAATTAATTGAAATGCAATTAATCCTTTCCCAGTGGAATTCAAAATTTAATTTTTTCCCCACAACCTGCGGCATTTACCATCCGTTCATCTAATATGACTAATAACAATATAAATAAAAAAACCCTGTTTAAAACCTAAAATGAATAAAAAAAGTCATTCAGTAGGGGTATGGGCGGGTCGGGGGCCAAAAGAGAGTTTGTCTGGAGTCAGGACAACATACTCCTTGAATATTTCTTTTCATAAACTCTAGGCTTATTTATCAAATCACAGTTCGTTAATATAAAAATAAAAAATGAAAAAGACATAAAACCTATATAACCTAGGAATAAAAATATGTCATTAGTAACGGGTGGGGGCGGCCCAACCACCCCCTTTGTTGTGGAAACACTCCCCTCTATGACGGCTTTTTGAGCTTTATTATTATATGTTACATTATTTTTATATTTTTATATTAAATATACATATTTTTATTATTATTTTATTGTTATTTTTATTGATTATTATACATTATTAACTTATTATTATTATTAACATTATATTATTTATTTTTTTTATTATTTTTATTTTTATTATTATTATTATTATTATTTTATTATTTTTATTATTTTTTATTATTATTTATAAAAAATTTGTAATTTTTTTTTTCAACAAAAAACTATTACTGTTATTTTTATTGAAATAAAAAGGGAAGTACAAGGGGCTTGTATTCCATTAGCTGTGTGAAGTGTTAGATGAAGTGAATGTAGACAAAAGGTTTTTAGAAGCTGACTCTGGGTGGAGTGTCAGCAAGGGAACGTTTTATGAAGGGATGTAGGGACACCGGGAGCCAACTTGGGGCCCCAACACGGGGTACTGTCTGTGCCTGCACTTTGAAGGTGTGTTAAGTTTCAGTTTTATACTGTAGTGTAAATCACCTCTGGAAAACAGTCATGGAGAGAATGATTTAAAAATTTTTCTTTATGGGCCATTTTTGCCTTGGAGGAAGTGGCCGATGTGTTAATGAAATATATAAATAAAAAATAACAAAAAATGAAAAATAAATAATAAGTAAATAAATAATAAAAAAAATAAAAAAATAAATAGTAAATAATGTGGCAGTGTTGTAAATGTATGGAAATGAGTGGGTTATTGCAGCAGGAAATTTTTGTGTTTATTCCCCAGAAAAATTTTCCCTTTAACGGGGAGTTTATGCACCATGAAGTTAAATATATTATAGATGGAGTTGTAAAGAAGTGAATCCCGGATGTTGGCAAAGTGTGGGGTTTAAAAAGAGGGAAGAATTTGTACAAAAATGGAGTTGTCACAGTTGCTTATCTATATCATCTATCATCTATACATATTATATAATAAATAAATAATTATAATATTATATATATATATAATGTAGTATATGACTTTTATTTATATGTTGTTATTTTGGGGTGTGTGGGGGTTTGTACCCCCTATTTGACTCACCTTTTTGTTTGCGGGGGTCGACCCAAACCCGGGCCCCCGCCTCTTCACCGTTGCTACTGGGCCCTCTCTCTCCCCGCTCCATGGCTTTACAAACCTGTTTTAAAAAACTGTGTAGGTTCCCCTCCACTACGTCTTTTTCTAGGCTATTCCACCCCTTACAACCTAGACTGAAGAAAATTTCCCTACTATCTCTCTGACTCTTTGTGTCTTAAATTTCCAAATTGTGGTCTCTTGTTTCTGGTCCCCCCCTGGGAAAATCCCCGTCCCCCTTTTCCACCTTTTCATTCCCCGCAGTATTTTAATGTCGTTATATTCTCCCCGACCCTCCCCGTCCTCCAGTGTCGTCAGGCCGATTTCCCCCAATCTTTCTTCATAGGACATTCCCTTTCTCGGGAAATAATTGTCGCAAAAACCTTTGTACTTTCTTGTTTCTTGAGTGCTTTTTCAAGTGCGGGTTTTCCCAAAAAGGGGCGCTCTCCAGTATGGGCCTGCATACACGGGGTACAGTGTCTTTAATGATTCCTTTCTAAGGTATCGGGAAAGCTGTTCTCAGGTTGCCAGGGGCCCCCAAAGCGCAGCATTACGATTGATGTTGCTTCCGGGGAACATGCTCGGTGTTATACTCACCCCAAGATCTTTCTCCTTGAGTGGGTTTTCAGTCTTTGGGCCCCCTAGTACTCTGTCTGTGCCCTTTTGTGCCCTTCCCCTATCTTCTGACTTTGCATTTTGGGGAGGGTTAAATTGAGAACCATTTTTCGGGCCAGGGGGTCCAGTCTGTCCAGTCTCTTTTAACCTGCCCGGTCCTCACAATTTTAAATTCTCCTCTTAACTTACATATCTGCAAACGGGGCCCTTCGAGTCAACCCTTCCGTCATGTCGTTCACATATACCAAAAATAGCACTGGCCTGGGACAGACCCTGTGGGACCCCCCCTCGTCACAGGTGCCCACTGTGATACATCATTATACCAGGGACCGTTGTTGCCCCCTGTCGGTATTCTTGATCCATTGCAGTCCCCTTCCTTTTATATGCCCTGATGCCTATTCTGCCTAACTCTTGTGGGGAACTGTGTAAAAGGCCTTTTTGCAGTCCAGAAGATCAATCAACCCACCCCTCTCTCTCTTGTTTACTTCTGTTATTTTATCATAAAACTCCAGAAGGTTTGGACACAGGATTTCCCCTTCCGTAAAACCGTGCGGGTGGCATTTATACTCCTTTTCCTTTCCGGGTGCTCCACCACTCCCCCTATATCTTCTCCATAATTTTGCATATTCACGCCCAATACACAGGTCTATAGTTTAGTGCCTCTTTCTGTCCCCTTTTTTTTAAAAAAGGGGAACTACATTTGCCGTCTTCCATACCTCGGTAGTTGCCCAGTTTCCAGGGATGTGTTGAAGATTGTGGTAAGGGCATGCACAACAAATCGCTCCCCTCTGGGGACCCACGGAGAAAAATTTTGTCCGGCCCCATTGCCTTTGAGGTATCGATGCCCTTAGCAGTTTTTTTCCCCTCCTCCTCATCTGTTTATGTCGTCCAACACTTGTTGTTGTATTCCTTCTGGTGCCCCCCATCTGGTTGCCCCCCCAGAGCCTCCATCTCTACTGTAAATATTCCTTAAATTTCTGTTTAGCCCTCACATACCCTTGATCTTTTCTTGTGATTCTCCCCCCTTTTCCCCTCACCTTATACCTGGTCCTTGACGTTGTCTTCCCCCAATGTGGTTTAACAGCATTTCGGGTCAGATTTGACTTTCGGCTATTCGTTTCATACTTCGCGGGCCCCTCCCTCCTTACTGCGAAACTCGTTTCGGGCTCTTACTAATCTCCTTTTTTTTCCGGGGGTCCTATGCCTCCTCATTTTCCATTCTCTGTTGCACTATTTTTTTCCTCCCTACACCTTCGGGTAAACCAAAGGATTTCGTTTCGGTCTTCCTATTATTTCTTTTCCCCTTTGGGAACAAAACTTTCCTCTGCCCCCTTTGCACTTTGTTCCCACATATTCCTCATCTCGTTTACTGATTTTCCCCTACCTTTTTTTGTCCCACGAACCTTCGGGAAAGTTTCTCATACCGTGTAGTCCCCCCCTTTTATAGTTTGGGTTGCCCCCCTTCAGTTCCTTTACCTTCTTCCATTTGTAACTCTACTAATATCAAAACCAAAAACCACATACGCTACTCCAAAGGGGGCCTCTGTAAGTGATGCCCCTCAATGTCTGAACTGCTCAGGGTGAACACAAAATCCAGTTTGCTGGCCATCCCCCCCTCTCTCTCTGGTTGTGTCCCCCACATGTTGATGATGGGTTTTTCAAGTACCACATCCCTCTAGGCTCTCCATGTTTCGGGGCCCCCCTGTGGCTCCCCGGTTTTCCCTCGATCTCCCTGTGGGGTTTAAATCCCCCCATTAAGTAACTTTGCTTGCCGAGTACTTGGGTGTGTGTGTGGTTTGGTTTTGTTTTGGTGTGTGTGTGTGTGGTGTTGTGTGTGTGTGGTGTGTGTGTGTGTGGGGTGTGGTGGTGGTGTTTTGTGGGGTTTTGTGGCGTGCCGAATAGGGGAAAATTGCTATCCTTTGGGTTAAAAAGCAACGCTCATCTTGCCACAAGGGGCAAGTGAAAAATTTTTGTTCAAAATTTCGCCAAAATCATTCTGAAACCCAACGAAAAAAATATATTTGATTGGGGTATGTTTTGTATTAAAAAATTTTAACGTATTTAAAATACATTTAGTTGGATTAGTCTAAAAAAATTGCTCTGTTATAATAAAGGGTTAGGTAAGTTTCTATGATTCTTAGGTCAAAATAAAAAAATTACATTAACATTAATTAAAAAAAATAATCTTAAAAAGATAAAAAAAATTTAAAAAGGACTTAATTTTAAATGATTCTTGCTAATTGACCAGTTTTACATTTTTCGGCAGACATATAATATATATATATATATATATTATATATATTATATTATTTTAAATATATATATATATATATATATATATATATATATAATAAATATACATGTAGTATGTATGTATCATGTATTTAATAAAAATGGGGGAGGTACCATTCTGGAACGTCCTGGGGCCCCTCATCCCAGAAAAAAAAAATAAACTTGCTTCGGGGAAAACTAAAGGTTTCCCCCGAAGCGTTTAAAAAATTTCTCCTACCCCCCCATATTTTACTGTTCTTGCTGTTAAACAGTGGTTTAGTGCCGAGGAGGTAGGTAGGTAGCAATAATACAACCCGGGAAAATATTTTGGGCTTTAATTAAAAGGAGTGATACACAAGGGGGAAATGGGGGGAAAATGACCGCAACCCAGTCGGTGGGGGGGGAGCACTTGTGTCATAAAGTGGGTCAGCCTGGGAGTGAGAGCGAAGGGGCCCAGCCCCCCACTGCCTGGGTGAGCCTACAAGGGCAGCACTTAATCCCGCAAAAAATAAAAGTCAAACAGACGGCTTGGCTGTCTGTTTGACGACAGGCTGCCCTACATTTGCTGGGCTACGCACCTCACGCGCCCCCAACATGACAATACTGGGGGCCCGTGGAAAAAAGGGAATTACTTACCAACACCCCAGAGAGGGATGGCTTTCACTCACTTGTAAATCAAAAAGGGACATAAAAATGAAACAGGAAAAAAAAAAAAAAAAAAAAAAAAAAACTCCCCATCCAGGGAAGAAAAAAACGGCTTGCCCCGCGTTTCTTTGGGGAAGAGTCGGGGAACGTCACACTGGAACTAACATCTTCTATATCAGGTTGTCCGCGGGGCTGAACATTATTTGACCACTCGTCTACAAACGCTGTTGCACCCTCACATCTGCAAACAAAATGACCGAGCAATTCCTAAGGGGTGACATGTACCGAGGGCAGACTCCCCGACCGTAAAATAGGCTTTTTAAAAAACACTGGGTGCACTACCTACAATAATACTATATCCATGGAATCATTTTCCTGGGGACCCTTCTAAAGTATTTTCATAATTACATGATGTTGTCCCCTGACCCATTATCAACTAGCTATACAAGTGTGCACTTTTTTTACCCAAATTTGCAAGCAAACAATTACATAAAAGCAAGGGGTCAACAATCAGTAGGTACGTCAAGTCAAGAAATTACTGTTGTCCTGGGTCGCAGGCCAAATTAAAAATTACTGGGCCGTCTTTAGGGAACAGTATTGGGAGAAGGGTAATGGGGGTTTTCCCCCAGCATTGGTCGTTGTGGGTTGCAGCGACAGCCCAGCTCTGCTTCGGCCGCACAGGCCACATACTTTTGTGATCAAGGTGGATTCTTTGATATTCCCGTACAATCTCCCTCACCCCGAAATTATTGCCCTGGAGCGCGGGGGACACGGTATGGGGCCGAATTTTGGGACAAGTTTTTTACATACCGGGGTCTGCGCTGGGGTTTTGCAAAACAACTTTTCAACCTGGTTCCACTTTGCTTTTTTTGGGAGGGCATTGCCTCAGACATGAAAATACAGTACTTTCATAAGGTTTTCTCGTGCCCGCTGAAGACAAGCGCTTGTCCCATCTTTACTACACTGGGGGGGTTTTCAGTATCGTAAGACCCAGGTGGAGCAAACAGAATTTTTTATGGTAACGCTTGTCATAGCCATACAAAGTAAAATGAGGTGTCTCACCGATCGAGCGTTGAGGGAGGGGTTTAAATACACTGAACACTGGGGTAGCCCATCCCATGTATACAACTTGGGGGTTTAAACGGTTACCCTGAGCCCTCCAGGACTTTGCGTTTTGTACGTTCAGCAAGACCTTTACTGCAGGGGGCGGGGAGCACTGGCGCTTGGTAATTTTTAAATCTGGAGAAAAAGATCCTGCATTATGGCTTTTTATGAACTCGACCCTTTTTCTGACGGAAAAACGGGGGGCAGGTATGACAGAGAACAACATTTACGGAAAGCACTAGCAACCGTTTCGGTGGTTTTTCAGGAATGGGATAATTCACTGACCGCGTAAATTTATCTACCATTAAAAAAGCAGGTGCTTTTTTCCCCTTCTCCGAGTCGAAAAGTTGTCAGCAGGTCGACAAAAGTTCTCCCCCGGGGCCCTTTGTAATGGATACTTTAAAAAGGGGTTGGGCCCTGAACGGTACCCTTGTGCTGTGGGGCAAACAACACAGGTGTACTGCTTGACATGTCCGCTGCCACTTAGGCCAGAAAAAATTTCATTCGTGCCTGTTTGAAATGGGGCCTTCCTGGGGTGAGCTACCCCTTGGACATGTGGATCAATAAGGGGGCTGTATCATGGACCCGGTTCCCCGTTGGTTATGGTTCCCCGGGGGTCCACCAGCTGTGCAACAGGGCACAGTACTCCTTTGGGTTGACCCCCAAAATCCTTCAGTGGAGGGGAGCTTACCTGAAATCAACGTCCCCGGGTCAGGAAATAAAGGGACGGGAACCACATGGGGTCCTGTCGTTGGGCTCTCCGGGAAATCCTCAACAAAAAGAACGGTTGTCGACATTCACGAATCTATATGCCTCGATGGGGCCATCACCCTAAAAACATTTTCTTCCCTGGCAAAGCAAATTTCGGGGTTGTAGTCATTGAACGTGAGCAACCACCGAGCATGTTTTTCCCGAAGGTTCTTTTTAAAACAAAAAGGGCCCAAAAAGGTAGATGATCTTTAAATCTTGATAGGAAAATGAAGGAACCCCGAAAATGACTCAAGGCCCTACAATGGTAAAGCTTCTACCGGGCCAAATAATTGATCCCTTTTAAAAAGGAAAAACGGTTGCATGGGCAATGGCTGTTGCTTACCTTTTAGTTTTCCTGTGACAAACTGCACCGAGCCAACTTTGCGGCTCAGTCGTCAAGGTGAAATCGGGGAATCAAAGGGGTTGGGGGATGTTAATTTGTTTTTAAGGGTGACAAAAGCTCATTCTTATACACGTCCTACCAAAAGGGGCATTTTTTTCTTGATAGTGTGCAGGGGTACAGCAAGGGGAGAAACCTGCAATAAGGTGCGGTAGAAACCCCCAGGCCTATAAAGGGACCAGACTGCTCCGCCCAGGGTCTGGGGAATTTCTGCACAGCCGAGATTTTAGACTCGCCCGTCTTTATGCCATTCTGAGTCACTCGTGACCCAAAATTTTTTTTCCCTTTCCCAGAGGAAAGACATTGGAGAGTTTTCCCTTTAAGGTTTGCCGACTAGCCGTCCAATACCCTTCAAGTTTTCGAGATTGTGGGCATTTTGTGACTGACTATGAGATCATCTGGGTGCCCATGAGCTGTCACCTAGGAGGGACAAAAAAATTGTTGTCTAAAACAAATAAATGTGATTGGGCTTTGCACAACCGAAGGGCTCCTCCTAAACGGTTTTGCCCGGTTTGGGGTTTAGAGAAAGCGCAATTTTTGCTCTCATCATCGGGGGGTCTGCCAAAACCCCTTTGAAAAATAAAGATTAAAAACCCCCTTATTATCACCGATTTCTGCAACATGTCGTTCAGAACTGGCAAGGAAAGCGGTCGGGATTGTAAATGCATTCAGTTTCTTGAAACGATAACAGGGCGCCAGGTTTCCATCTTTTCTTGGGCCCAAATAGAGGAGCATTCCACGGGGAAGTGGACCCTTAATTACTCCATCAGGGGCATTTTGTAATGATTCTTGGGCAAAGACTCTTGCGCATGTGGCAGGCGACACACAGGTACAAAAAGGGGGTTTTGTACCTTGTCAAGTGGAATACAGTGAGAGATCAGGGGCAAACCCATCAAATTCCCCTTTTAGCGCGACTGCAGAACTACATGATGAGAACCTGGGGAAAATTTTGGGGCCTCTTTGGGTATCTTTAAAACTAGATATCTTCCTCACGGCCGGGGGTTGGAAGAGTCGCAGCGACCGCCTGGGAAACTGACTACGGGACGTCAGCTGGGGGTTCACCCTCCCCCTCACCGGGGGAGGGGAAACGACGAGATCGACAAGTGGGTAAACTTCCGCAGGGAAATTCTCGACTGGCATGTTGACCAACAAGGGGTTGCAATTTCCACGTTTCACGTGTGCAAGGCGGTTCAGGGGGAGGCCCCTTTACCCTATGTGTCGTTGCAACCCGCAATGGTCTCCTTCAAAAGCCTGCTACGTACGCTGTAACGGGTGACGAGTTATGACAAAGTGATTTTTAAATTTGTACAAGCAGTAACTCGCTTGTATGCCATACAAGGGCAGACAGTTGCCCGCCAACAGGGGTACTGTGGGGTTGACAACTGCTGTTCTCTCAACAGCGCTAGAGTTAGAAAAGGTTTTGACGGGGGTCCCAGACTGGGGGTTTTACTGGTAATAAGCGCTGAGGCCAGGAGGTGCGCAACGAGTTCACTACGAGGTCGCCAGGGCAAGAGACCCCCAGGGAGAATGTGTACAGAAAACCACCCTTTCCAAAGATTCCAGGCACTGTGCAACTCTGAGACGATAGCCTAGTGGACTTAAGCGCACGCCCCGAAGGGCACATCACTCCCTTTAATTCTGCTTTCCCCCTCAACTGGGGTCTAAATTCTTTTTGGTCTGCCATGGTTTTTTTAACCCTATGGCAGGTCACCAGGGAAAACAAATATCCCGACAAGAATTTTTTGGGCACTTTTTGACCCGGACCGAAAATTTTTAACGTTGTACGCCACGAACCCTCAGCGAACTACCTAGACTCCTCTCAATCTGAAAAAGATGGGTCTGTCAACATGGCACGTGAAGGGGCCCAAAGTCTCGGAAAAAGGGGGAGCGGACGATGTTAACCACCGAACCTGTATCAGGAATGTGGGTGCAAAAAGGACGTAACCTTTATTCAGCGCATGTACTCACCCTCATTTACAGGGTATCTCCCCCAACCCGCAAACCAGGTTTCTGAGAGTTGATGAGGGCCCCCGTTCAACAGGACCGGTTCCACCAATAAGAAGATGGGTTTTGGGGAATTGCAGAGGTTATGTGGTACCACTCTCCTTCTGCCCTTGTCATTCCCATTTAGGCGGTTGAAACCCGGGGCTATCTTGTGGCTTCTACTTTTGCCTTGCTACGTGGAGTGCACAAAACTATCACTGTATAAGGACATATTTTGTTCTAAAAATTTGGGGAGGACAATATAAATCAAAACTTTCTGCAGTTTTTATTTTGTTCTCCTTACACCCCGGTAACGGCCCTTTGGATCCTGGTTTTAATATGGGGAAGCCCCCGAAACGGAGCTGGACTTAAAAAAATGGTTGAGCTTAGGGGGAAGCTCGCAGAGGAACAATGTGCAGCTGCTGGGGCATTGCATTACTTTGCCAAAGCTTTAAAAAATTTTTTCTGTCAGTTCTTTGTTATGGGCTGCCTTGCATTTTTGGGGTCGTTTTAACAGCTCGCTACTAGCTTGTTCGGTGTGCCACTTTGACGGCAAACTGTAAACAGTGTTAGGTTTTCTGTCTGGGATTTTCTTTACAAATTTTTCGTGTCAGTTGCAATCAACTTTTGCTATTGCTGTCCACCTTTTTGCGTATTTTGCAATCGTACGTGCATAGCTAAGCGTGTTTTGCAAATTAAATGTTACGTTGGGGGATTTTGCAATCGTACTGGCATCTAAGCGTGTTCTCAAATAACATTACGTTGGGCTATTCTGCAATCGTACTGTGCATACGAATACTTATTCCGCCTAACGAGCAAGTCTGGGGTCGGCATATACTTTGCATAACCTACCAAATATTCCCTCGCTTGTTGGGAAAATTTTCGTTTTTATTGGCATTAAATATAAAAGCACGCTCACACGCGCAACTGCGTTCACTGATTTTGGGGAAAATTCGAGAAGAAAATGGCACATCAACTTTACATGTTCTCGCGGAGGAAGAGAACACCAACGAAAACAAAATGGTCATCGTGCAGCAGGTTGTCTCGAGGTGAATCGCGGTTTTGGCACTTGAGCTGGCAAAAATCAATCTTGGCGAAAGGGAACAGAGGCATTTACAAAAAAAAAATTTTGATAGGGAAAGTGAAAGGAGGCAGTTTTGCTTTTGTAAATTTTTTTTGTTTACAGAAACAGTACGCTTGTTCCCCGTTTCAATGGGGGCCAAACCAAAAATTTTTTCGAAGCTCAAAAATGGGCTCGATCCTTGAGGTCCCAAACGCAGGGGCATCTTTGGGTTCACAGAGCATTTTTTGGGAAAGGCACAGGAATTTCGTCAGTTTTAAATGCGCTGAATTTTCTGATTACAAGTAGTGAAGCCCATAGTGTTGGAGCAATACTGATCCCACTAATATCGTAAGCTTTCAAAAAAGCAGGGGGCAGCGGGTCAATTCCGGTGGATTTTGTGAGACAGAAAACCCAAAGCTTTTACTACTGGTATAAACAAGTGGGTCTCCCCTTGGGAGCTGGGCACTTATTCTGAGAAAACCTGCTGGGTCGGGGACCGAGGTTCGAGTCTTTCTGCAGGATCGTGACTTAACCACTGCTTGGAGGCAGCCGTGGCTGATACCTTCGAAAAAACCGCTCCTTTGCCCCGAGCAGTCCCTCCCTTTTTTAACGCCGGGCATGAGCAGAGATGTCAACCTTTGGAGAATGAAGTGCCACCGGGGGGGAAACTTTACGTCACCCCAACAACTCACCGGGTGAGCCGCGCTTCTCAAAATTAGGCCACCCTGGAGACAAATACTCATGGTCATATCGACAAATATCCCCGAGAAAACACCCGCCGAGCGACACCCTTGCAACGCGCAGGGGGTAAAGGGCAAGCCCCGTCGTCTGCTTCCCTGAATAAAGTAGGTCACATCCGTCCCAAAGCCCGCTAAAAAACCCAAACCCATGGAAAATCCCCTAAAACCCCATAACATTCCCGAGAGAAGTAGAAAAAGGTATGGCCCCTTTTTATTGCAAGACTTATTTCCCCTTTAGAAAAATCAAAAAAAACTGAATCAAAAACCTTTTGAGTCTGGAGCATATTGCTCACTTATAAGAAAGGAATTTACCCCTTTCAAAGAACACTTCCTTTAATTTCCCCGTTTTATGGGAAACTTTGGAGGAGCTAAATTCCCCCCCTTTGATAAAATTTATGACAGTGCAAAAATTACACAGGGACTTGACTGTGGTGTCTCCAAAGGGTTCCCCATAAAGATGCCATGTTATTTTGGGTAAAAACTTACACTGCTAGTTGGGTCCTGAAAAACTATAATGATTAATTCTTCTTCCGGTGTTGCTATAACTCGGCAACACCCAAGGTTATCGGCGAGAAAGTTGACCTTCATTGGACGACTCCCTCTCGGGAAAGCCCCGTTGTTTTTTGAGGGCCCCGGGCCCGGGCCGAAATCAAGTGAACAGACCCGATCAAGCTTCCCATTCCCGTTGCCCGAGGGATAACATTTCCCGGAGGAACAACGAAAGGACCCTCTTTAAAATTTGCTTTTCAGGCAGTGGAAGGCTTACTCAGCCTTTAAAACTTCAGACGTATTACCCAAGGGTGGCTCCCCTCAGGAAAATTTGTGAAAAGAAAAAGAAATAATAACAAACATAAAACTTTAAAAATAAGAAAATAAAAAATATTAAACACTTTAAAAAGAAATATTAACCTACATTAAAAAAAGAAAAAAAAAAAAAAATAAATGATAAAAGAATTTAACGCTAATAAAAATAGGGGGGGTATAGGTTGGTGACACGCTTGTTGAAATGTAGCCGTTTTCTGAGTCGGGGGGAAGGGGGTCGCAGGAGTTGGTGACCACCACTGGCTATTTTTCGCAAGTACGCCCTGAGTATCCCCTGACAGGAAACAGGTTCTTTACCACTGCAATATGAGGGGTTTTGTCCTCAAATTTTCCCTACAG
>NC_069441.1:40852898-40881050 GCF_026875155.1 Cherax quadricarinatus
TCCACTCACCCCTGTTTAAAGGTAGTCGCCTGAAACAGCAGGGGGGGCAGCGCACAACCCCCCAAACCGTGGTCGGGCGGCGTTTTGACATTACATCGGGGCCCAAACCCTGGCAAAGGGGGAAAAAAAGGTTTCCACGGGTTTTTTCCTGGGGGTTCTTTTAATCCAAGAGACGTTGGGCACCCTTACCCTCGTATGTTATCTCAAGAGTTTAAAATCCAGGTAATGGTTAAAGGCGAGCGGGGCAGAGACGTAGTGCCGACTGGGGGGCGAATTTGACCTAGGCAGCGACTGTGGCAAGCGGAGTTGGCCCCGGGCCGGCAAGGGGCGGACACCTGCGCAGAGCACCCATCCAAAGGAAAACGGGGGAAAGGAGGAGGGCGGGGGTCGCTGGGGGAGGAAGAGGTAGGGGCTCCTCCAGTGGAATCGGAAAAATGGTGCCCATGAATCCCGGGCCCTCAACATGGCTCCGGGGGCAAGGGGGGAGCACCTGCGCATGAGCACCCGATGCCTAAAGAAGAAGGGGTGCAAGGAGGAGGGCGTGGTCGCATGTGGAGTGAAGTGGTGGGGCTCCCCCGGGGGAATCGGAAGAAGTGGTGATCCAGAATCACCGGCCCATAAACGTACAGTTGCAAGTGGGGAGGTACAGGAGGGCGCAGCAGTGAAGGCATTGAGGGGAGGGGAGACAGGAAAACGGGCTATTTTACAGTCTACTGGGGGGAGTTACAGCGAACAAGACCCTGGGATCAGGGCAGAAGGTGGGGGGGGAAGGGGAGGATAAGTGGCACCTGTGGTGGACATGCAGTGCCTGGAGGGGCAGGGGCGGATTAAGGGTGGTAAGGTGAATCCATTGTGGGGCCCCCAGGACCAGATAGGGAAAACTGAGGGAGCTAAAGGAAAAGGCAGCAGCGTCAATTGGGGGAATTTCTGACCCCGGGCCAAAAGGGGCCGGGGAAAAAGACATGGGGTTATGGTACCCAGAGTGCCTGCGAGGGGGCCCAAACAGAAGGGGGGGGGATGGTTGGGAAGGGAGGGGGAATTTTTGGCAAAGGCACAGCCCCGGGGAACGGCTAAAAGGGGAGAATCTTGACATGAGGCGGGGGGAAAGGGAAACCCTTAAAAGGCCCAGGTGTGTAACAAAAATATTAATTCTGTGTGATGGGGTTAAACGGGGTGCTTCGGATGTTTTGAAAGTAAAAAGGTTTACGTAGCTTTTGTGCAGGAGCACAATTTTTAAATGGTCTGAATTTTGTGGTGCCTGGGGATAGGGTTATGTTTTGCCTCTGAGCGTTTAAAAAGGAGTGGGTGGTTGATCAGGGGGGCGGGCCCCCCTTTGTTTGCATAGGAAGAGGGGGGGGGGAGATATACGGTGGAAAGGGTGGTGGATGGGAGAGAGAGTGGGTTTGTGTGTGTGTATGCCCCCCAGAAAGTGACGGAAAGTGAGATGGATTTTTGCGGGGGGGAGCTGTGTATTACCCACGCCTTACCGCGTCGCATTGGGGGGGGGGGGATTTGGGAAATTTTTAATTAAAAACAGACGGGAAACCCCAAAGGGGCGGGGTATTTTTCCTCATCTTGGGGGGCCGCTTTGAGATCTTAGTTACGTGATGCTTTTTGGGGAGGTCTGGGGAGGGGGAACAACGTTATAAGAAGGGGGAAAGCAGCTCGTTTGGGGAAGGGTTTTTTTAACCGGAGGGTTTTGGTAAGTCTTTTAAAACTAAGGGGGTTTTTTCCCATCATAGGGCGGTATTATGGAGTGGGATGGGGTGCTTTGGCTCGTGGGAGGGGAAATTATTGGAAAGAACACGATGTTTTTGGGGGGTAGGGAGGGGTGGGAAACGTTTGCAATATTTTGGGGAAAAGTCTGTGCCACAAAGAAAGAGGAAAACGTGGTAGGATGGGGGAATGTGGCTAAGTTACAAAAAAAGTCATTTTTTGTGGGAGGCAAACGCATTAATCAATTGCGGTATGGTTTGTAAAAATTACTAAACAGTTTACAAATTTACGAGGGGGGGGGGTTTGGCCGGGGGTGTCCCCGGGTGGAGGTTTTTCACAGTTGAAGGACAGAATAGGGATTTGCAAAAAGAACTTTTTGGCAGCTTACGGGTACAGGCGGGGGTTAGACGAAGTAGCGGGGGCGACAAGCCATCCTTGTGTGCTGCAGACAGAAGGTACGACAGCGAACGACTACAAAACCGGGTTTGCAAGTCATATCTTCTGGGGGGGGTTTAGGAGGGTCAGTTTAAAGGACCCCAAAGGGGATGAGTGCTTTGCAGATAGTGGTTTGGGGAATAGGGAAAAGTAGTGGGGGGATGGTGAGTTTTTTTGGGAAGGATGTGAGTATGTGCCGTGCAAATGGGGGGGAGGAGGGGGGAGGCACTGGGGGGGGTCATTGGGGAGGGGGGGAAATATGAGACCCTTAGGACAAAGAAGGGAAAGGCACCCAGGACGATGGTTTCCCTGCAAAAATTTTAGTACAGCACTGGGGTCGCTTTAGGGGTTTCCTAGAAAGGGAAAATTAAATCCATGAAAGACGGAGGTAAGATGGGAGAACTCAGGCAACGGTGGGGGTGGTTTGGTCCCAAAGGGTAAACAGCAGGTCCCCTTGGGGAAAGGGCCCATTTCATTGCTTTGTGCGTTTTTAATAAATTTTTGCGAAAATTCTTGGGAATTGGCAAAAATGTTTGTGGGGAGGGCGTGTTTGGTCTCAGTTTGGTTTCCCCTGGTGGGTCAATGAGCGGGGCCCCACGGGATTATCAAGGGTTCCGGGAGGACATGGAAAGGGAAAGGGGGAGCTTGGGGGCTTTGGTTTGGGAAAGGGGCTTTGATAGGGTGGAAAGAAAGGCTTTGGGGATATCTCCTACGACGGGGTTTGGCGAAGAAATAGGGGGGTGGGTGATACATTGACTCAAACGCGAAGGTAAGGGTGCAAATAAAGGGGGTTGGTGGGGGGGAGTCAACATGGAGGGGGGGTCTTCGGCAGGGTTTCCCTTTTATCACAAAATTTTTGCATGTGTTCGGATCCTTTTTGTGAAAATTTTGTGGGGACTCCCCCCAAGTGAGTCGCCTACCCTGGCAAACTCTGTTGACACCGAGCCTGAGGTGGGTACCTCGCCCAAAAGTGGCTTATGGGGACATTTTTTTTTCACAAATGATTGGTATTGCAAGAAACCTCGCCTCATGCACGTAAAAGGACTAACTTCTTGGTGTTTTTTTAGCCCCCTTGGATTTCCCTTTTTGGGAACCACGTGAAAACCGGGAGCATTAATTCCGCAAATTTTCAATCGTTTTTAGTGTCCTGCTGCACCCCAGAAATTCCTTTTCCCAAGAGGGTATGTATCCCCAGTAAACATGCAGACCAGACGCTAGCTTCAAACGGCTTGAACGCTGGTCTTACTGGGCATGCTCCTCCTGAGCACCCGACCCACAGTAACCAACCCAAACAATCTCCAAAGCCCGGCCAGATCCACGGGAAAAGGTGAATTTTCTCGCTTATGTATGGGCGTTGGAGGAGATCACTAGGGTACATCGAGGTGCCTCCCCCCAGATTTCCCCAGGTTCAGATGTGAAACACGGGGGGGGCGCCGCCTGCTGTTCACGGCACGTCTCGCCCACGGTGTCTTCGTAAGAAGGACGCTATTCTGTCTTTGTGCCCTGCCCCCCCGCCATTAAAGCTGGGGGTGCCAGTTCTCCCAAAGCTAATTTATCCTAATTTTTGCCTACATTAGGGCCTTTACTACCTATGTTAAGGTCTTGGTCACTCTATCATTACTACAGTCCTTAAAAACCTAATATGAGTGATACCAAAAACCACCTCCCCCTTCCTGAAGAGTAATCAAAAATTAAATAAGCTTACCAACCGCAACCAGAGAATGCCGTTTTTGGGGGGGTTTAAAGGGCCCCCGCTCGGCTCAGACGCCAGAAGCTCATGTGGATCGAGCGGGGAACTATTTGGACCAAATAAATTTTCCACATCCTCCCGCCGGCAAAAGGTAGGTAACCCCAAATCAAGTCGCCCCCCCGCGGGCCCCCCCCCAGTGGGCCCTGGACTCGAGCGCCTTTCGAGGGGTCGCCCGGGCCCGCTCAGCTCGCTCAACCTCTGGTTATTTCTCATGTCCCGGTCCCACCGTGTGGCCCCGATAGGAAAAAAGCCTGTTGATGGGTCTTATAGTCTCGACCCCGTTCATTCCACTTTACCTTTCTAAACCGCCCAGCCTTGTCTGGGGGGGGTTTGACATCCGGCCAAGAGGCCTTTAATCCCCTCGACCCTCGGTTTTCACCGCCCCGGGCCCCCTTCCCTTTAGCATCATCTTATTCGCCTCGGGTGGGGCACCATAGAAATTTTTCCCGCAAGGTTGTCAAGAAATCCCGCCCCACCCCGGGTTCCATTTGTCCAGGATGTTCACCTCTTTTTGTGACCCCGTGCATTTTCATTGATGGGGGGACCATCTGGCCCATAAAATCCAGCTCCTTGGAAGACTAAAAAAAATTGGGGGGAAGGGCTAAAACCCCTTTTCCAACACATGGATTGGGGGGAGAGCTTCTTGCTCGTAAATCCATTTTGTAGTAGGCAGAGGCCTGTTATTACTCTTCCCTCTATTCAACTAACACTGTCCTAGTTCATCCAGCTCACCTCCTCCCTCAAGCCCTTTCCGAATGCACCTTTGACTGTCCCCACCATGCTTCATAGAACCCCCCTTGGCCAGGGTCCCCGGGGAGCTATAAACCCCATTTCGCACTCTTTCTCTTCAGGTGTTCCGAATTTCTCCGTGCCCCTAAGATTCCTGAAAACTTTATGGCCCCCCCCTAAAGCTTGACTTTGTCCGAGATAATCAATCGCGGGCACGAGAATTGGCAGTAAACCTCCTGAACAACTCAGAAAGTCCTGTCGTCATATCTTCTGCCAACTCCAAATGAAAACCGCTCGAGTAGTGGCACGGAAAAAACAGGCAGAATAACTTCGGGGGCCCTCCTTAATTCCCTGGGTTCTTCAATTGATACCCCCTTATAGTTATCCAACAGTCTCAAAGGGCCTGTCACTATTACCCCCCCTGAGGCAGGGGTGGTGGACCCTGGGAAGGGTAGGGTCCTCCCTTTGTACCGCCGGCAGACCGTGAAACCTTTAGCACCCTTTTTGACAGCACTCGACCCTTCGTCCCAGTAATTCTGCTGGAGGTGAGGGTATCTCCAAACCCCCCAGAAAGGTCCCTGATGGAAATTTTGTATCAATAGCTCGTCGCCCATCCCCCCTTTTCCCTAGCACGAATGTTTGGCCCATGTGAGCTGAGTTTTGTTTCTTCCCTGCATCTTATTACCCCCCGCATATCTAGGAAAAATCCCAATGAGGAACCCCAATTTCTGTTCCCGAGTCGTCACGTTGGACACGCGTCCTGCGCCAAACCTCTGCCGGGACCAAGTACTTCCAGCACCCGGGTCTGCCTTTCCAAATTTCCGGGGACCCACTGAAAAAAGTCGCCTGGTTTCCCCTTTTCATGCAGCTTCCCACGAATCGAAATACCTTTTCCCCGTGACTCCTAAATTTTTCCCTCCACAGGATAGCGCCTGGGGTCAAAAAATTTCAGTGTCGTGTTCCCCCGCAAAATGTACTATGCTGCTGATTTCTCCCCGAAATTTTTTGCTTGGGGGGGCAATCCCCTTTCGGTAACCCGTCTGGGCCCTTTTAACCCCAAAACTCGCTTTTACTCAACTTTCTGTGTGTCACCCTCGGCTTATCAGGGCGGCTGGGGTTTTTATTCTGTAGGCACATACAAATTGTTTTACGTTTCTGTAGTTCCCCATTTCCCTTTACCCGATTCCGACATAGGGGGAGCTTAGACCTGCATTCTGGACCACTGTAAACCCCCTCCCGGGCTGTCCATACATAGGTGTGGTCACCCTCAGATTACTTAACACCTCCTCTACGATTACCCCTTTGCTCCAGCAAACATCGCCGGAGCTCTGCTTTGGGGGAGCAAACCCTTTAGGGGTTCACCCGCGCCGACTGGTGCCGATTGACTTGGTCCCCGGCCACCAAATACCTATGCCCCATAGGCCCTGGAGGAGGCATACAGAAGACGTGCAAGTCTAATCCCGCCCGGTCCCCCCGATGGACCTGGGGGGAAAGTAACTGTGCAATTTCCCCTGGTCTTTTTAACCAGATTCCCCTCCGGAGACTGTTTTGGCAGTGGGTCGTCCCAACCTGGTTCAGTCCCGGGCTTTGCACCAGATCCTCCCCGAATGGTGATGGGTGCAACAAACCCAAAGGGTCGAAGGCAGTCTGCACTTTGCCCAAAAACCCTCCGGCAGCTTCCCCTTCCCCATCAGGGTTCCTCTTTAGCCAAGTCTGTCTTCCTTTATTTCCCACTCCATCCCCAAAACGATGTTACCTCAGGGACGAGAGCCATATAGTCACGTTCCACCGCCCCGCAAAAGTTGGATTGTTTGTCACCCATTCTCTAATGGCATTTGCCGAGAGCATCTCCTGATTGGGCTCTCGGTAAATATCCATCAACGCCTTTCACAGGTGGTACCCCGCATGTTGTCTAATAAAATAGGTCTTCAGTAATTCTTTAAGGGGCTGTTTCGTTCACAAGGTGGTAGCAGGTCCTGTAATAGGGAAAGGTGAATGTGGCACCAAACAACACTGCCTGAAACATAGGAAAAATACCCCGCTTGGGCCCTCCCGTTAGCCAACCCCAAAACCCTTTGTAGTCCCCATCCCGTGGGTGCAACCCAATACAAAAGGCTTTGCTAAAATCTCCCCCATAGGCGTACTTTCCGCCTGAAACCAACAACACATCTGCTAATTTTTGCGTCAGGGGGGCCCTGTGAGCAACAGTCGTTCAACGATGGCTCTCGGGGACTCGCCTGCGAGCTTTCAGTGAAGCTCTCTGATGGGGGTGGTTACCGACTCCTTGGGACTCCATGGTGGAAGATAATGGGTGTTTTCCCCCGGGCTGGCATTTGGGGACTTTCCGAGAACCCAAGGGCCCGCGTTCCCTTTAAAAATACTCATATTTTTCCCCCCCAGACCCCTTCCCTTGGGCGGTTGTTTACCAAAGAATTCAAGACCCCCGTGCCCTCTTGAAATTAGTGGGCGCGTTGGGTGGCCCGGTTTCCATGGGAGTCGCACCCAATACTGCCCGTCCCTGAAATGCACATGGTCAAGTAATCTCGATAGTCCCTTTTTTCGGGGGGGCGGCTGGTCACCCTTTTAAACCCCCCTTTCATCCAGGTCCAAGTTTATGGGCCGGGTCACGTCGGATAACCAACTGGCCTCTGACAGGCCCCTTCGTGACACCCAAACCCCACACAGTAAGCCTCAGTCGCTGTAAACCAGAGCCCTCCCTTTCCCGGGGTCGCGGGAAGTGAGCTGGTATTTTTGCTCCTACGAGTCCCCCCCTGGAGTCCGTACAGGCCCACACCCTTTCCTTGATAACCCTTTTCGTAGACCGAATCGTCTAGGGAATCCCCTCCTAAAAAGATCCTACATTACTAACATTGTCTGTAGAATGTTTGGGTTTTGCTAGCTTCACACCCAACCCCCAAACGTTTTGAGCTGCAGCCATCCCCCCAGGGTAATGAAAATTTGGGGAGCCTCTTTACCTCAAGGCTGAAAATTTTCCCCTCGATGCCCGGCTAAACCCGACCGTCACTGACTACTGGATAAACCTGCGTGGGACTTCCCACCAAACCCTTTTCCCCCTTCATGCAACTTTTCCACTTCTCCCGCTTCAACCTAAATGGGTAGACTCCCGTATGAAGGATCCTGGCCCCACTGTCGAAGAACAAAGGGGTTTTTTCAGACTTTTTTCCCCCTTCCGAAACCACCCCATTTTTGGGGGCAAGGCCCCCGAGCCTTGAAAATGCTCACCGAAAAAAATTCTCGGGGCCGACTCCCACACTCATCGCTACTTCTGACTTGTTCTTCTCCCCCGCCCCTTTTTTTGCGGTTTTCTCTCCTTAACTTGTGCTAAACCCGGATCATTAGGACACGTGCACTGTGGGGCTTTCCCCCGGAGCCCCGACACTCCCGACAGGTGTTACAGTCCCTGGCAAAATGTTCTCCACAACACTTGAAACAAAGTCTCAATCCTTGCCCTTGAAAAACCCTTTTGGGTTTTAGATGGTGAAGCTTGAACACCCTAACTAGCGTGTTTTTCACACAAAACCGCACCGTCTCATAGGCCGCTTTAGTGGTTCTCCCCCTTTGGGCCCCGGGGTGGGGGGTTCGCCCTGGGCATAATACTCCTACTTTAGTGGGGGGGTGGTTTTAGGGGCTTCTCTCGAATGTTGGGGGGAAGTCGAACCGACTTTCCTTGGGGGGTTTTTTCTCCCCCTGCCTTTTCTCAGGGAAATAGAGATCCCCCAAACCCCTTTAACAATTTTTTGGTTTCGTGAACCATTGCCGATGTTTTAAGTGTAACTCATGCACTGCGTGCTAGCCCGTTTCCCCTGAATCACCCGGGTAAGGTCCATTTTAATCATTCTCATCATGCAAAACTTGAATCTATTGGTCAAGCTCATAACCTCAATACGGAACTTCTTAGACTTTGAGGCGTCGGCAAGCCCCCTGATCCAAAAAAACCCATAAAGGAAAACTACCTTTATCTCCCCAGGTTGCCAAAAATGTCTTCTAATTGGTCTTTGGCAGTTTGGGAATTATGTCAGTAATCGGATAGTGCCGGGGCCAGATTAAGGGTTTACCCTTGAATGCGACCCCAAATACGCAACTTGACGGCATTACAAATCATTTCTGTCATCTATCTGGGCTCTAAAAATGATCCCAAAAGCAATGTACTCTGTTAAGGTTTCCCTCAAAAGTTTTGGGAAATTCAATGGGGGAATCTGGGCAACACATTAACAGGCGTGCTGTTTTTCGTGTTCTTTAAACATTTGCTGCCCCCGCTGACCGGCCTTCAAATCTTTTTTAACTGCCTAGAGTTCATCCTGCTTTACACCGCCCTTCGTTCGTATATCTGTCCTGCTACTTCGACCTAATTCAGACTCACCTGTATATAGGCCTCTGTCTTAAAGGATAAAATCTTCAAGGCCCCGCTTTGCTCCAAAGGTTTTCAGGCAAATCTCAGTTTCCCAGTCACGTCCTGATCTTGCCCGGGCCATAGACACTCCTCCATGCTTTGCTCAGCGCCCCTTAAGGCTCCCAAAACGCTTTAATTTACTTAGAGCTGGGACAGCTGGTACGCATCTTCACCACCATAGTTGCGGTTTTTGTTAAGATCATGGTGCTAATTTTTTTTCAAATTGCCCCCCCACAGCACAAACGTATTAGGTGAGAATAACGAGTTCAAGGCTTCCAAAAAGCTTAAACAAACTCTTTCTTTATTATATTGACTCTACTCCAAACAAAATGTACATGTTACTCCCCAAATCCCCAAACAAAATGGTATCGATGTGAAAGCTTAATCAAGCACCAATTACAATGCCACAATAATTACGGATTAACCCAAAATGAGGAATATAGCAAAAAATATTTTTGCAGTAATAAACCCCGGGGGCATTGGAAAAACTCACACTCACGGGCTTTTTTAAAAACCCGCCAAAAAATTTAAATTTTAAAAAAGCAAATAATAAGCCTACAGCTGGAGAATCACAAAAATCATCTTCACTAACAATGAATCGATAAGAATATCACCAAACAAAAACAATTAAAATCAATCACAACATAATTGAGGTTTTATCATGTATGCGCGGAGCCCCGACCGACATAATGGAATTTTCACGAGGGAGCATTTACAAATTCAACTTCAATAACAAAAAAATAAAGTGGACCCAAATAAAACCAAATCCTAACCGATATAAGCGGGAAGAAAACTAAGCAACACAGACCCCAACTTTTCTGAACAGATTAACTCGGTGGCACTCGATGTATGCACAAGGCTTATTCCCTAAGAAAAAGGAGGGTAGAGTAAAACAAAAGAGACAGGCGCTCCCTTTACAGGGGCGGAAAAGAATAACAAGCGGGTAAAAAAGGTCAATATATTTGAAAAGCGTAGGGAACACTGGTCAGAGAAATAGCAAGCATCGAACTTAAGCTAAAAGAATCCTTTAGGATCAGGAATCGCGGGAAGAACTAAAAGCCATAAATGAAATCAAAAAAAAACCCCAAAAGTATTTCTTCTCCTATGCCAAATCAAAATCGAAAACAACGTCCAGTATTGGGCCCCTACTTAAACAAGATGGGTCCTACACAATGACAGCAAGGAAATGAGTGAGCTACTCAAGTCCCAATATGACTCAGTTTTTAGCAAGCCGCTAACCAGACTGAGAGTAAGATCAAAATGAATTTTTTATGAGAGAGCCACAAAATTTGATTAACACAAGCCTATCCATGTATCCTGACGCCAAATGACTTCGAACAGGCGAAAAATGACATGCCCATGCACTCTGCCCCAGGGCCAGACTCATGGAACTCTGTGTTCATCAAGAACTGCAAGAAGCCCCCAAACACGAGCCTTTTCCATCCTATGGAGAGGGAGCATGGACACGGGGGTCGTCCCACAGTTTTCTAAAAACAAAAAGACAAGCCCCACTCCCCAAAGGGGGCAGTTTAAAACAACAGCAAAGAACTACAGACCAATAGCAGTAACATCCCCTATCATAAAAATCTTTTGAAAGGGTCCTAAGAAGCAAGATCACCACGCATCTAGAAACCCTCAGTTAACAACCCCGGGCAACATGGGTTAGAAAAAGGTCGCTCCCGTCTGTCTCAACTATTGGACCACTACGACAAGGTCCTAAAGCACTAGAAGACAAAAAGAATGCAGATGTAATATATACAGACTTTGCAAAGCCTTCGACAAGTGTGACCATGGCGTATAGCGCACAAAATGCGTGCTAAAGGAATAACAGGAAAAGTCGGTCGATGGATCTATAATTTCCTCACTAACAGAACACAGAGAGTAGTCGTCAACAGAGTAAAGTCCGAGGCAGCTACGGTGAAAAGCTCTGTTCCACAAGGCACAGTACTCGCTCCCATCTTGTTCCTCATCCTATATCCGACATAGACAAGGATGTCAGCCACAGCACCGTGTCTTCCTTTGCAGATGACACCCGAATCTGCATGACAGTGTCTTCCATTGCAGACACTGCCAAAGCTCCAGGCAGACATCAACCAAATCTTTCAGTGGGCTGCAGAAAAACATATGAAGTTCAACGATGTGAAATTTAAAATTTAAACTCAGATATGGTAAACATGAGGAAATTAAATTTTCATCAGAGTACAAAACAAATTCTGGCCACAAAATAGAGCGAAACACCAACGTCAAAGACCTGGGAGTGATCATGTCGGAGGATCTCACCTTCAAGGACCATAACATTGTATCAATCGCATCTGCTAGAAAAATGACAGGATGGATAATGAGAACCTTCAAAACTAGGGAGGCCAAGCCCATGAGACACTCTTCATAACATTTAAATAACCATTACTTTCTAATTACCTTTACCTGTTTTAATACCACATTTACTATCCTAGATTACTCTTAATTACCTTTTTTACTGCCATTAACCTCAAGTATAACTACCAGTGCAATATTGAATGAAATAAACATTACTTTTTCACTTTTTTGTAATCATTATTACTTACTAAAATTTTATTAAACCCATTTTTTACTACCAGTAAATTTTTAAATTTTTGTACATTAAACATTATTTATACTTCTCATAACATTTTGTTGCCAAATTTCAAGTTTTTTATATTCAACCCCAACCCTTTATATTATCCCTTGTACCTGTGTACCTGTCTACCCTCTTACTATCATATTATAATCAAGACATTCCCATTGTTATTTTTTTTACTATTATTCTTTTGGAAACTTTAATTGTGAATTTTATTTTGTCAATTTAAATCTGGGTTATAATCTTGATCTTGTCAACAACCTATCCCAGCCCTAGTGCAATTTGCAAGTACCATTTCAAATTGTTTTTTTATATTATAATTTTATATTATAATTCCTACATCTGCCCAAATTTAACTTTGCTTACCATTATTTAAATTTTAGTCCCTTATATGTTTTCTCCTTTATTTTAGCTTTATATAACTATCCTAGTTTACATATTCACAATTGTTAAAATAATCAAGGTGCTATTCTTAGGTGCTAAAGTAGAATAAGTTCACAATTTTGCCATTATATTCCAAAGCTCATTTTTTGATTCCCACTTTATGGTCACCACAACCTATTTTAGTCCCTTTTATATTTTTAATTTTATACTATAATTCTAACTTTAAAAAATTACCTTTATAGTACTACTACTATCATATTCCCAAGCTCCATATTTGATCATCACTTTATTTGTATTAGTCCCTTAGCTCATTATTTTTACATTTGTTAAATAATCCAGGTGCTATTTTTTAGCTTAAGACTATTTACTTTGGGTTTTATACTTAATTCAAACTATAGATTCCTACAAATCTTATGATTACAAGCATTGATCCTGATACCAACCTCTTATTTAATGACTTAATGAATCAAACAGTAACTGTAATTACTACACTGCAGAACAATCAAAGGCACTTCTCAGTGCCAACAACAACATAACTATTTTTAACTACAATATCAGATCTTTAAGCAAGCATTACGATGACTCATAGCATTACTAAATTCCTTACATGCCAATATGTCCATCATTACACAAAACTGAAACCTGGCTAAAGCCTGATACTACAGATGTCTATGCCATTCCTGGTTACACAGCCATACACAACTGTAGGCCAGATCAACAAGGGGGTGGCACAGCCTATATACTCAGAACCAATAGAATGTATCACTAATACTTGCACAAGGGATGAACATGGGGAATATATAATAGCTAAATTCAAATCAAAGTACCTACAAAAACCTCTCACATTGATAAACATCTACAGAGTTCCACAGTCAAACATTAGCCAATTTAGTCAAAATCTAGGAAGTATGATAACTGATGCACGCATGAACAAAGATCACCTTACTACTCCAGGTGACTTCAATATAAATCTCCTGCAAGACCAGGACCCACACGTTACTGAATTCACAAACACAATGAGTAACTGTATGTTACTACCAACAGTAAAAAAAACCTACAAGAGTTACAGAGACTAGTGTTTCCCTACTTGACCACATCTGGACCAACACCATATCCCCTTTAAAATCAGGCATAATTACAGATAAAACCCACAGACCACTACCCTACTTTCCTCATAACAACTCTTTGGTAAACTACCCCAAGACACTACTAAAGTCACCTTTCAGACTTCACAATGAGGCAGCCATTATAACTTCACAACAGCAATAGCAAACATTGACGGGCACACTGAGCTAGAAACCTATACAGATATTGACGAATGTATTAAAAATTTTTTCTAAAAAAAACCCAATACCTCTATAACAAGCACTGCCCTAAAAAAACTAAACAGATGACAGCAAAGAGACTGAACAGTCCCTGGCTAACCCCCAGCATTCTCAAATCCATAAATACAAAACACCAATATGAAAACAGTACAGAATGGGTCACAAAACCCAGAGACCAAACAAAACGTTACTCGTCAATCCAAACCCAGCCTGATAAGAAGGGCAAAAAAATTGTATTATGAGAACAGATTATCCAACTTATGAGGTGATATAAAAAAGACCTGGAAAACCCTATCAGAATTCTGGGAACAAAAAAGATATCACGAAATGCGAAATAAAATTAGCAAAAACAGATGACCCCAACTCCCACCAACAGAAAAAAGCAAACAGACTCAATGATTTCTTCTCCACTATTAGGACAAAACCTTGCCAATAAAATCCCAAGCTCAGATCCCCCACCAAATGACTACCTCCCCGGGCAACTACCCGAACACACTGTTCCTAGCCCCCGACTAACCCATACGAAGTCTCCCTTATTATCAACGCACTAAAAAACAAGGCAGGAAAATTTAAATACCTTACCACCCTTATAAAACAAAAAAGTTTCACAAGTGCTATAAACCAATCATTGCAACACTCTTTAAACAAATCCTTTAAATCCTCCCCCTTCCCTACAGTACTCAAAATAGAAAGGGTCACCCCGATCCACAAAGGAGACCAAACAGAGTTGAATAACTATAGGCCAATATCCAACTTACACCCTCTCACAAAAATCTTCGAAATTAATTCATAAACGAATCAAACTCCTACCTTATCTCCAAAACATACAAACCCCTGCCAATTTGGATTCAGGCCTAATAAAAATACTAATGATGCTATTATCACATGCTAGAACATATATACACTGCAATAGAAAAAAAGAAGTCCCACTGGGGATCTTCATTGACTTACGTAAAGCTTTTGATACAGTTGACCATGACTTGCTCCACGTAAAATTGTCACACTATGGAAATAAGAGGGCACTCCCTCAACTACCTCAAGTCTTACCTCAGCAACAGAAGCCAATATGTGTACGCAAATGGGGCAAACTCTCTGCACAACCAATTACTTTTGGGTGTCCACAGGGAAGGGGCCCTTTGGGCCCCTCTTCTCTTTCTCCTATACATAAATGAACCTTCTAAATGCTTCGCAATTACTCAAACCCACACTATTTGCAGATGACACTACATACGTCTTCTCTCACCCCAGCCCAGTCACGCTAGCCAATACTGTAAATACCGAATTACAGAAAATTTTCTTTCCTGGATGAGGACTAAAAAAACTTACACTAAACATTGACAAAACCTACTTCATTCAGTTTGGTAACAGAGCTACAGATGTCCCTCTTAACATAATGATAAATGGATTTACCTAAACACAAAACTAACAGAGGGAAAATTCTTAGGAATCCACCTTGATAATAGACTAAATTCATACACATATACATCAAATTCTAAGGAAAATTTCCAAGACTGTAGGCATACTATCGAAGATACGGTACATTTCCACAGTCAGCCCCCCTGGCCCTATATCACTCCCCTTTTTTTACCCCTATCTCACCTATGGAATTTGTTTCATGGGGCTCAACAACAATTAACCATCTCAGACCCCTAATTACCCAACAAAAGGCTGCAGTTAGAATGATAAAAAATTCTCACTACAGGCCAGCACACTCCACCAATATTCAATACACTAAACCTACTCACCATACAAAACATCCAAACTTATTACTGCACCTATTACATACATAGAACACCTTAACTCTGATATTAACCCTCCCCCCCAAAACATCTCCTTGCCAACCTCAACAGAACACATGACCATAACAAAGGCACAGATCACTCTTTGATGTTCCTCGTGTCCATCTCACACTATGCAAAAACTCAATGCACATAAAAGGCCCTAAAATCTGGAATTCTTACCTGTAAATATAAAAGAAACACAAACCCGTTTATAAAATTCAAGTCTCTTCTCAAAGATTACTTACTCACCCAAAACCAAATAAATACTGAATAACTGAACATTATAAATTGTATATCTTAAATGTTTCTCACAATTATATCACATAAATGTTAACCTAAAACCCAATCTAACTTTATTATTTTTTTAAAAAACACTACCTAAAAAGAAACATACCTAACTGAATGCAACCATATGACCTGTCTTTGTAATACTCACTTGTGCTTTATAGTTATCTGGTTTACATTAATGTTTATCACTGATTTCATCATTGCTTAGTAGCAGCGCTGTATAGTCCTTGTGGCTTAGCGCTTCTTTTTGATTATAATAATAATAATAATCATTGCTTAGTTAATCTTAAGTTAATTTTAAGCCAGCCCGTAATGCTATGCATAGTATAAGTGGCTTTGGCATACTGCTCTTATCTGTATTTTTTTGTACCTCTGTATGTGTGCACAAATTGGAAATTGGAAATAAATCTAGGCTGGAATATTGCTGCACACTAACAGCACCTTTCAAGGCAGGTGAAATTGCCGACCTAGAAAATGTACAGAGAACTTTCACGGCGCGCATAACGGAGATAAAACACCTCAATTATTGGGAGCGCTTGAGGTTCCTAAACCTGTATTCCCTGGAACGCAGGAGGGAGAGATACATGATTATATACACCTGGAAAATCCTAGAGGGACTAGTACCGAACTTGCACACGAAAATCACTCATTACGAAAGCAAAAGACTTGGCAACGATGCACCATCCCCCCAATGAAAAGCAGGGGGTGTCAATAGCACGTTAAGAGACCATACAATAAGTGTCAGGGGCCCGAGACTGTTCAACTGCCTCCCAGCACACATAAGGGGGATTACCAACAGACCCCTGGCAGTCTTCAAGCTGGCACTGGACAAGCACCTAAAGTCAGTTCCGGATCAGCCGGGCTGTGGCTCGTATGTTGGTTTGCGTGCAGCCAGCAGCAACAGCCTGGTTGATCAGGCTCTGATCCACCAGGAGGCCTGGTCTCAGACCGGGCCGCGGGGGCGTTGACCCCGGGAACTCTCCCAGGTAAACTCCAGGTAGTCTCAGGTATAATTCACAAATCCCACATTAACATGAATCAAAGATGATGAAAATCACAATAAAAGTGCAGTATTCAAATTAAAATCACTTGGTTAACACAAGTAAATTCAACAATTCAACTTGTGAAACAGTAAATAAATAATGTATGTAAACAGCTTGGCCTAACTGACCCAAACTTACTCTGTTTAGCGTGGATGGTTGGATAAGGTAAATCCTAACCTAGCTAGTGTGCTTAACTTAAACCTGGCTTTATTTAAATCCCTGTAAATAATAATAGGTTAAATCTGTCCTAGCTACTAAACCCCTTTTTTAAAAAATTGCACAAGCCTAGCCTAACTGTGGCTACCCTTTCAAAACCACTGTAAGTTTAAATTAACACACAAGTCTCCTACTCTGGATTACTTGTAATCACTGTAAATAATTAAATTCACAAGCTTCTCTAGCCTACCTTGGCCTGCCTGTAAATTACTGCAAATAACAAACTTCTGTGTATAGTCAGCTTGGCCTAGCCTCTGAGTAACTTTGACCTAGGTGTGCTAACTTAACCCAACTTTTTTAAACGGTTCCTAACTGTGGCCTAGCTATGATAGCTAACCTAACTCTGTAAAAAATGGTTCTTAACTGTGGCCTAGCTATGATAGCTTAAAACCCAACTCTGTAAAACTGGTTTTTTAACTGTGGCCTAGCTATGATAGCTTAACCTAACTTTGTTGAACTGGTTCCTAACTGTGGCCTAGCTATGATAGCTTAACCTAGCTATTCCACATCCGGTTTTCGAAGGACCACTTTTGTGAAAATTTGTGTGGACTGCCTCCAAGTGAGTCGCCTACCCTGGCAAACTCAAGTGGCTTATAGGACAGATTTTCACAAATGATTGGTATTGCAAGAAACCTCGCCTGCATGCACGTATAAAGGACTAACTTACTTGGTGTTGCAGCATATATCCTGATCTTCAACTTCCTAAGCCTAGCTTTAGCCCCCTTGGACTTCCCCTTGGGAACCACGTGCAACCGGGAGCATTAATTCCTGCAATATTCAATCGTTATTAGTGTCCTGCCTGCACCTCAGAAATTCCTATATCCAAGAGGGTATGTATCCCCTAGTATAACTATGCAGACTCAGACGCTAGCTTCAAACGGCTCTGAGACGCTGGTACTTACTGGGCATGCTCTCTCTCTGTAGCACGCCGAGCCCACAGTAACTCAACCCCCAATTTTCCTAAGTCACTGGCCAGATCCCACGGGAAAAGGTGAATATCTCGTCTTACTGTATGGGCGATGGAGGAGATCATCTACGGTACATCGAGGTGCCTCTACCAGATTTTCCCCGGGTTTCTCAGATTGTAAAGACACGTGGGGGCGCCGCCTGCTGTTCACGGCACGTCTCGTCCATTTTCGGTGTCTATCGTAAAGAAGGACGCTTTTCTGTCTTTGTGACCTGCGCCCCGCCATTCAAGCTAGGGCTGCCATTTTCTCCTAGCTAACTTATCCTAATGTTTGCCTACATTATCGGCCTATTACTACCTATGTTAAGGTCTTAGGTCTACTCTATCATTATCTACAGATGCCTTAGTAAACCTAATATGAGTGTACTACCAGTAAACCTACCTACTCCTTCCCTGAAGAGTAAATCTATAAATTAAATAAGCTTACCAACCGCCAACCAAGAATGCCGTGTTGGGAGGGTTTAAGGGGCCGCTCGGCTCAGACACCAACGCTCATGCTGGATCTGAGCTGTGGAACTATTTGGACCAAATAAATTTCCACACCTTTCATAGGATGGTGGAGGATCGTTTAAGGACGGGGGGGAGGGATGGTGAGCTGAAGCCGTGGCCTGGTTTGGTGGGCTATGTTGATGTTACCACTATTTTGGCAAGTGAGGAGACACGGTTAGGACTTTTGGGGGAAGTTGTACACACTTTTGGGAGAGCTACTGGGATGAAGGTAAATCTGGAAAAGTCAATGATCATGGGGCTGGGAGAGTGGACAGAGAGATTAGATGGGGATGTGATGTTGTGCAGCGGGGGACCGGGAGTCTGAAAATCTGCGGTGGTAATGTATGAGGGTGACCTGAGTGCTGCAAAAGTTAGCAATTTGAATAGGATGGTGGAACAGGTTTCAGCGACGGTTGGGAATGCTGCGACCTAACCATTTAACCCTTAGGCAACGGGTAATTGTCATCAATGTATTACTATAATAGTAAAGTCTGGTTTTTTTTTCGGCTGTGATGCCGTTAACAGGAACGGCGATCACGAGTATTCTTAGAATGGTTTCAAATTTTTGTGGGGTTTTAGGGTGCAACTGGTTGCGAAGGGAGGGTAGTGACATTGCCGTATTTTAGGGAGGGTTTGGGTTTGTTGGACTTGAGAAAGCGCGTGAAATGTGTTTTATTAAGAGGGAAAGTTTATTGAGTGCAGGTGATGGAGGGAGGGTCAGCTAGATAAGGTGCATTGCTCCCTGAGGAAATGGTATGGAGGGCGGAAATGAAGGAATGCGAGACAGTGTTTATCGCCTTAATGTTAGCCAGGGAAAACCCGGAAAAGTAAAGGTGGGGAACTTTGTGTAAATTTTTAGAGAGACATGTAGTGGCGCCGGTTGAAGGATCTACCCCATGTATGCATGGGAATGTAATATGGCGAAGATTTAGTAAATTAAGGATACGACCCAGGGCGCGTGAGTTATGTACCGTTTCCTGCATGGGATTTTGCCAACGGGAGAGATGCCCGAGATAGGAGGGTTATTGAGGGTGGGGGGTGTGGCAGATGCGGTGGGGAAAGACTCCCTACATGTCGCTATTTTTTGTGAAGGTTTGGAGTGCATCAGGGTATGGATGCGTAAGGTAGTGGGGGAGGGGGGGGGTCAAGGTGTGGCGGTATTGCGAGCGTTAAAGTCTTGATATGAGTGGGGGAAAGGGAGAGTGTGGTAAGAGGTTTAGCATAATGTCATCGTGGACTACTAATGTTTATGGGTATGAGGGGGGAAGGTGGGTGGGGATTGTGCTGAGAAGGACTTTGCGCGACGTTTTAATCGAACTTTGTTTTCGCAACAGAGACAATTTTGGGAAAAGGTGGGGAAGAGTATTTTTCTGAGGGTTATAGAGGACAACAATAGGGAATTTATTGGCGTTAAAGGGGCTTTAACTGCCGGGGTGAGTGGGTTGGTAAAAGGGGGGGGGGGTTTCAGGGATTTCACCGGGCTCACCCCCTTTGGGGAATGCATGATGTGGTTGGGTGTGATTGGAGGTACTAGTTGTGAACCCCAAAGAGAGGTTGTGGGAAGATAAGTTTTGCTTTGTTCCCTTGATGGGAAGGTGTAAGGAGCAGATTAAATATATAACATGTATTAATGTATAACCTATAAATTATATAACAAAGTATTTTCTTTGGAAGCGTATTTATGTTTCCACTTGCACTGGTATTGCAATTGAATTTGAATTTTCTTGAGAGGGTTTTCCTTTCACTATTTCCTTGAAGCACTGAGTTAATTTTTTTTTTATTGTAACGTGGTCCCAGCATCAGTTTTTGGTAGTAATTACCTATTTTTTATGTTCTTATTTTAAGGGATTTTAATTTTGGTAGTCCTGTACCATTCGTGTTGTAAATTTGTTTTCCTCAAGTGACATGTGTCATAATAACCTAATTGAGGATAATTAATGTCATGATTATTCAGGTTGGTGATAGGGTTTGTTTCCAATGTGTGTGTGTGAGTGGGGGGGTAGATGATGGTCACCTGTGTTGCAGCACAGGTTTTCTTAATAAGGCATATTGTAGGTCTGGTGTATTTGTTGCGAGTGGTATTATGGGTGATTGTCATTAAGCTTGGAGCATTATTGTGTTGAGGTTGTAATTTTAGAAGTTTTATTAATAGCCATTTTGTGGCCTTTGTTATTATAACTTTATTCCTTCTTAAATTGTGATATGTTATAAAAACTTGTATATAGTAGACTGTCAGATGTTGCCTGGATTGTTTTGTGTTTATATATTGTTTTACTGATGTTGTCCTTGATCATTTTTTTTTATATATGTACCTATTAATATTTGTACATGAAGTTTTAAATAAAATATAAAAAAAAAAAAAAAAAAAAAAAAATTGTAGGACGTCATTCGTCTCTCGACCTCCGGGGAGAGAGGACGCACGCCTAGTAGCTACACCTGCCCTCTGGTGGTGACCTTTAGCAACTAGAAGACAAAATGGCGTACAGAGTGGGACAGTGGATTTTTTTTTTTTTTTTATATTTTACTTAGAACAATACAATACAAGAGATAGATAAAGACAAAAACAGGTCTTACACAGAATAATTCATTAAACAACCCACAAACATTTTGGAAACTTGAAGATAACACAATTAGCCCTCCTCACCCCACATTACATTGAAAAACCCCTACACCTATGATACCAATAATCGACTATTTCAATTGTTGTTCTTCGCTGCTGTCCTCGTGTTAGAGTTTGCGGTTTGGTGATCTGCACCCCTCTGCTGTTTCAGCGAGCTACATCAGTTCGTCAACAGCCATTGAAGTAAGTGTGGACGTGTGCTTGCTATGTTCAAACATTGGCGCAGCATAGCAACAGGCGCTTCACACTGTGTGCGTTGAGTTGACCCGTGGGGCTGTCCGGGAGCCACGATGTGCATTTGTTACTACCTCTAGTCGAATTTCCGTCGATACCTACGGTTTCGAAATGAAGAGATATGTAGTGTTAGCACTAAATGGGACGACACGGATTTTCGTTTAAAATTGACGTCAGCAAATGTCTACGAAGCAGTGGTGGATAAGTATCAAGAGACCATTATGCTGTCAATTCAGGCTTGTTTCAGTACGTCTTCTTGATGTTTCTCGAGACTACACATGGGTATATAAAATCAAGAAAGAATGTGCCTTGAAGTGATTGATTTTGATTTTAAAGATTGAACTACGTCGATGATGGTACGGTTTTCTTATGGCCCTCTGCAGGTTCGGTGGGGCCGCCCCTGGACTTATGCTGGAAGTTTGGGGGAACTTATTCAGTCCAAAATGACATTACGTATCATACCGTCTATATTATGTTGCAAGCATTTTTCTCGAACTCAAGATATGTAACATATGCGGGGCAAGTCGTTCGTTGTCGGCTGTAGTGGGTCGTTGACCACATAGCGGCACAGTGTGGTAAGCGTCGTTAGGGAATCTCCAAATATCACAACAGCAACATCGGAAGACGGTCGAGGAAGTTGATGGGACGAGAAACAGTCTTATGCTCATCGTCTCTACAACGGTCTTCTTGGAGTGAAGAGTAGAAAAAGCGCAGGAGAATACTTTGGAGGATGCAAAACAACGAGAAGAATCACCGTCACTGGGACTAAATAAAGTATTTGAAGAGACCTGCCCTCTATGGGGAAGAGGAGTAGCGGCTTCTTTAGTGAAGGCACTGGATGTTTTGTTAGTCAAGTCGATTCGTCAACCGTGATGGTGGATCCAGGTGCAATTTTGGTGTCATCGGTTGAACTCATGGTGAGGCGACGGATGGAAGCATTGAGTCTAGTGTGTCGCATGGTATGACGGGTAAATGTTAGCAGAAGTGGAGGTGCATCACGTAGTACTAAAAAAATCCCAATGGCAGGTGGAGGGTAGGACACGGAAAGCGTACTGCGACCCCATCAGACTCAAGACGAACGTGCCTTTAATCCTGCCAAAGGCCAGGGGAAAAAGTCTTGGGCGGATGTACAGAGGACGGGACAGTGAAATCCACGAATAACATGGGTTTATCAAGGTGTTCCCAAAAAAAGGGGAGAGCGGATAGAGGTGGTGTAAAATGTATATAAGTGAAAAAGTCATTACTAGAACGAAAGGGGAAAAACCCCATTAATTGACTTTAAGAGTTTTGACTTAAATATTAACGGTTTGGAGATCTGAAGGAGCGTAAGTGGTTTTTAAATTGATTTTTTGGTGACGTCTAGATTGTGGATGGGGTATTTATCCTAGAACACAATTACAGAATTGGGATATGAGTTAGAAATGGATGGTATGCTGTGTATATGGAATTATGCGAGGAGGTTATTAAAAGGAGGAGTCGCCATTTGGTAAAGGAAAAATAGCCGTTTGTAGTACGCCATAGTTGAAAGGGGGGAGGTGGAGGGAAGAGTTGATTAGGGGTGGTTGGTTTATGGGGTTAGTAGAGCACACATAGGTTTTGTATGTGGAGATGGGCCCGGCTGGGGAGATGTACGACTTAAAACTCATTTTGTACAAGATGTATTAGTATATATCTACGTAGTTTACCAAAAGGTAGCGATAAATAGGGGGCGTGGAATTGTGTAATACGGATGAAAAGTGTGGAGCTCGAGGGAGCGGGGTTGTTTGTTGGGATTCCTGGAGATTTATTGACGAGTGTGTGGAGGTTTAATTGATGTGTGTGTGTGTGGCGCGGGGGGGGTGGCAATGGTGAGCATACTTTTATTAGACGAGATTATGAGTCGAGATTGGATAGAATGTACGTGTCTAGTGATGGTTACAGTGGGGGACGTGAATGTGATAATGTGGTTTTTTTTTCGGATCATAGGGGAGTTGTAATGGATGTAGTATTGAGGGGTGCGCCTAGAAGGGGATCCATCTTTTTGGGAAATTAAAGTAAAGTTATTGAAAGATGGATAGAATGTCTTTTGTCTTTGGGCATATGTGGGGGGAACGCCTTGTGGTTGATGCACCTGGAGATTGGATTTGGTTAATTGGTGGGAACGATACCAAAAGCGAATTAAGGAATATTATATTAGGCAAGGAGAGAAGTTATAGTCAGTTTACAACTATGTGGGTTTCCAACGGATATTTAGGGGGCGTTCGCGCGACTGCTAGACAATGCGAATGCTAATTATCTGTTATAGAAATTGAAAGAATTAAGGAGCAACTTCGAAAATTTACAAAACGAAAGGTTTGAGGGGAAATGGCTTAAGGTGGAATCGAAGAGGTTTTGTGGGGAGATCGGCCGTCGGCGTGTGTGTTGAGGAATCAACACCGACGTCGCAAAGCAATGGAGTTAAATGGGGTTGAATGTTCAGGTAGGTAAGAGGGGTATTAGATTTGAATCAGGAGTATGTTGACGACGGACGGAGGGTTATGAGTGGGTTATAGATGCTTGGGTTAACTTGAAACGAAAGTGGTTTGGAATAAGTGAAATTGCAATGCAGCAAATCGGTAGGTTTTGTGTGTTGTGAGATGACGGAGCATGATCGTTTGATGTTGGGAGGACCGTTACGGACAGTGAGTGTGAGACTTGGGAGGCTTTATCTGGGGCGGCAATTGGGTAGGCGCCAGGAATTGAGGGGTTGCCCAGCGACTTTTTATCTTCAAATTGGAAACGTTTTAAAGGGGTTTTTGGTACGTTTATTCTATATAATGAAGCGGGATGGGGTTTTAGGGGAACAACAAAGGTTGGCGGTGGTTTCGTCTAGTTCCTAAAGGGAGCCATTAACGGATTAAAGATTATAGTGAAATCTCCGTTATTATGTGGTGACTATAAAATTTTTGGGAGGATTTGGCTAACAGATTTAAATAAGTCCTGGGGCAGAGTGATTGTCAAGGGACAATATGGGGTGCCGGGCAGGTCTTAGGTATGAAGGTCACGGTATGATTTAGAGTTTATTGAGAAAGAGTAAGATTAGGAAGGGGGGGGGTATTGGCTATTGATTGGGAGGCGGATATGATAGTGTGGAACGGGTGACGAATATGGAAGATCAATGTGATGGCAGGGGTTTGGGGCGGAAATTATATCTCATGGGCCAATAATGTATCAGGAAGGCAACTTGCGTGTGCGGTGAGAGTGAATGGGAGGTTGGGAGAGATAGAATTCAGATGGGAAGGGGTATTTGCGTCAAGGTTGTCCCCTTTCACAATTTTTTTTGCTTGTTTTCAAGCTCCTTTTATAGAGGGATAAGGGTTTTATTGGAAGCAAAGGGGATGGGTAATGGTAAGGGATGGTGGGGAGGCGGGCATTGTTGGGAGCTTTGTCGCGATACGACGATTTTGGTGAGAGTAAACATGGATTTGTTTCGGGTAGAATGTTTGTGAAAGTTTTTGAAAAGGCTACTGGGCATGTCGATTTAACACGGGAAAACAAAGTATATGTATCTTTGGAAAAAAGGGTCACGTTGATGGAAGGATGGTTGCTGGATAAGGTGGAAATTAAAAAAAATGGGTGGACCAAATAAAGATATGTGGGATCGTTATGTAATTGATATCAAGTTAGCACAGCAAATAAATTCCCTGCGTATCGTTGATGTGTTCTGAGCGCCTCTGATGATTTAGAGCTGCTTCAATTTATGTTTGCAACAAAGGTGATTTACAACGAATGTGCTATATTATAGTAAACTATGGCATTGTTTCCGGTAAATATTTTCCGATACTTCGTTGTCTGAGTTAAAAAGGCTACAAAAAAGTGTTTTTAGATTCATTTGGGAAACAGGGTTGCGAAATGGTTAAGTTAGAGGGTGTGTTACACTCCCGGTTGGCGTGGAGGGCTGGTTCTTTAGATGTCGTTAAGAGGATAATAAGTATGTAATTTAAGTACATAGTTATAAGCGGGTGGGAGGGGTGAAAGGAGAAGGTTTCATCGGCTACTCAGGATATGCGACGGTGGTGAGGGGGGTATGGAGTTATGATAGGTGACGGCAATGTTACGGGTATTTATAAACGTGAGGGATCTTTAAAATATGTAATGAGAAATCTTGATAGGGCAGATGGTATGGCTTGTGGTATCGGCGTAGAAGGAGTTATACGATGTATGATTGGCGTAAATATTTGGGGGGTTTTAAAACAAATTGCGTTTTAAACCTAAGTCAGAGAAGTTATGTATAGATTTTTACATGGAATATTGCCGTCAGGAATGGTTTTATTTATAAGTGAATACGAGAGGGATGGGGCATGCAAGGATTGAGGAGGATTGGCGACTATTTATCATACGGTGTATTTTTTGCGATTGTATTGAACTTATAGGGTTTGGATGGTAGGTTTTAAGGTTAGTGGGGGGAGGGGGTTTGCAGATCTTGAGGGTGGTTTTATAGTTTTAGATATAACTGGGGTGAATAAATAAAAGGGTTTTGAGAATGCGATTGAGGTATTTGATTATGGATTATATATAATATGATGTGGGCTATGAGGGAGGGGACGTGCGTGCAAGAATTTAATGCGTTGGCACAGCAACTTTTTTATAGGACACAGTTGTTAGAAAATAAAGGTGTTGTATGGAGGGAATGGGAGAGGAGATTTTAGTGAGGGTTACTCGAAAATTTTTCTACTTTAGGATTTTTGGGATTTGCCAAAGTGGGTTAAGGGGATACGACGGGCTATTTTCCTAGGACATGGGTGGAGCATGGAGAGCTGTTTTATTAGGGATTTGTTATAATTGAGTTTTTGATATCTTTTGGGCAATATGGTTATTGCCCGAGGGTTTCAGGAACGAAAACGTTATCATATAGAAATGTGTTTGACTACGATGGCATCTGTCTGGAGTCATTTATCATTTATCATGCATAAATCTTCAAGGACTTTATGATGAAAAATTTCAATGTCTAAATATGTTAATAGATAGTGTCTTTAATGATTTTGAATTCATTTGTAATGTTAAAAACAAATAAAAAATAAAAAAAAAAAAAATTGTTTTCTTAGGCATAAGCTATGGTTCTTATTTTATGTTATATTTTATGCTGTGTTAACAGTGTGCCTTTTCAGTAATATTATATTACATGTAACTACTTGCATCATCTTTTTTTTTAGTTACGCTGAGGATGTAAAATTTCACTTCGTAAGTAGTTTGTTTCAGTTACGGCCTGAGTGGATGAGGGGAGAGGACGCGTGTGTTGAGTGAAGGTTCTAGCTTCTATATCAGAACTGCATATCTCACCCGACTGATATCTCATCATGCACAAATACGGTGCTGGAGCGCAGCTGAATTGCTGCTGGATCTCTTTGTGTGAACTGTGACTCCGTGATATACCTAGTGAAACACAATACATGTTGATTTGAAGTGGCTATGTAGGAGGCTAACACCCTCATCCACTCGTGGCCTCCCCTCCATCCTCGATTGGAATCAGCATTCGCCTCTATTTACTTATGGTCTAGAGGCGGTTTTTGAATGACCACATAAATGCTTGAGTGCCCGTGTCAGTCCTCCGTTGCCGGCACTCCACTCATCTTATGTATGTCTGCCTGTGTGCCTACCTGCTGTACAAGCAAATACCAAAGTGGTTTGACAGGGATTAGCAAGATCATTCAAGCAGGCTTGAAAGCAGCTTTGTGAAGGCCAGCATGTTCTACGTATACGTTTTACAGTGTTGTGGCATACCAGTGTTTCCTGCAGTGGTTGTTCGAGAACTATTTGCGAGCATTGCAGTACGACTTTTGGAGTGGGGACATTCCAGTATGGTTTGCCTGTAACGTTGTAAGTTGTGCTCGGGTAGTTGTTATGGCTGCAGATTTGTTGTAGGCTATTTGCACGAGTGGATTTCGCTCTTGACTTGGGACGTTGTGCGGCCAGCAGTACCTATGTAGGCTTAAATTGAGTGAGGAATGTCTGGCCGCTGGGTGACCTTGAAAAATGGATATAAGACCGCATGCCATTACACCCATACGCGTGGTTAGTGAGGTAATGCCCTTTCCCTCGACTTTCCTATTCACCGGTTTCCTTAATCGTGCCATTATTCATATGGGAAAAGGGCGGTTTAGCGAAGGCAAACAGCCTCCAACCCAGCCAGTGAAGGGCCCAAATTTACGAATGCCTTTTAAAATTTCTACGTGTTCCGGCCGCCTTGGTGGTAAAAAAACTTTTCTTAAGTAGTAAAAAATTTGTCTGTCTTCCAAGAGACGTTTTGCGATGTTTTAATTTGCTGCGGGCTGGAGTTTTAAACAAGTAGTACGTGTTGGTAATTCGAGACGACTGGGGGCCCCAGTGAATGCCCTTAAAAAATGCCTGCGCCCGCGGGCCCTAACCCATATTGCCTGTGTCTAGCGAGGTGAATTCCCCTTCCTTGTCCCTTTCTCTTTTGGAATAAAGGCGGTTTCACTGCCCAAAAAAATAACAGACTAACTTTCCATTCAAACAGCTGAACTAAAAGTTGACCTTGGATGTGAACGAAGTAAAAAATGGTGGGAAAGGGGAATTTGTTTGTTTTGAAGTAAGGGAGCTTGAAAAAAAAAAAAGAGGATTTCCCAAGGGGGACTTGCTGCAAAAAAAACGAGAGCAACAAAAACCATTTCGAAAAGGTTAGGCTTGATTTCCCCGCTAAAAACTGGTTTTAGGTCAGTTTAGATGGTTTTACGAAGCTTCGCTAGACAACCCAGAAAAAAACCCTTTGGGTTCGCTTTCGCATGACGAGGTAAAATTTCGTTTTTTTTTACTAAAGACCCAAAAATTCATAGAAAAACTTTTTTTCATTTGCTAAAATCCAACTCAGCTGCCACCAAAATCACCTAAGTACTTTTTGTTATCCCAATGCAATAAGTACATGGATCCTAAAAATTCCCTGTTGTCAGATCAAGTTTTCAAAACCCTCGTGACTTCCAAAAGATTGTATTTGGCTGAGTGGATTGGTCAAAGGGGCTCCACCCTCATTATCTACTCTCGTGGCGCTTAACAGGGTTCAAAAAAGCCTTGTACAAACCACCTCCCCCCGTGATGCTACAAGTGTCAGCGCTGGGGTCCATTGTTGGAAATTTCCCGAAGTCAACGGTGTGAGTGTGTGCCCAAACCATCTTTTTCCCAGTGCTAGATTGAT